>JACEFZ010006007.1:108060-219384 GCA_014155875.1 Cepaea nemoralis | reverse complement strand
GCCAATAGGTAATTTCTCTCATTGACTTATAAACAACTCGTTATGCTTTGAACAATGTGACGAATGATTAAGCGACTCCAAATGAAAACGATACTCACTCTTTTAATTCAAGTCGAGCGGAACAAATAATAGCGTACAGTTATCGGGTGATATTAAACTGCCCCCGAGATGTAGGAGCGGCGTTTAATTAATAAATGTTTCACACGAAAACTCCCTGCCTTGCCCCAATGTCCTCTTTGAGGTGCAAACTTGCCATTTCACAGTTCAGAGTTGCAGCGCGTCTAAGGTTTTCGAGTCCTGTCTTAAGTATCCATTTGCCAATCGATCTTTCCTCCTGAATTCTATTCGCCTAAGCACGGAATCAGTCGCCTACAGCGCTTCACACACGGCTCTCTGGAAGACACGTCCTTTCCTTTCGAATCACACACACAGAAAGTCCTTTGTTGTTCTGTGACGCTATATTCGTTTCCAATCGTATCTTCCTTTCCTATTTGTCCATTTTTGTGCAGAACTGGGAAAATCCCATTCATGACTTTTGTGGAGTGTACCGTCATATGGCATAATGCCCCCTCCTAGATAAAAAAAAATGTTTTCATTTTTTTTTTCTCTGGATATATGTAGTACTTTGCAAATATATGCATTAACCTTTAACAACGAAACCTGGAAAATTCCTAGTCTCCCCCTTTATCTACTCTCAAAAAAAATAATACTGTCATATGACGGGCACGCCCACCTGTCTAATACCCCATTAGACGTCGTGTGGCTGATCATGGTAGATCATACCAACTAATAACCATATTAGTCCCTACCTTGTCTTAATAGACAAGTGTGTCCTCACTCTTGGTAATACCATAAGTTTTGGACGAGAGTACTAATGGGTTTCCCAGTATTCCATGTTGGTCGTTGTTGTTGTTCCTCTATATAATCCATGTATATTTATATGTTGGTAGGGTAGACGTAACTATCCATGTCTTGCGAGACTTTATGGAGCCATTTGCTATGTACGACTGTCCAATACGTGTGTATCTTTAAACCATCAGTCGATTCCGTAGATGTTAATGGATCGATTGGCAAAATATTTTCCCAAAATTAATTCAACTAAAAACCACTCACTCCATCACAATGAACAATTGAATAATAATTATCAATATACATATTCTAAAGTACTGCCTTATCTACGTAACTTATTAATATAACAAATTAACTCAAACTAATTAACTAAGTAATTCTAATTAATTAAGTAATTGTTCAATTGGAATTAACCAATAAGATTACACAACACAATCTACAAATACTTGACCGCAGTTTTCCACGTAAAATAATGACGGTCAAACATCCATCCAATGTGCAGGACATATTATTGGACCATTGCATCCGTGTATATGTCTCTGTCAATAAATGTAAATTAACCACACATGTATCTATTTGATTATACTATGTATTACTAACAGTATTAATTTAAAGTCACCGATTGTATCAACATTGTCTATTAATTAGGTGCTATTTGATTGAAATTTTGTTAAGTTTCCTAACAATTTATGAACAGAATAGATACAATAAACTATAACTGAATAAATTATAATATATATTAGTCTTACTATATACTACAATCGATTTAGAATGTCTCATATAATATGATTAACTGATTAAAATCTTGCAGACATAGAGTTGTGAAGAATCCTATATAAATTTAGTAATGTTCTCTATTATAGACATAATTATCAAAGAATAGAGAATCGAACTATTTCTAAGATGAATTATAGAATTATTAGATAGTGTGAACAATTCTGACAAGTGATACCTTGCATAACTAAATAATAAGACCTAAGACTCTAATGTGTTTGTAGTGTATGTGACCCTAACCTTTCATCCCATTTTATTTTTCTTTTTATTCTTTTATTCTTCCTTTCATTCATTTTTTTTCTTTCTTTCTTTCTTTGTTTCAAACCTGTAAAATCTCTCTTCTGCACTCATGCCAATATTTGTACATTGTATTGATTGAAACAATGTTATTGTCTTCAGTCTTGTGTATCTTCTGTAATGGATACGCTGTAATGACGTATGTTTGTACTGAGTGCGTGTAACTTTCATTCTGTTTTTGGGATTTTTAACAAAAATGTCATTGAGAAACATGTAATCATGTTTGATTTGTTTTGTAACAACAGTTATTTCTTCATGTTTGGGTTCGTTGACTTTGTACAATTCGCAATTATTTACCGTTGTGTTATCACGTATGTCTACAGTTGATGTACCCTGTTCTGTTTGCGTGTTTTCTTCTTTAATTTCTTCTTCTTCTTCTTGTGTTGTTTCAATTTGGGCATTTGTACTTGTCAGTGTTTCGTTAGACTTGTGTTCTATAGTTCCTTTCTGAACGAAATCTCTGGCGTTTGGTTCTTTCACTACTGTAGCACATACTTTACTTGTGTGATTACTTTCTTTCATTTGTCTTATACGCTCCTTCCACATTGCTTCCTTTGCAATATTCTCATTTTCAAGTGTGAGTCGTTTTTGCATGATTTCTGTCTCTACGGTTAATTGTCTTGCCTTTAACTCTTTTTCCTTAGCCACCATTCGTTCGCGTTCCAAAGCTATTTCTTTTTCTCTGGACTCTATTCGTTCGCGTTGCAGGGCTATTCGTTCTTGTCGTTCACGCGTAGCTTGAAGTTGCTCTGTTGCCAGTTTCTCCTGTCGTTCCATCCTCTCACGTGCAGCTTGAGCTCTAAATTCCTGTATGACCCAATTCCTGAGGTCTGCACCGGTCAAACCAGACCTTTCACCCATGTCCATGAAGTCTTGAAGTGTTGACATCTTGTCCTACCTGTAAAATGAGCTATCTAGCTGAAATAAATAGCGAAGTGGCAAGAGAAGAAAAGACTCGATAAATTTACAATAAGGTTCTTCGCGGAACAGAGTAGCTATTGACTTCAATAATAAGTCCTGTGGTATCAACGTCGACCCGAAATATTAACTTAATTAACACAAATACTGTCACGTTGACGACCACCTAAAAATATATCACTCAAAATATACGATCATTATACGAACCGTGACATATATAAGCCACAAAATAATTATGGGAAAATATGTTAAACACGCGAGAAGAATAGCAACTCGGCGCAAGATAGATAACGTCCTAACCGTTACAAAATGTAAGCACTAGAAATTAGTAGTAAAAATATATATTCAATATAAAGTACAGCGACACAATACTAACATTGACAAAAGACGATTGACGCAAGACGACAATACATATTTTCATTCACAACAGACAAAATTATTACTCCTAAAAAATTTAAGTAATAACACAATAAACACTTTATATACTACTTACAATTACGATACCAACAATGTGTGTTATCACACGCAAGATCAACACGAACAACTTCGTATTGACCTGACGATAGTCAACACAAACGATTTCCAAAGTAATCAAGCGTGCTTAACCACTTTAGAAATACCCATTCCAACCACCCGCACTGCTAGTTTGTAATTGCTTTTGTTAACATTTATAATCAGCACCTTATTAATATATAACAGATGTTGGACAATCGACCACAATAAACAATACTGGCCTTAACGAGTTTCCAAATCCATCCAGTGTTCCATGAATGTAAACTGTTGATTTGACTGATAATAATTCTGTATTGACGTAACTAGTATTTGCTGTCCGATCGATTGACGTATGAGTAGAACAATTAAACTGTGTCTCCGTGTTAGTTGCTCCTGTTTGCGTATGACGATAGTGTAATAAACTTACACTAGTACCCTGAAACCACGCGGTTCGTGGCCGACTTCAGCGAAACTTAGTCGGCTGTGGTACCATCGACGACCCTTGAATAACTGGAAACGACGCTGACTAACAGCGTGACTCCTATGTATGTCGTCGAACAGCGTAATGATCCAGTTCCCTGGTTTGAGTTACTTCATTGAAAATGGCCATCATTGCTTCCCGTGCGAACGTTGGTGATAAAGTTGAAAAGGCGTGCATGAACTCTCTGGGGTAAATGTCGTTGAGAATTAGTGTCTTGACTATATTATGTTGAGGGTGGCAAAGGTGTGGAAGGGACATCCCAACATGTGCAGTCCATATAGTAATGAAAATAAATATCTTGTGACTGAGTTCTTGATGTCTTCCTGGCCAGTGCAAATGACGTTAGTAACTGGCGCCAGTGGCTAGTTAATAATATTCCTTGTTGGAAGACGATGTACCCAAGGCCGACATATCATAAGTCCGGTGTGTCCATACTTTAATGCGATTAAGTCAATATTATGTCACTTAAATGTCCGATCAGGTATTTTTAGTGCAATATATTGTGCAACATTGATGTGTGTTGATATCTTTCATAACGTTATCAGTGTCCACAAGTTCGTTGTTTGAAGTGTAACAATGTCCGTAAAATCTCTGAGTGTTGCAGCATAAAATCATCCAACACGTAATCAAAATGTTCAGTCTTGTGACGTATATTGTATTTACAATACGTATCTATCCAGTAGTTGAAGCTGTTTCAGTAATAGTTGTAACTATATGTTTCATCTTCCTTGCATTGTACAGTGCAGTGTCCTAACGACGGCCTACTTTCATTTACCATATGTAACGTCCATCGAGTGTGTACTTCATTCATTCGTTTCAAACTGTATACACCAAATAAGTTGTTTACTTCACTGCTGTTTTTCTACTATCTTCAGTTAATCTTTAATTTCTAATGTGTAATAATGTTCTGTAATGCACAATTTATATTGCAACGTTGATCATTCTCTAATGAGTGTTCATTATGTGCACCAGTGTGCGTTTTGCCTTTCGTTTGCTGATGTGCATAAGTATAATAAATGGTTGTGTTCTTTCTTAACGTTCAGCATAATGATTGTTCGTTATAAATACTCTCCATCATATACTTTATATATATATACTTTCCTACCTTCCTTTCTCCTTTGATTGTTCAAGTTGCTCTTATGAATGATTCATTCACCCTGTTCTAACCATTGTGTATGGAGGCCGACATTTTTACTTTTCGCACTCTTGACGTTCTTCCGATGCGACTCCGTGTGTTCCGGCGCGCTATTTATGTTTCTCTGTGCCGAGTTTCGTTCGTGCGCATTTCTTGTTTACTAATAGCTTTCGCGGGAAATCTTTGTTGACAATTGGATCTTAAAAACCGGCGAGCATCCCATCTTTATGCCAATAGGTAATTTCTCTCATTGACTTATAAACAACTCGTTATGCTTTGAACAATGTGACGAATGATTAAGCGACTCCAAATGAAAACGATACTCACTCTTTTAATTCAAGTCGAGCGGAACAAATAATAGCGTACAGTTATCGGGTGATATTAAACTGCCCCCGAGATGTAGGAGCGGCGTTTAATTAATAAATGTTTCACACGAAAACTCCCTGCCTTGCCCCAATGTCCTCTTTGAGGTGCAAACTTGCCATTTCACAGTTCAGAGTTGCAGCGCGTCTAGGGTTTTCGAGTCCTGTCTTAAGTATCCATTTGCCAATCGATCTTTCCTCCTGAATTCTATTCGCCTAAGCACGGAATCAGTCGCATACAGCGCTTCACACACGGCTCTCTGGAAGACACGTCCTTTCCTTTCGAATCACACACACAGAAAGTCCTTTGTTGTTCTGTGACGCTACATTCGTTTCTAATGGTATCTTCCTTTCCTATTTGTCCATTTTTGTGCAGAACTGGGAAAATCCCATTCATGACTTTTGTGGAGTGTACCGTCATATGGCACTTACCTACCATCATACTGCCTATGTATGTAATGTAACAGTCTATCTTACCTACCATCATACTGCCTATGTATGTAATGTAACAGTCTATCTTACCTACCATCATACTGCCTATGTATGTAATGTAACAGTCTATCTTACCTACCATCATACTGCCTATGTATGTAATGTAACAGTCTATCTTACCTACCATCATACTGCCTATGTATGTAATGTAACAGTCTATCTTACCTACCATCATACTGCCTATGTATGTAATGTAACAGTCTATCTTACCTACCATCATACTGCCTATGTATGTAATGTAACAGTCTATCTTACCTACCATCATACTGCCTATGTATGTAATGTAACAGTCTATCTTACCTACCATCATACTGCCTATGTATGTAATGTAACAGTCTATCTTACCTACCATCATACTGCCTATGTATGTAATGTAACAGTCTATCTTACCTACCATCATACTGCCTATGTATGTAATGTAACAGTCTATCTTACCTACCATCATACTGCCTATGTATGTAATGTAACAGTCTATCTTACCTACCATCATACTGCCTATGTATGTAATGTAACAGTCTATCTTACCTACCATCATACTGCCTATGTATGTAATGTAACAGTCTATCTTACCTACCATCATACTGCCTATGTATGTAATGTAACAGTCTATCTTACCTACCATCATACTGCCTATGTATGTAATGTAACAGTCTATCTTACCTACCATCATACTGCCTATGTATGTAATGTAACAGTCTATCTTACCTACCATCATACTGCCTATGTATGTAATGTAACAGTCTATCTTACCTACCATCATACTGCCTATGTATGTAATGTAACAGTCTATCTTACCTACCATCATACTGCCTATGTATGTAATGTAACAGTCTATCTTACCTACCATCATACTGCCTATGTATGTAATGTAACAGTCTATCTTACCTACCATCATACTGCCTATGTATGTAATGTAACAGTCTATCTTACCTACCATCATACTGCCTATGTATGTAATGTAACAGTCTATCTTACCTACCATCATACTGCCTATGTATGTAATGTAACAGTCTATCTTACCTACCATCATACTGCCTATGTATGTAATGTAACAGTCTATCTTACCTACCATCATACTGCGTATGTATGTAATGTAACAGTCTATCTTACCTACCATCATAAGCATATGTATGTAATGTAACAGTCTATCTTACCTACCATCATACTGCCTATGTATGTAATGTAACAGTCTATCTTACCTACCATCATACTGCCTATGTATGTAATGTAACAGTCTATCTTACCTACCATCATACTGCCTATGTATGTAATGTAACAGTCTATCTTACCTACCATCATACTGCCTATGTATGTAATGTAACAGTCTATCTTACCTACCATCATACTGCCTATGTATGTAATGTAACAGTCAACGTTTTCAAACAAGGATGTGTGGATACTGTCTATAGAAAATAGAGATAGATAGATAGATAGATAGATAGATAGATAGATAGATAGATAGATAGATAGATAGATAGAGAGAGATAGATAGATAGATAGATAGATAGATAGATAGATAGATAGATAGATAGATAGATAGATAGATAGATAGATAGATAGATAGATAGATAGATAGATAGAGATAGATAGATAGATAGATAGAGATAGATAGATAGATAGATAGATAGATAGATAGATAGATAGATAGATAGATAGATAGATAGATAGATAGATAGATAGATAGATAGATAGATAGATAGATAGATAGATAGATAGATAGATAGATAGATAGATAGATAGATAGATAGATAGATAGATAGATAGATAGATAGATAGATAGATAGATAGATAGATAGATAGATAGATAGATAGATAGATAGATAGATAGATAGATAGATAGATAGATAGATAGATAGATAGATAGATAGATAGAGATAGATAGATAGATAGATAGATAGATAGAGATAGATAGATAGATAGATAGATAGATAGATAGATAGATAGAGATAGATAGATAGATAGATAGATAGAGATAGATAGATAGATAGATAGATAGATAGAGAGAGATAGAGAGAGAGAGAGATAGAGAGAGATAGATAGATAGATAGAGAGATAGAGAGATAGATAGAGAGATAGATAGAGAGAGATAGATAGAGAGAGAGATAGATAGATAGATAGAGAGATAGAGAGAGATAGATAGATAGATAGAGAGATAGAGAGAGATAGATAGATAGAGAGAGAGAGAGAGAGAGAGAGAGATAGATAGATAGATAGATAGATAGATAGATAGATAGATAGATAGATAGATAGATAGATAGATAGATAGATAGATAGATAGATAAGATGGATAGATAGATAGATAAGATGGATAGATAGATAGATAAGATGGATGGATGGATGGATGGATGGGTGGGTGGTTGGGTGATTGGGTAGGTAGGTAGGTAGAGAGAGAGAGAGATGATGATGATGTGCAGCAATAGAGACACTGAAACTGAAATAACATTGTATCATTCTATTTGAAATAGAAATGTCAGTGATGAAACAGGGAATGACTGTAACTAACATGTTTTCTGGTTTCTTCCCACGTCCCACCTCACACGCCTCCCTGTGTGTGTGTCCCCACACCTCCTGCCTGTGTGTGTGTGTCCCCACACCTCCTGCCTGTGTGTGTGTCCCCACACCTCCTGCCTGTTCAGCTTTTCCAGGTGAGTCACACACCTGTAGATGTGTCATGTTTGATTGAGTTGTGATTGTGTCAGGTAGGCAAGCCTGGGAGTAGACATAGCTTCTAGTGTTGTGTAAGGTAGGCACACACGGGAGTAGACATAGTTTATAGTGTTGTGTCAGGTAGGCATGCCTGGGAGTAGACATAGTTTGTAGTGTTGTGTAAGGTAGGCATGCCTGGGAGTAGACATAGTTTGTAGTGTTGTGTAAGGTAGGCATGCCTGGGAGTAGACAGTTTATAGTGTTGTGTAAGGTAGGCATGCCTGGGAGTAGACATAGTTCATAGTGTTGTGTAAGGTAGGCACACATGGGAATAGACATAGTTTATAGTGTTGTGTAAGGTAGGCACACATGGGAGTAGACATAGTGTTGTATCAGGTAGGCATGCCTGGGAGTAGACATAGTTTATAGTGTTGTGTAAGGTAGGCATGCCTGGGAGTAGACATAATTGATTGTGTTGTGATTGTGTAAGGTAGGCACACCTGGAAGTAGACATAGTTTATAATGTTGTGTAAGGTAGGCACACCTGGAAGTAGACATAGTTTATAATGTTGTGTAAGGTAGGCACACCTGGAAGTAGACATAGTTTATAATGTTGTGTAAGGTAGGCACACCTGGAAGTAGACATAGTTTATAATTTTGTGTAAGGTAGGCGAGCCTGGGAGTAGACATAGTTTATTGTGTTGTGATTGTGTAAGGTTGTCACACTCTGGAGTAGACATAGTTTATAATGTTGTGTAAGGTAGGCACACCTGGGAGTAGACATAGTTTATAGCATTGTGTAAGGTAGGGATGCCTGGGAGTAGACATAGTGTATAGTGTTGTGTAAGGTAGGCATGCCTGGGAGTAGACATAGTTTATAGTGTTGTGTAAGGTAGGCACACCTGTGAGTAGACATAGTTTATGGTGTTGTGTAAGGTAGGCACACCTGGGAGTAGACATAGTTTATAGTGTTGTGTAAGGTAGGCATGCCTGGGAGTAGACATAGTTTATAGCGTTGTGTAAGGTAGGCGAGCCTGGGAGTAGACATAGTTTATAGTGTTGTGTAAGGTAGGCATGCCTGGGAGTAGACATAGTTTATAGCATTGTGTAAGGTAGGCACACTTGGGAGTAAATATAGATTGTAATGTTGTGTAAGGTAGGCATGCCTGGGAGTAGACATAGTTTATAGCATTGTGTAAGGTAGGCGAGCCTGGGAGTAGACATAGTTTATAGTGTTGTGTAAGGTAGGCATGCCTGGGAGTAGACATAGTTTATAGCATTGTGTAAGGTAGGCACACTTGGGAGTAAATATAGATTGTAATGTTGTGTAAGGTAGGCATGCCTGGGAGTAGACATAGTTTATAGCATTGTGTAAGGTAGGCGAGCCTGGGAGTAGACATAGTTTATAGTGTTGTGTAAGGTAGGCATGCCTGGGAGTAGACATAGTTTATGGTGTTGTGTAAGGTAGGCACACCTGGGAGTAGACATACTTTATAGTGTTGTTTAAGGTAGGCATGCCTGGGAGTAGACATAGTTTATGGTGTTGTGGAGTCTTTCCTCCTCTACCGTAGGGTTTGCAGGTATTTGATGGTCTTGCATGTTTACATCATCTATAGACTTGTGTCTTATTATAGGTCATGTGTCTGATCATATGTCATTTGTTTGATCATAGGTCACGTGTCTGATCATAGGTCACGTGTCTGATCATATGTCATGTGTCTGATCATAGGTCATGTGTCTGCCACCAATAGTATATATATGTGTATGCTCTCACATGTGTGTGTCCGCCACCAACAATATATATGTGTGTGTGTGCTCTCACATGTGGGTGTCTGCCACCAACAGTATATATATGTGTATGCTCTCACATGTGTGTGTCTGCCACCAACAGTATATATATATGTGTGTGCTCTCACATGTGGGTGTCTGCCACCAACAGTATATGTGTGTGCTCTCACATGTGGGTGTCTGCCACCAACAGTATATATATATATATGTGTGTGCTCTCACATGTGGGTGTCTGCCACCAACAGTATATATGTGTATGCTCTCACATGAGGGTGTCTGCCACCAACAGTATATATATATGTGTGTGCTCTCACATGTGGGTGTCTGCCACCAACAGTATATATATGTGTATGCTCTCACATGTGGGTGTCTGCCACCAACAGTATATATATATATATATGTGTGCTCTCACATGTGGGTGTCTGCCACCAACAGTATATATGTGTGTGCTCTCACATGTGGGTGTCTGCCACCAACAGTATATATGTGTATGCTCTCACATGTGGGTGTCTGCCACCAACAGTATATATATGTGTATGCTCTCACATGTGGGTGTCTGCCACCAACAGTATATATATATATATATGTGTTGCTCTCACATGTGGGTGTCTGCCACCAACAGTATATATATGTGTGTGCTTTCACATGTGGGTGTCTGCCACCAACAGTATATATATGTGTGTGTGCTCTCACATGAGGGTGTCTGGCCACCAACAGTATATATGTGTGTATGCTCTCACATGTGTGTGTCTGCCACCAACAGTATATATATGTGTATGCTCTCACATGTGGGTGTCTGCCACCAACAGTATATATATGTGTATGCTCTTAAATGTGTGTGTCTGCCACCAACAGTATATATATGTGTATGCTCTCACATGTGTGTGTGTCTGCCACCAACAATATATATGTGTGTGTGTGCTCTCACATGTGGGTGTCTGCCACCAACAGTATATATATATATGTGTATGCTCTCACATGTGTGTGTCTGCCACCAACAGTATATATATATGTGTGTGCTCTCACATGTGGGTGTCTGCTACCAACAGTATATATATATATGTGTGTGCTCTCACATGTGGGTGTCTGCCACCAACAGTATACATGTGTGATCTAACATGTGGGTGTCTGCCACCAACAGTATAAATATATGTGTGCTCTCACATGTGGGTGTCTGCCACCAACAGTATATATATGTGTGTGCTCTCACATGTGGGTGTCTGCTACCAACAGTATATATATGTGTGTGTGCTCTCACATGTGGGTGTCTGCCACCAACAGTATATATGTGTATGCTCTCACATGTGGGTGTCTGCCACCAACAGTATATATATGTGTGTGCTCTCACATGTGGGTGTCTGCCACCAACAGTATATATATGTGTGTGTGCTCTCACATGTGGGTGTCTGCCACCAACAGTATATATGTGTATGCTCTCACATGTGGGTGTCTGCCACCAACAGTATATATATATGTGTGCTCTCACATGTGGGTGTCTGCCACCAACAGTATATATATGTGTATGCTCTCACATGTGGGTGTCTGCCACCAACAGTATATATGTGTGTATGCTCTCACATGTGGGTGTCTGCCACCAACAGTATATATATGTGTATGCTCTCACATGAGGGTGTCTGCCACCAACAGTATATATATGTGTATGCTCTCACATGTGGGTGTCTGCCACCAATAGTATATATATGTGTATGCTCTCACATGTGTGTGTCTGCCACCAATGGTATATATATATATATATATATATATATATATATATATATATATATATATATATATATATATATATATATGCTCTCACATGTGTGTGTCTGCCACCAACAGTATATATATGTGTGTGCTCTCACATGTGGGTGTCTGCCACGAACAGTATATATATATATATGTGTGCTCTCACATGTGGGTGTCTGCAAACAACAATATATGTGTGTGTGCTCTCACATGTGGGTGTCTGCCACCAACAGTATATGTGTGTGCTCTCACATGTGGGTGTCTGCCACCAACAGTATATATATGTGTGTGCTCTCACATGTGTGTGTCTGCCACCAACAGTATATATATATATATTTATGTGTGTGTGCTCTCACATGTGGGTGTCTGCCACCAACAGTATATATATGTGTGTGTGCTCTCACATGTGTGTGTCTGCCACCAACAGTATATATATGTGTGTGTGCTCTCACATGTGTGTGTCTGCCACCAACAGTATATGTGTGTGCTCTCACATGTGGGTGTCTGCCACCAACAGTATATGTGTGTGTGCTCTCACATGTGTGTGTCTGCCACCAACAGTATATGTGTGTGCTCTCACATGTGGGTGTCTGCCACCAACAGTATATATATGTGTGAGCTCTCACATGTGGGTGTCTGCCACCAACAGTATATATATGTGTGTGCTCTCACATGTGGGTGTCTGCCACCAACAGTATATATATGTGTGTGTGCTCTCACATGTGGGTGTCTGCCACCAACAGTATATATGTGTATGCTCTCACATGTGGGTGTCTGCCACCAACAGTATATATATGTGTGTGCTTTCACATGTGGGTGTCTGCCACCAACAGTATATATATATATATGTGTGTATGCTCTCACATGTGGGTGTCTGCCACCAACAGTATATATATGTGTATGCTCTCACATGTGGGTGTCTGCCACCAACAGTATATATATGTGTATGCTCTTACATGTGTGTGTCTGCCACCAACAGTATATATATGTGTATGCTCTCACATGTGTGTGTCTGTCTGCCACCAACAATATATATGTGTGTGTGTGCTCTCACATGTGGGTGTCTGCCACCAACAGTATACATGTGTGATCTAACATGTGGGTGTCTGCCACCAACAGTATATATATATGTGTGCTCTCACATGTGGGTGTCTGCCACCAACAGTATATATATGTGTGTGCTCTCACATGTGGGTGTCTGCCACCAACAGTATATATATGTGTGTGTGCTCTCACATGTGGGTGTCTGCCACCAACAGTATATATGTGTATGCTCTCACATGTGGGTGTCTGCCACCAACAGTATATATATGTGTGTGCTCTCACATGTGGGTGTCTGCCACCAACAGTATATATATGTGTGTGTGCTCTCACATGTGGGTGTCTGCCACCAACAGTATATATGTGTATGCTCTCACATGTGGGTGTCTGCCACCAACAGTATATATATATGTGTGTGCTCTCACATGTGGGTGTCTGCCACCAACAGTATATATATGTGTATGCTCTCACATGTGGGTGTCTGCCACCAACAGTATATATGTGTGTATGCTCTCACATGTGGGTGTCTGCCACCAACAGTATATATATGTGTATGCTCTCACATGTGGGTGTCTGCCACCAACAGTATATATATGTGTATGCTCTCACATGTGGGTGTCTGCCACCAATAGTATATATATGTGTATGCTCTCACATGTGTGTGTCTGCCACCAATGGTATATATATATATATATATATATATATATATATATATATATATATATATATATATATATATATATATATATATATGCTCTCACATGTGTGTGTCTGCCACCAACAGTATATATATGTGTGTGCTCTCACATGTGGGTGTCTGCCACGAACAGTATATATATATATATATGTGTGCTCTCACATGTGGGTGTCTGCCACCAACAGTATATATATGTGTATGCTCTCACATGTGTGTGTCTGCCACCAACAGTATATATATATGTGTGTGCTCTCACATGTGGGTGTCTGCCACCAACAGTATATGTGTGTGCTCTCACATGTGGGTGTCTGCCACCAACAGTATATATATATATATATATGTGTGTGCTCTCACATGTGGGTGTCTGCCACCAACAGTATATATGTGTATGCTCTCACATGAGGGTGTCTGCCACCAACAGTATATATATGTGTGTGCTCTCACATGTGGGTGTCTGCCACCAACAGTATATATATGTGTATGCTCTCACATGTGTGTGTCTGCCACCAACAGTATATATATATATATATGTGTGCTCTCACATGTGGGTGTCTGCCACCAACAGTATATATGTGTGTGCTCTCACATGTGGGTGTCTGCCACCAACAGTATATATGTGTATGCTCTCACATGTGGGTGTCTGCCACCAACAGTATATATATATGTGTATGCTCTCACATGTGGGTGTCTGCCACCAACAGTATATATATATATATGTGTGCTCTCACATGTGGGTGTCTGCCACCAACAGTATATATATGTGTGTGCTTTCACATGTGTGTGTCTGCCACCAACAGTATATATATGTGTGTGCTCTCACATGTGTGTGTCTGCCACCAACAGTATATATATATGTGTGCTCTCACATGTGGGTGTCTGCCACCAACAGTATATATGTGTGTGCTCTCACATGTGGGTGTCTGCCACCAACAGTATATATATGTGTGCTCTCACATGTGTGTGTCTGCCACCAACAGTATATATATGTGTGTGCTCTCACATGTGGGTGTCTGCCACCAACAGTATATATATGTGTGTGCTCTCACATGTGTATGTCTGCCACCAACAGTATATATGTGTGCGCTCTCACATGTGGGTGTCTGCCACCAACAGTATATATATGTGTGCTCTCACATGTGTGTGTCTGCCACCAACAGTATATATGTGTGTGCTCTCACATGTGGCTGTCTGCCACCAACAGTATATATGTTTATGCTCTCACATGTGTATGTCTGCCACCAACAGTATATGTGTGTGTGTGTGTGCTCTCACATGTGGGTGTCTGCCACCAACAGTATATTTATGTGTGTGCTCTCACATGTGGGTGTCTGCCACCAACCGTATATATATGTGTGTTCTCACATGTGTATGTCTGCCACCAACAGTATAAATATGTGTGTGCTCTCACATGTGGGTGTCTGCCACCAACAGTATATATATATGTGTGCTCTCACATGTGGGTGTCTGCCATCAACAGTATATATGTGTGTGCTCTCACATGTGGGTGTCTGCCACCAACAGTATATATGTGTGTGTGTGCTCTCACATGTGTATGTCTGCCACCAACAATATATATGTGTGATGTGTGTGCTCTCACATGTGTGTGTCTGCCATGAAAAGTATATGTGTGTGCTCTCACATGTGGGTGTCTGCAACCAACAGTATATATGTGTATGCTCTCACATGTGTGTATATGCCATGAAAAGTATATGTGTGTGTCTGCCAGCAACAGTATATGTGTGTGCTCTCACATGTGGGTGTCTGCCACCAACAGTATATGTGTGTGCTCTCACATGTAGGTGTCTATCACCAACAGTATATGTGTGTCCTCTCACATGTGGGTGTCTGCCACCAACAGTATATGTGTGTGTTCTCACATATGTATGTCTGCCACCAACAGTATATATATGTGTATGCTCTCACATGTGGGTGTCTATCACCAACAGTATATGTGTGTGCTCTCACATGTGGGTGTCTGCCACCAACAGTATATGTGTGTGTTCTCAAATGTGTATGTCTGCCACCAACAGTATATATATGTGTGGGCTCTCACATGTGGGTGTCTATCACCAACAGTATATGTGTGTGCTCTCACATGTGGGTGTCTGCCACCAACAGTATATGTGTGTGTTCTCACATGTGTATGTCTGCCACCAACAGTATATATATGTGTGCTCTCACATGTGGGTGTCTGCCTTCAACAGTATATATGTGTGTGTGTGCTCTCACATGTGTGTGTCTGCCACCAACAATATATATGTGTGTGCTCTCACATGTGTGTGTCTGCCACCAACAATATATATGTGTGTGTGCTCTCACATGTGGGTGTCTGCCACCAACAGTATATATGTGTATGCTCTCACATGTGGGTTTCTGCCACCAACAATATATATGTGTGTGTGCTCTCACATGTGTGTGTCTGCCACCAACGATATATATGTGTATGCTCTCACATGTGTGTGTCTGCCACCAACAATATATATGTGTGTGCTCTCACATGTGTGTGTCTGCCACCAACAATATATATGTGTGTGCTCTCACATGTGTGTGTCTGCCACCAACAATATATATGTGTGTGCTCTCACATGTGTGTGTCTGCCACCAACAATATATTTGTGTGCTCTCACATGTGTGTGTCTGCCACCAACAATATATATGTGTGTGCTCTCACATGTGTGTGTCTGCCACCAACAATATATATGTGTGTGCTCTCACATGTGTGTGTCTGCCACCAACAATATATATGTGTGTGCTCTCACATGTGTGTGTCTGCCACCAACAATATATATGTGTGTGCTCTCACATGTGTGTGTCTGCCACCAACAATATATATGTGTGTGCTCTTACATGTGTGTGTCTGCCACCAACAATATATATGTGTGTGCTCTCACATGTGGGTGTCTGCCACCAACAATATATATGTGTGTGCTCTCATATGTGGGTGTCTGCCACCAACAGTATATGTGTGTGCTCTCACATGTGGGTGTCTGTCACCAACAGTATATGTGTGTGCTCTCACATGTGTGTGTCTGCCACCAACAATATATATGTGTGTGCTCTCACATGTGTGTGTCTGCCATGAAAATTATATGTGTGTGCTCTCACATGTGTGTGTCTGCCACCAACAGTATATGTGTGTGCTCTCACATGTGTGTGTCTGCCACCAACAATATATATGTGTGTGCTCTCACATGTGTGTGTCTGCCACCAACAATATATATGTGTATGCTCTCACAAGTGTGTGTCTGCCACCAACAGTATATATGTGTATGCTCTCACATGTGTGTGTCTGCCACCAACAATATATATGTGTGTGCTCTCACATGTGTGTGTCTGCCACCAACAATATATATGTGTGTGCTCTCACATGTGTGTGTCTGCCACCAACAATATATATGTGTGTGCTCTCACATGTGGGTGTCTGCCACCAACAGTATATATGTGTGTGTGTGCTCTCACATGTGTGTGTCTGCCACCAACAATATATATGTGTGATGTGTGTGCTCTCACATGTGTGTGTCTGCCATGAAAAGTATATGTGTGTGCTCTCACATGTGGGTGTCTGCAACCAACAGTATATATGTGTATGCTCTCACATGTGTGTATCTGCCATGAAAAGTATATGTGTGTGTCTGCCACCAACAGTATATGTGTGTGCTCTCACATGTGGGTGTCTGCCACCAACAGTATATGTGTGTGCTCTCACATGTAGGTGTCTATCACCAACAGTATATGTGTGTGCTCTCACATGTGGGTGTCTGCCACCAACAGTATATGTGTGTGTTCTCACATATGTATGTCTGCCACCAACAGTATATATATGTGTATGCTCTCACATGTGGGTGTCTATCACAAACAGTATATGTGTGTGCTCTCACATGTGGGTGTCTGCCACCAACAGTATATGTGTGTGTTCTCAAATGTGTATGTCTGCCACCAACAGTATATATATGTGTGGGCTCTCACATGTGGGTGTCTATCACCAACAGTATATGTGTGTGCTCTCACATGTGGGTGTCTGCCACCAACAGTATATGTGTGTGTTCTCACATGTGTATGTCTGCCACCAACAGTATATATATGTGTGCTCTCACATGTGGGTGTCTGCCATCAACAGTATATATGTGTGTGTGTGCTCTCACATGTGTGTGTCTGCCACCAACAATATATATGTGTGTGCTCTCACATGTGTGTGTCTGCCACCAACAATATATATGTGTGTGTGCTCTCACATGTGGGTGTCTGCCACCAACAGTATATATGTGTATGCTCTAACATGTGGGTTTCTGCCACCAACAATATATATGTGTGTGTGCTCTCACATGTGTGTGTCTGCCACCAACGATATATATGTGTATGCTCTCACATGTGTGTGTCTGCCACCAACAATATATATGTGTGTGCTCTCACATGTGTGTGTCTGCCACCAACAATATATATGTGTGTGCTCTCACATGTGTGTGTCTGCCACCAACAATATATATGTGTGTGCTCTCACATGTGTGTGTCTGCCACCAACAATATATTTGTGTGTGCTCTCACATGTGTGTGTCTGCCACCAACAATATATATATGTGTGTGCTCTCACATGTGTGTGTCTGCCACCAACAATATATATGTGTGTGCTCTCACATGTGTGTGTCTGCCACCAACAATATATATGTGTGTGCTCTCACATGTGTGTGTCTGCCACCAACAATATATATGTGTGTGCTCTCACATGTGTGTGTCTGCCACCAACAATATATATGTGTGTGCTCTTACATGTGTGTGCTCTTACATGTGTGTGTCTGCCATGAAAATTATATGTGTGTGCTCTCACATGTGTGTGTCTGCCACCAACAATATATATGTGTGTGCTCTCACATGTGGGTGTCTGCCACCAACAGTATATATGTGTATGCTCTCACATGTGGGTGTCTGCCACCAACAGTATATATGTGTGTGCTCTCACATGTGTGTGTCTGCCACCAACAGTATATATGTGTGTGCTCTCACATGTGTGTGTCTGCCATGAAAATTATATGTGTGTGCTCTCACATGTGTGTGTCTGCCACCAACAGTATATGTGTGTGCTCTCACATGTGTGTGTCTGCCACCAACAATATATATGTGTGTGCTCTCACATGTGTGTGTCTGCCACCAACAATATATATGTGTGTGCTCTCACCTGTGTGTGTCTGCCACCAACAATATATATGTGTGTGCTCTCACATGTGTGTGTCTGCCACCAACAATATATATGTGTGTGCTCTCACATGTGTGTGTCTGCCACCAACAATATATATGTGTGTGCTCTCACATGTGTGTGTCTGCCACCAACAATATATATGTGTGTGCTCTCACATGTGTGTGTCTGCCACCAACAATATATATGTGTGTGCTCTCACATGTGTGTGTCTGCCACCAACAATATATATGTGTGTGCTCTCACATGTGTGTGTCTGCCACCAACAATATATATGTGTGTGCTCTCACATGTGTGTGTCTGCCACCAACAATATATATGTGTGTGCTCTCACATGTGTGTGTCTGCCACCAACAATATATATGTGTGTGCTCTCACATGTGTGTGTCTGCCACCAACAATATATATGTGTGTGCTCTCACATGTGGGTGTCTGCCACCAACAGTATATATGTGTATGCTCTCACATGTGGGTGTCTGCCACCAACAGTATATATGTGTGTGCTCTCACATGTGTGTGTCTGCCACCAACAGTATATATGTGTGTGCTCTCACATGTGTGTGTCTGCCATGAAAAGTATATGTGTGTATGCTCTCACATGTGGGTGTCTGCCACCAACAATATATATGTGTGTGCTCTCACATGTGGGTGTCTGCCACCAACAATATATATGTGTGTGCTCTCACATGTGGGTGTCTGCCACCAACAGTATATATGTGTATGCTCTCACATGTGGGTGTCTGCCACCAACAGTATATATGTGTATGCTCTCACATGTGGGTGTCTGCCACCAACAGTATATATGTGTGTGCTCTCACATGTGGGTGTCTGCCACCAACAATATATATGTGTGTGCTCTCACATGTGGGTGTCTGCCACCAACAGTATATATGTGTATGCTCTCACATGTGGGTGTCTGCCACCAACAATATATATGTGTATGCTCTCATATGTGGGTTTCTGCCACCAACAGTATATATGTGTATGCTCTCACATGTGGGTGTCTGCCACCAACAATATATATGTGTATGCTCTCACATGTGGGTGTCTGCCACCAACAATATATATGTGTATCCTCTCACATGTGGGTGTCTGCCACCAACAGTATATATATGTGTGTGCTCTCACATGTGGGTGTCTGCCACCAACAATATATATGTGTATGCTCTCACATGTGGGTGTCTGCCACCAACAATAGATATGTGTATGCTCTCACATTTGGGTGTCTGCCACCAACAGTATATATGTGTATGCTCTCTCATGTGGGTGTCTGCCACCAACAGTATATATGTGTGTGCTCTCACATGTGTGTGTCTGCCATGAAAAGTATATGTGTGTGCTCTCACATGTGGGTGTCTGCCACCAACAGTATATATGTGTGTGCTCTCACATGTGTGTGTCTGCCATGAAAAGTATATGTGTGTGCTCTCACATGTGGGTGTCTGCCACCAACAGTATATGTGTGTGCTCTCACATGTGTGTGTCTGCCGCCAACAGTATATGTGTGTGCTCTCACATGTGGGTGTCTGTCACCAACAGTATATGTGTGTGCTCTCACATGTGTGTGTCTGCCAACTACAGTATATATGTGTGCTCTCACATGTGGGTGTCTGCCACCAACAATATATATATGTGTGTGCTCTCACATGTGGGTGTCTATCACCAACAGTATATGTGTGTACTCTCACATGTGGGTGTCTGTCACCAACAGTTTATGTGTGTGCTCTCACATGTGGGTGTCTGTCACCAACAGTTTATGTGTGTGCTCTCACATGTGTGTGTCTGCCAACAACAGTATATATGTGTGCTCTCACATGTGGGTGTCTGCCACCAACAATATATATATGTGTGTGCTCTCACATGTGGGTGTCTATCACCAACAGTATATGTGTGTGCTCTCACATGTGGGTGTCTGCCACCAACAATATATATATATGTGTGCTCTCACATGTGGGTGTCTATCACCAACAGTATATGTGTGTGCTCTCACATGTGGGTGTCTGCCACCAACAATATATTTATGTGTGTGCTCTCACATGTGGGTGTCTGCCACCAACAGTATATGTGTGTGCTCTCACATGTGTGTGTCTGCCGCCAACAGTATATGTGTGTGCTCTCACATGTGGGTGTCTGCCACCAACAATATATATATGTGTGTGCTCTCACATGTGGGTGTCTGCCACCAACAGTATATGTGTGTGCTCTCACATGTGGGTGTCTGCCACCAACAGTATATGTGTGTGCTCTCACATGTGGGTGTCTATCACCAACAGTATATGTGTGTGCTCTCACATGTGGGTGTCTGCCACCAACAGCTCGCACTGTCTCAGAGGAGTTGTCGTCCAGTGGAGACGCCAGGGCTGAAGATGAAGAGAGGGAGAGGAGGCCACCGAGGGACAAGGATGCCAGAGACAAAGACAAAGAAGATTGTACGTTGTTATATTTTGAGCTATGTTTCTAGACGTTATTACTGTCTTTGTTTGTATCCATGCTGTATACATTTATAACAAAGTAGATCATTATCTAGAGAGATGTGTGACATTATCAGCCAGTCTAGAGAGATGTGTGACATTATCAGCCAGTCTAGAGAGATGTGTGACATTATCAGCCAGTCTAGAGAGATGTGTGACATTATCAGCCAGTCTAGAGAGATGTGTGACATTATCAGCCAGTCTAGAGAGATGTGTGACATTATCAGCCTGTCTAGAGAGATGTGTGACATTATCAGCCAGTCTAGAGAGATGTGTGACATTATCAGCCAGTCTAGAGAGATGTGTGACATTATCAGCCAGTCTAGAGAGATGTGTGACATTATCAGCCAGTCTAGAGAGATGTGTGACATTATCAGCCAGTCTAGAGAGATGTGTGACATTATCAGCCAGTCTAGAGAGATGTGTGACATTATCAGTCAGTCTAGAGAGATGTGTGACATTATCAGCCTGTCTAGAGAGATGTGTGACATTATCAGCCAGTCTAGAGAGATGTGTGACATTATCAGCCAGTCTAGAGAGATGGGTGACATTATCAGCCAGTCTAGAGAGATGTGTGACATTATCAGCCAGTCTAGAGAGATGTGTGACATTATCAGCCAGTCTAGAGAGATGTGTGACAGGGATGTGAGAAATTTATGAAAAAAATTGTTCATCCCCCAAGACGCACAGAAATGCAGAGAGAGAGAGAGAGAGAGAGAGAGAGAGAGAGAGAGAGAGAGAGAGAGAGAGAGAGAGAGAGAGAGAGAGAGAACAAACAAACGAATGAACAAACTTTATTTTCAAAGGATCACAAAATGGGCTTGCATGCCCATCTTACATTCTGCCCTTTCAGTCACTCATCTTCCGTTCGTCAATTGTGCATGTTACATTCACATAGGACAAAAACATTGTCAAATGGATGTTGTAAACATAAACAATGCATATTATCACGTTATGAGACAAGCAGACACACATACACACACGCACATTCATAAACACACATGCACACATACATACCTGCATACATACTTACATCATTTGCACAAACTCTCAGTTATGCACACACTCAATAACATACAAATACACACTCCCTCGCATACACTGCATGCATGCACACATACACACACAAACATATACACATACATACATGAATGTATACACACATACACACACTTACACACACATAGACATACACACACACCCATATACACACACACATGTACACACACGAACACACATACACACATACTCACACATACACACAAACACACATACACATATACATATACACACACATACACACACTTACACACACATAGACATACACACACACCCATACACACACACACACATGTACACACACGAACACACATACACACATACTCACACATACACACAAACACACATACACATATACATATACATATACACACACACATAAACACATACATACACACTCATACACACATACACACATATAAACACACACGTAGACACACATACACACGCCCACCCATCCACTAACACACTCACACATCTAGACACATACATGCTGCCTCACACAATCACTAAAATTAATGTGAACAAACTCCCACACTTCACACACACACACACACACACACACATACACTGACGATTATCGTGAGCATCCTCACAAAAATGGGAAAACCTGGAAAAAAATGGAAAAATTGTGAAAATGAAAAAAATATGCTACACATTGTGTAACATAAAAATAGTTATGCAATTCAATAAGATAATTCATGGGATTGACATAAACATTGCAATAAGCAGTGCATATAGTATATGTTAAAATCAAGTGGCAGTGACAATTATAATATGAAAGATGAGGATACAGAATAAATATGGAGTAGTCACATGACATGCATGCACTCAACTCTCTCTCTCTCTCTCTCTCTCTCTCTCTCTCTCTCTCTCTCTCTCTCTCTCTCTCTCTCTCTCTTCTCTCTCTCTCTCTCTCTCTCTCTCTCTCTCTCTCTCTCTCTCTCTCTCTCTCTTTACATACACACACTCTCACACTCATTCACTCTCTCTCTCACTCACACTCACTAACTCTCTCACTTACTTTACAGTAATTTACATGAATTCATTTTATGCATGTTGAAATCAAATGCATCAAAATGATAATATGAAAATGAGAATACACAAAACATATGGAACAGCATGTTAGATGACATGCGTGCGCTCAACTCTCTCTCTCTCTCTCTCTCTCTCTCTCTCTCTCTCTCTCTCTCTCTCTCTCCTCTCTCTCTCTCTCTCTCTCTCTCTCTCTCTTCTCTCTCACACACATGTACATACACACACTCACACACAAATACACATGCAAATACACACATATACCCACGCACATACACACACTTACACACATCCATATACTTACGCACACATACTCACATAACACCCGAATATACACTCCCTCGCATACACTGCATGCATGCACACTTACACACACAAAGATATACAATACATACACGAGCACACACACGCACTCATCCATACACACATATACACATGCACATGCATATAAACGCATATAAACACATGAACGCACACCTTAACACACGTACAGACATACACACAGAGGCACACACAGATACACACGTGTACACACATATACACCCATACACACATCCAGACATGCACACACATACATCACACTTTCTCATGCACTCTCTCATTCACCCACGCTCTCTCTTTTACACACTCACTCGCTCCCTTACTCACTCATTTACTCGCTGACTCTCTAACTCACACTCACTCACTAGCTTTCACACTCTCAGACAGGCAGACACACAACACACCCACTCTCTCAGATTCACTCATTCTCTAACTAAATCTCTCACACATATGTCCACACACACTCACTCACTTTTACACTCACTCAGGCACACGCGCATGCATACTCTCTCACTCTCACTCATACTAATTCTTCCACTCACACTCTTTCTCACTCACTCTCTCACCCACTGTCTTGCTCACAAACATACAGTGAAGAATGATAGTGGAAAAATGATACTAGTAGGTGACTTATGGAGGCATATAGTCGGTATGAAGTAAGTATTGAAAGAGCTTTCGGTTGAATGTGTAGGGACTCATTGGTGTTTTCAGTTCTGGTGGAAGGCTATTCCACAAGTGAGCACCAGCATATGCGAAACAAGTTTTGTATAAGCCCAATCTAGGCTTAGGAAGCTGTAATAAATTTAAGCGCTTACTGTTCATTGCATTAGATTGAATTAACGGTAGAAGATACTCTGGGGTATTTTCAGATATAATTTTATTCACTAATTTGGCTTTGTTAAAAAGGAAACACCTTTGAAGTGGTAGAAGCCTTAGATGACTATATAAATGATTACTTTCAATGTGGTTTGTGCCAGAAACTAGACGTATAGCCTGCTTGTGAAGTGGTAGAAGCCTTAGATGACTATATAAATGATTACTTTCAATGTGGTTTGTGCCAGAAACTAGACGTATAGCCTGCTTTTGAAGAGAAAAAAGTCATTTCATATTAGATTTAGGGCAAAATCCCAGACTGTGGAGCAATAATGAGATGTAATTGGATATAGGATGCATAGAATATTTTTTGCGTGCTTTTTTCCAGGAAGTGCTGGATTTTAGCAAGTTGGTAAACTTTTTGTGCTATTTTCTTGGTAAGAACATGGACATGAGAGCTCCAATTTAAATGGCTGCCAACTAAAAGACCTAGTGTTTTATGTTCATTTACATTAACTATAGGTAATGTGTCCATGCGGAGTTCGAGCGGTGCCCCAGTTATGGCTAGTGTCTGAAGTTTTTGTCTGGTCGTTATTAGCATGGATTTGGTTTTGTTGAATTTAATTTGCATGCGGTTTTCATTGCTCCATTTAGTAAGATTATCTTTTTGTAAAGAACTTTCTAATTCCCTCCAATTCTCCTGACTATAGTATATATAGTACAATCGTCTGCAAATAGATCACACGTAATATTGAGATATAAAGGAAGGTCATTAATATAAACTGCATAAAGCAGCGGAACTAGTATTGAGACCTGAGGCACACCAATATTAAGCTTTGTGGGTCTTGATAAGCGATTGTTGAAGAACACAGGACTTTGCAGACATCTGGGGAATGAGAGAGCAGGGGAAATGGCCAGAGATGAGGGCACTTTTTGATGTGCCCTGATGAGGTCGATGTGCTGCAGGACCTGCATGATGATGTATTGACACAAGTGGATCTTCCTTCTCTCCCAAGCACATCACTTTGTAGTTATTGTAGGCTCTGGTCACATGTTGGATGTTGTAGTCTGGTCAAATGTTGGATGTTGTAGTCTGATCACATGTTGGATGTTGTAGTCTGGTCACATGTTGGATGTTGTAGTCTGATCACATGTTGGATGTTGTAGTCTGATCACATGTTGGATGTTGTAGTTTGGTCACATATTGGATATTGTAGTCTGATCACATGTTGGATGTTGTAGTCTGGTCACGTGTTGGATGTTGTAGTCTGGTCACGTGTTGGATGTTGTAGTCTGATCACATATTGGATGTTGTAGGCTGGTCACATGTTGGATATTGTAGTCTGGTCAGATGTTGGATGTTGTAGTCTGATCACATGTTGGATGTTGTAGTCTGATCACATATAGGATATTGTAGGCTGGTCACATGTTGGATGTTGTAGTCTGGTCACATGTTGGATGTTGTAGTCTGGTCACATGTTGGATGTTGTAGTCTGATCACATGTTGGATGTTGTAGGCTGGTCACATGTTGGATGTTGTAGTCTGGTCACATGTTGGATGTTGTAGTCTGGTCACGTATTGGATATTGTAGTCTGGGAATATGTTTGATGTTGTAGTCTGGTCACATATTGGATGCTGTAGTCTGGTCACATATTGGATGTTGTAGTCTGGTCAAATGTTGGATGTTGTAATCTAGTCAAATGTTGTAGTCTGGTCACATGTTGGATGTTGTAGTCTAGTCAGATGTTGGATGTTGTAGTCTGGTCATATTCTAGACATTTTTTTCCTGTATATTTTCCTCATCCAGGGGAAATAATCCGAGTGTTTGATGGCAATGCCTCCTTGAAGAAACGTCTGTACCGAACAATATTCGTTCCACGGAATGCAAATGTGCAGGCCATTCTGGTAAGTTGGCTGTGGTTGGTACATTTTGTTGGTTGCTGTTGTCATGTTATATATCCAGCTTCAGCAGCTGTTGTAGTGACATATCTTCAGCTGTTGTAGTGATGTATCTTCAGCTGTTGTAGTATCATATCTTCAGCTGTTGTAGTATCATATCTTCAGCTGTTGTAGTGATATATCTTCAGCTGTTGTAGTGATATATCTTCAGCTGTTATTATGATATATCTTCAGCTGTTGTATCATATCTTCAGCTGTTGTAGTGATGTATCTTCAGCTGTTGTAGTATCATATCTTCAACTGTTATAGTATCATATCTTCATCTGTTGTAGCGATGTATCTTCAGCTGTTATAGTATCATATCTTCAGCTGTTGTAGTGATGCATCTTCAGCTGTTGTAGTGATATAACTTCAACAGATGTAGTGATGTATCTTCAGCTGTTGTAGTGATATATCTTCAGCTGTTGTAGTGATATATCTCCAGCTGTTGTAGTGATACATCTTCAGCTGTTGTAGTATCATATCTCCAGCTGTTGTAGTATCATATCTTCAGCTGATATATTACTACAACAGCTGAAGATATATCACTACACCAGCTGAAGATATGATACTAAAACAGCTGAAGATATATCACTATATATGTGGAGTGTGAATATCAGATTGAGCGAGAAATGGTGGGGGAATGTGTCAGTGCATGCATTCGTACGTGTATATGTGAGAGTGAGTGAGGGAGTGTGTGCGTGCGTGCATGCGTTCATGTGCATGTGTATGTGTATGTGTGAGAGAGTGTGGTTGAGAGAGTGAGTGTGTGTGTGTGTGAAGGATTGTGTGTTAGAGAGTGAGACAGTGGGAGAGTTGATGTGTTAGTGTGTGTGTGTGTGAGCGCGCGCATGCGTGTGAGTGTGTGTATATGAAAGAATACAGAGAGAGAGAGAGAGAGAGAGAGAGAGAGAGAGAGAGAGAGAGAGAGAGAGCTGAGCAGATGCATGTCGTGTAACACGCATGTTATGTAACACGCGAATCCATATGTTTGTGTATTCTCATCTGTCATATTATCAGTTAAATATCATTTGATTTTATCATGCATAATATAAACTCATGTTCATTACTGTAGTTTGAGTGAGAGAGTCAGTGAGTGTGAATGAGAGACAGAACGAGTGAGCGTGAGAGTAAATGCGTGAGCGAGAGAGTGAATGAGTGAGCGGGAGAGTGAATGAGTGAGCGGGAGAGTGAATGAGTGAGTGGGAGAGTGAATGAGTGAGCGTGAGAGTGAATGAGTGAGCTGGAGAGTGAATGCATGAGAGTGAATAAATGAGCGGAAGAGTGAATGTGTGAGCGTGAGAGTGAATGTGTGTGTGTGTGTGTGTGTGAGAGAGAGAGAGAGAGAGAGAGAGAGAGAGAGAGAGAGAGGGAGAGAGAGAGAGAGAGAGAGAGCATCACTATTTTTACGTCACATACATTTTATGTACACATTTTTCTCCATGTTTAACATTTTTATGAGACTGCTCATGACAAGTGTCAGTGTATGTGTGTGAGTAAAGTGTGGGAGTTTGTTCATACTAGTTTCAATACTAACATGAGACATTTTGTATGTGTCTAGATGTAAGGAAGTGTGAGTGTATGTGGAGGATGTGTGTGAGTGTGGGGATATGTGTGGGTGGGGGGTGTGTGGGTGGGGGTATGCGTTTGGATGGGTTGGGGTGTGTGGGTTTTGGTAGGTAGTGGTATTTGTGGGTGTTGGTGGGATGTGTGGATGGATGTGTGGGGGTGAAAGTAGGGGTGTTGGAATGGGTGTGGGGGATGTGTGTATGGCTGGAGGATATGTGTATGGGACGGATGCGGGGGATGTGTGTTTATGTGGGTGGAGATGTGTGGATGATTTGAGGAAGTATGTGTGGGAGGCGGGGTTGTGTGGGTAGGGGATTGTGTTGGGTGGATTGGGGATGCAAGGGCGGGTGGGTAGAAGTGTATGGTGTGTGGGTTTGAGATATGTATGCGGTGTGTTGGCGGGGATGTGTGAATGATGTGTGGGTGGAGGGTATGTTTGTGGGTAGGTGGGGGTGTTGTGTGGGTGGGGTGATGTATGGATAGGTGGGAGATGGGCCTCATAACATGGTAATTAGCCTTGTTTATGTTTACAACATTCATTTCACAATGTTTATTTTTCTTCCTATGTAAATGCATAATGCTCATGATGAACGAAAGACGAGTGATTGGAAGGGCCGAATGTAAGACGGGCCTGCGCGCCCAATTTGTGACCCTAATAAAGTTGATTTGATTTGATTTGATTTCACTACAACAGCTGAAGATATGATACTACAATAGCTGAAGATATATCACTACAATAGCTGAAGATATATTACTACTATAGCTGAAGATATATCACTACAACAGCTGAAGATATATTACTACAACAGCTAAAGATATATCACTACAACAGCTGAAGATATGATACTACAACAGCTGAAAATACATCACTACAACAACTGAAGATATATCACTACAACAGCTGAAGATATGATACTACACCAGCTGAAGATATATCACTATAACAGCTGAAGATATATCACTACAACAGCTGGAGATATGATACTACAATAGCTGAAGATATATCACTACAATAGCTGAAGATACATCACTACAACAGCTGAAGATATATCACTACAATAGCTGAAGATATATCATTACAACAGCTGAAGATATATTACTACAACAGCTGAAGATATATCACTACAACAGCTGAAGATATGATACTACAACAGCTGAAAATACATCACTACAACAAATGAAGATATATCACTACAACAGCTGGAGATATTCTACAACAGCTGAAGATATATCACTACAACAGCTGGAGATATATCACTACAACAGCTGAAGATATATCACTACAACAGCTGAAGATATGATACTACAACAGCTGAAGATATGATACTACAACAGCTGAAGATATATCACTACAACAGCTGAAGATATATCACTACAACAGCTGAAGATATATCACAACAGCTGAAGATATATCACTACAATAGCTGAAGATATGATACTACAACAGCTGAAGATATATCACTACAACAGCTGAAGATACATCACTACAACAGCTGAAGATATATCGCTACAACAGCTGGAGATATGATACTACAACAGCTGAAGATATATCATTACAACAGCTGAAGATATATCACTACAACAGCTGAAGATATATCACTACAACAGCTAAAGATACATCACTACAATAGCTGAAAATATATCACTACAACAGCTGGAGATATATCACTACAACAGCTGAAGATATATCACTACAACAGCTGGAGATATATCACTACAACAGCCGAAGATATATCACTACAACAGCTGAAGATATGTCACTACAATAGCTGAAGATATATCTCTACAACAGCTGAAGATATATCACTACAACAGCTGAAGATATATCACTACAACAGCTGAAGATATGATACTACACCAGCTGAAGATATATCACTATAACAGCTGAAGATATATCACTACAACAGCTGGAGATATGATACTACAATAGCTGAAGATATATCACTACAATAGCTGAAGATACATCACTACAAACAGCTGAAGATATATTCACTACAATAGCTGAAGATATATCATTACAACAGCTGAAGATATATTACTACAACAGCTGAAGATATATCACTACAACAGCTGAAGAATATGATACTACAACAGCTGAAAATACATCACTACAACAATGAAGATATATCACTACAACAGCTGGAGATATTATTCTACAACAGCTGAAGATATATCACTACAACAGCTGGAGATATATCACTACAACAGCTGAAGATATATCACTACAAACAGCTGAAGATATGATACTACAACAGCTGAAGATATGATACTACAACAGCTGAAGATATATCACTACAACAGCTGAAGATATATCACTACAACAGCTGAAGATATATCACAACAGCTGAAGATATATCACTACAATAGCTGAAGATATGATACTACAACAGCTGAAGATATATCACTACAACAGCTGAAGATACATCACTACAACAGCTGAAGATATATCGCTACAACAGCTGGAGATATGATACTACAACAGCTGAAGATATATCATTACAACAGCTGAAGATATATCACTACAACAGCTGAAGATATATCACTACAACAGCTAAAGATACATCACTACAATAGCTGAAAATATATCACTACAACAGCTGGAGATATATCACTACAACAGCTGAAGATATATCACTACAACAGCTGGAGATATATCACTACAACAGCCGAAGATATATCACTACAACAGCTGAAGATATGTCACTACAATAGCTGAAGATATATCTCTACAACAGCTGAAGATATATCACTACAACAGCTGAAGATATATCACTACAACAGCTGAAGATATGATACTACACCAGCTGAAGATATATCACTATAACAGCTGAAGATATATCTTCAGCTGTTGTAGTGATATATCTTCAGCTGTTGTAGTGATATATCTTCAGCTGTTGTAGTGATGTATCTTCAGCTGTTGTAGTGATGTATCTTCAGCTGTTGTAGTGATGTATCTTCAGCTGTTGTAGTGATATATCTTCAGCTGTTGTAGTGATATATCTTCAGCTGTTGTAGTATCATATCTTCAGCTGTTGTAGTAAAAAGACACAGATTATGGTCGTCACTAGGAAGAACAAAATAGCACAATGTAATATACAAGTAAATTGGAATGTTTTTCAACAAGTGAATAGGTATAATTATCTTGGAACAGTCATAACATCTGATGGTAGATGCCTTGAAGAGATTAGAACAAGAATCGCCATGGCGAAAGTAGCCTTTAGCAATATGAAAAACATACTGACCAATAAAAAGATGTCAATTGAAATGAGAAAAAGAGTGTTGAGGCGGTACATAGAGCCTGTTCTTTTGTATGGATGTGAAACTTGGACAATGTGCAGTCAAGCTGAAAAACATCTGATGGCTGTGGAAATGTGGTTTCTGAGGAGAATGCAAAGAATACCATGGACAGACAGAACAACCAATGACCAAATACTACAAGAAACAAATGAAAATCATAAATTGATTAGAAAAATTAGATGTACAGTCAAAATGTTTTGACATTATGAGAAGAAATAAATTGGAGAACTTGGTGACAACTGGCAAGATCGAGGGGAGGAGACCAAGGGGACGACCAAGAAGTAAATACCTGGATGGCTTGGCCACATGGCATGGTCAAGACAGAAACACAGAGCTGATCCATAACTCTGGTGATCGAGTGAGATGGCAAAACATGACCGCCCACGCTTACCGGCATGACACATGACGGATGGATTGTGATGACATCTTCATTGTTTTGTTATACTGATCTTATTTTGACGGCAAATCATCCTGTTATTATTGTATGTTCCACAGTTGTTATGTTGGCCACAGTCCAGCTTGTGTTAATATTGTTTTTTTATAATGCTGTTATTTTAGCCAGTCAAGCTCTTACTATTATTTAGTTGTACTGTTATTTTGGCAGTAATTCTACTGAGTTACTGTTATTTTCTATACTATTGTTATTTTGGCCCACTGGAACATTTTGTGGAAAGAGAGATAGAGGAAGACACCAAGAGAAGATTGTCTCATAGCATGTAAGGGCATCACTACACAAAATATGTGTTGTTGGAGAAAACAAGATCTGGAGTTGCATGATCACCCCATCCTGCTGTGTGACTATTGTTGTATTATGCTATTGTTGTTTTGTCCTCCGCCCTGCTGTGTGACTATTGTTGTATTATACTATTGTTTTGCCCTCCACCCTGCTGTGTGACTATTGTTGTATTATACTATTGTTATTTTGTCCTCCACCCTGCTGTGTGACTATTGTTGTATTATACTATTGTTGTTTTGTCCTCCACCCTGCTGTGTGACTATTGTTGTATTATACTATTGTTGTTTTGTCCTCCACCCTGCTGTGTGACTATTGTTGTATTATACTGTTGTTGTTTTGTCCTCCACCCTGCTGTGTGACTATTGTTGTATTATACTATTGTTATTTTGTCCTCCACCCTGCTGTGTGACTATTGTTGTATTATACTATTGTTGTTTTGTCCTCCACCCTGCTCTGTGACTATTGTTGTATTATACTATTGTTATTTTGTCCTCCACCCTGCTGTGTGACTATTGTTGTATTATACTATTGTTTTGCCCTCCACCCTGCTGTGTGACTATTGTTGTATTATACTATTGTTGTTTTGCCCTCCACCCTGCTGTGTGACTATTGTTGTATTATACTGTTGTTGTTTTGCCCTCCACCCTGCTGTGTGACTATTGTTGTATTATACTGTTGTTGTTTTGTCCTCCACCCTGCTGTGTGACTATTGTTGTATTATACTGTTGTTGTTTTGTCCTCCACCCTGCTGTGTGACTATTGTTGTATTATACTGTTGTTGTTTTGTCCTCCACCCTGCTGTGTGACTATTGTTGTATTATACTGTTGTTGTTTTGTCCTCCACCCTGCTGTGTGACTATTGTTGTATTATACTATTGTTATTTTGCCCTCCACCCTGCTGTGTGACTATTGTTGTATTATACTGTTGTTATTTTGCCCTCCACCCTGCTGTGTGACTATTGTTGTATTATACTGTTGTTGTTTTGTCCTCCACCCTGCTGTGTGACTATTGTTGTATTATACTGTTGTTGTTTTGTCCTCCACCCTGCTGTGTGACTATTGTTGTATTATACTGTTGTTATTTTGTCCTCCACCCTGCTGTGTGACTATTGTTGTATTATACTGTTGTTATTTTGTCCTCCACCCTGCTGTGTGACTATTGTTGTATTATACTGTTGTTGTTTTGTCCTCCACCCTGCTGTGTGACTATTGTTGTATTATACTGTTGTTGTTTTGTCCTCCACCCTGCTGTGTGACTATTGTTGTATTATACTATTGTTCTGTCCTCCACCCTGCTGTGTGACTATTGTTGTATTATACTATTGTTGTTTTGCCCTCCACCCTGCTGTGTGACTATTGTTGTATTATACTGTTGTTGTTTTGTCCTCCACCCTGCTGTGTGACTATTGTTGTATTATACTGTTGTTGTTTTGTCCTCCACCCTGCTGTGTGACTATTGTTGTATTATACTGTTGTTGTTTTGTCCTCCACCCTGCTGTGTGACTATTGTTGTATTATACTATTGTTTTGTCCTCCACCCTGCTGTGTGACTATTGTTGTATTATACTATTGTTGTTTTGTCCTCCACCCTGCTGTGTGACTATTGTTGTATTATGCTGTTGTTGTTTTGCCCTCCACCCTGCTGTGTGACTATTGTTGTATTATACTGTTGTTGTTTTGTCCTCCACCCTGCTGTGTGACTATTGTTGTATTATACTATTGTTGTTTTGCCCTCCACCCTGCTGTGTGACTATTGTTGTATTATACTATTGTTGTTTTTTCCTCCACCCTGCTGTGTGACTATTGTTGTATTATACTGTTGTTACTTTGTCCTTCACTCTCTGCAGTGGTACTATTATTATATAGTATTAGTATTACTATTAGTTTGTTATATTGTTGTTATTGTGAACATAAGCAGCTGTGTTACTGGATGCATATTGTTATAACGTTACTGTTACAGGAGGCAGCACTCAAGACATTCCATATATCAGACGATCCAAAGAAGTATTATGTCACAGAAGCTTCCGAGTCCTCTCTGGGCAAACGTAAGTTGTTGTGTGTTCCTGCGAAGTGTCCGAGTTCTGTCTGGGCAAACGTAAGTTGTTGTGTGTTCCTGCGAATCTTCCGTTGTTGTGAGACCATCTGACAGGCACAATGAATCGACTCACAGAGCAGAACAGAAACATTCTCATCTTCAGACACACATATCTCTCTTTTGTGTGCATAAACTGCTACAAGTGATTTATTATTACAGAGTTCAGGTACAGCAGACTTCAGTGTCTGATGTTCTCATATGCTTACAGGACTGCAAAATCAGCTCTTTGAGTGTGCCCGCTCTTACAGATGTAAGCAAGTGTCACTGCCATCAGCTGTTTGAGTGTGCAGCTCTTACAGATGTAAGCATCACTGCCATCAACTGTTTGAGTGTGCAGCTCTTACAGATGTAAGCAAGTGTCACTGCCATCAGCTATTTGAGTGTGCAGCTCTTACAGATGTAAGCATCACTGCCATCAGTGCCGTACTTATGAACAACGTCATGTGGAGCTGAGTTACAGCCTCATTCGTCACTGTGTTGTAGGTCAAAGCCTTAGACTGGGGCCACCATCAGAAGACAGCTGTGTTGTAGGTCAAAACCTTAGACTGGGGCCACCATCAGAAGACAGCTGTGTTGTAGGTCAAAGCCTTAAACTGGGCCACCATCAGAACACAGCTGTGTTGTTGGTCACAGTAAAACCTTAGACTGGGGCCACCATCAGAACACAGCTGTGTTGTAGGTCACAGTAAAAACCTTAGACTGGGGCCACCATCAGAACACAGCTGTATTGTAGGTCAAAGCCTTAAACTGGGGCCACCATCAGAACACAGCTGTGTTGTAGGTCAAAGCCTTAAACTGGGGCCACTATCAGAACACAGCTGTGTTGTTGGTCACAGTAAAACCTTAGACTGGGGCCACCATCAGAACACAGCTGTGTTGTAGGTCACAGTAAAACCTTAGACTGGGGCCACCATCAGAACACAGCTGTGTTGTAGGTCAAAGCCTTAAACTGGGGCCACCATCAGAACACAGCTGTTTTGTAGGTCAAAGCCGTAAACTGGGGCCCCATCAGAAGACAGCTGTGTTGTAGGTCGCAGTAAAACCTTAGACTGGGGCCACCATCAGAAGACAGCTGTGTTGTAGGTCAAAACCTTAGACTGGGGCCCCATCAGAAGACAGCTGTGTTGTAGGTCACAGTAAAACCTTAGACTGGGGCCACCATCAGAAGACACAGGTCAAAACCTTAGACTGGGGCCACCATCAGAAGACAGCTGTGTTGTAGGTCAAAAAACTTAGACTGGGGTTACCATCAGAACACAGCTGTGTTGTAGGTCACAATAAAACCTTAAGCTGGGGGTCACTACCAGAATTTGTGGAACATCTCATAAGACACCTGAGGTGTCCAGCATCTGTGTGTTACTGAACTGAGTGCAGCTGTTAGAGTAGCCGGCGCAACATCACACTTGACATGTGCCACTATGTCAGTTGTTGAGTGTCCCTGATTCAGGTGACCACTTGACATGTCCCATAATTTCCCCTGTTGATTGTCCCTGATTCAGGTGACCACTTGACATGTCCCATAATTTCCCATGTTGATTGTCACTGATTCAGGTGACCACTTGACATGTCCCATAATTTCCCATGTTGATTGTCCCTGATTCAGGTGACTACTTGACATGTCCCATAATTTCCCCTGTTGATTGTCCCTGATTCAGGTGACCACTTGACATGTCCCATAATTTTCCCATGTTGATTGTCACTGATTCAGGTGACCACTTGACATGTCCCATAATTTCCCCTGTTGATTGTCCCTGATTCAGGTGACCACTTGACATGTCCCATAATTTCCCATGTTGATTGTCCCTGACTCAGGTGAACGCATACTGGATGAGAATATGCCGGTGCGGTCACAGCTGAAGATGGCAGACGGGAAGCGGCCGTGCATATTTTTGAGGTACAAGGAACGAAAGGACAACGCTGTCATCAAAGTCTACCCAGGCGGACTCCGGTGGGTGGTTGTAGCTTTTGTTTTTGTTGTTGCTGCTGTTATACTTGTAGATATTGGTGATGGTTGACAGTTGACATCATGTATGCAGGTTGACAGTTGACATCATGTATGCTTGTTGACAGTTGACATCATGTATGCTTGTTGACAGTTGACATCTATGCTTGTTGACAGTTGACATCATCTATGCTTGTTGACAGTTGACATCTATGCTTGTTGACAGTTGACATCATCTATGCTTGTTGACAGTTGACATCATGTATGCTTGTTGACAGTTGACATCATGTATGCTTGTTGACAGTTGACATCATGTATGCTTGTTGACAGTTGACATCATGTATGCTTGTTGACAGTTGACATCATGTATGCTTGTTGACAGTTGACATCATGTATGCTTGTTAACATTTGACATCATGTATGCTTGTAGACAGTTGACATCATGTATGCTTGTTGACAGTTGACATCATGTATGCTTGTTGACAGTTGACATCATCTATGCTTGTTGACAGTTGACATCATGTATGCTTGTTGACAGTTGACATCATCTATGCTTGTTGACAGTTGACATCATGTATGCTTGTTGACAGTTGACATCATCTATGCTTGTTAACATTTGACATCATGTATGGTTGTTGACAGTTGACATCATGTATGCTTGTTAACATTTGACATCATGTATGCTTGTTGACAGTTGACACCATGTATGCTTGTTGACAGTTGACATCATGTATGCTTGTTGACAGTTGACATCATGTATGCTTGTTGACAGTTGACATCATGTATGCTTGTTGACAGTTGACATTATCTATGCTTGTTAACATTTGACATCATGTATGCTTGTTGACAGTTGACATCATGTATACATGTTGACAGTTGACATCATGTATGCTTGTTGACAGTTGACATCATGTATGCTTGTTGACAGTTGACATCATGTATGCTTGTTGACAGTTGACATCATGTATGCTTGTTGACAGTTGACATCATGTATGCTTGTTGACAGTTGACATCATGTATGCTTGTTGACAGTTGACATCATGTATGCTTGTTGACAGTTGACAATTATCTATGCTTGTTGACAGTTCACATCATCTATCATGTTGACAGTTGACATCATGTATGCTTGTTGACAGTTGACATCATGTATGCTTGTTGACAGTTGATATTATCTTTGCTTGTTGACAGTTGACATTATCTATGCTTGTTAACATTTGACATCATGTATGATTGTTGACAGTTGATATTATCTATGCTTGTTGACAGTTGACATCATGTATGCTTGTTGACAGTGATATTATCTATGCTTGTTGACAGTTGACATTATCTATGCTGTTGACAGTTTGACATCATCTATCATGTTGACAGTTGACATCATGTATGCTTGTTGACAGTTGACATCATGTATGCTTGTTGACAGTTGACATTATCTATGCTTGTTAACATTTGACATCATGTATGCTTGTTGACAGTTTGATATTATCTATGCTTGTTAACATTTGACATCATGTATGCTTGTTGACAGTTGACATCATGTATGCTTGTTGACAGTTGATATTATCTATGCTTGTTAACATTTGACATCATGTATGCTTGTTGACAGTTGACATCATGTATGCTTGTTGACAGTTGGTATTATCTATGCTTGTAACATTTGACATCATGTATGCCTTGTTGACAGTTGACATCATGTATGCTTGTTGACAGTTGACATCATGTATGCTTGTTGACAGTTGATATCATGTATGCTTGTAGACAGTTGACATGTATGCTTGTTGACAGTTGACATCATGTATACTTGTTGACACTTGACATCTATGCTTGTTGACAGTTGATATTATCTATGCTTGTTAACATTTGACATCATGTATGCTTGTTGACAGTTGACATCATGTATGCTTGTTGACAGTTGGTATTATCTATGCTGTTAACATTTGACATCATGTATGCTTGTTGACAGTTGACATCATGTATACTTGTTGACAGTTGACATCTATGCTTGTTGACAGTTGATATCATGTATGCTTGTAGACAGTTGACATGTATGCTTGTTGACAGTTGACATCATGTATACTTGTTGACACTTGACATCTATGCTTGTTGACAGTTGACATCATGTATGCTTGTTGACATTTGACATCTATGCTTGTTGACAGTTGACATCATGTATGCTTGTTGACAGTTGACATCATCTATGCTTGTAGACAGTTGACATCATGTATGCTTGTTGACAGTTGACATCATCTATCATGTTGACAGTTGACATCATGTATGCTTGTTGACAGTTGACATCATGTATGCTTGTTGACAGTTGACATTATCTATGCTTGTTAACATTTGACATCATGTATGCTTGTTGACAGTTGATATTATCTATGCTTGTTAACATTTGACATCATGTATGCTTGTTGACAGTTGACATCATGTATGCTTGTTGACAGTTGGTATTATCTATGCTTGTTAACATTTGACATCATGTATGCTTGTTGACAGTTGACATCATGTATGCTTGTTGACAGTTGACATCATGTATGCTTGTTGACAGTTGACATAATGTATACTTGTTGACAGTTGACATCTATGCTTGTTGACAGTTGACATCATGTATGCTTGTTGACAGTTGACATCATGTATGCTTGTTGACAGTTGACATCATGTATACTTGTTAACAATTGACATCTATGCTTGTTGACAGTTGACATCATGTATGCTTGTTGACATTTGACATCTATGCTTGTTGACAGTTGACATCATGTATGCTTGTTGACAGTTGACATCATCTATGCTTGTAGACAGTTGACATCATGTATGCTTGTTGACAGTTGACATCATCTATGCTTGTTGACAGTTGATATCATGTATGCTTGTTGACAATTGACATCTATGCTTGTTGACAGTTGACATCATGTATGATTGTTGACAGTTGACATCTATGCTTGTTGACAGTTGACATCATGTATGCTTGTTGACATTTGACATCATGTATGCTTGTTGACAGTTGACATCATGTATACTTGTTGACAATTGACATCTGTGCTTGTTGACAGTTGACATGTATGCTTGTTGACATTTGACATCTATGCTTGTTGACAGGTGACATCATGTATGCTTGTTGACAGTTGATATTATCTATGCTTGTTGACAGTTGACATTATCTATGCTTGTTGACAGTTGACATCATATATCATGTTGACAGTTGACATCATGTATGCTTGTTGACAGTTGACATCATGTATGCTTGTTGACAGTTGACATTATCTATGCTTGTTAACATTTGACATCATGTATGCTTGTTGAGAGGTGATATTATCTATGCTTGTTAACATTTGACATCATGTATGCTTGTTGACAGTTGACATCATGTATGCTTGTTGACAGTTGGTATTATCTATGCTTGTTAACATTTGACATCATGTATGCTTGTTGACAGTTGACATCATGTATGCTTGTTGACAGTTGACATCATGTATGCTTGTTGACAGTTGACATCATGTATACTTGTTGACAGTTGACATCTATGCTTGTTGACAGTTGACATCATGTATGCTTGTTGACAGTTGACATCATGTATGCTTGTTGACAGTTGACATCATGTATACTTGTTGACAATTGACATCTATGCTTGTTGACAGTTGACATCATGTATGCTTGTTGACATTTGACATCTATGCTTGTTGACAGTTGACATCATGTATGCTTGTTGACAGTTGACATCATCTATGCTTGTAGTCAGTTGACATCATGTATGCTTGTTGACAGTTGACATCATCTATGCTTGTTGACAGTTGACATCATGTATGCTTGTTGACAGTTGACATCATGTATGCTTGTTGACATTTGACATCATGTATGCTTGTTGACATTTGACATCTATGCTTGTTGACAGTTGACATCATGTATGCTTGTTGACAGTTGACATCATGTATGCTTGTTGACAGTTGACATCATGTATACTTGTTGACAATTGACATCTGTGCTTGTGAACAGTTGACATGTATGCTTGATGACATTTGACATGTATGCTTGTTGACAGGTGACATCATGTATGCTTGTTGACAGTTGACATCATGTATGCTTGTTGACAGTTGACATCATCTATGCTTGTAGACAGTTGACATCATGTATGCTTGTTGACTAGTTGACATCATCTATGCTTGTTGACAGTTGACATCATCGATGCTTGGTGACAGTTGACATCATGTATGCTTGTTGACAGTTGACATCTATGCTTGTTGACAGTAGACATCATGTATGCTTGTTGACATTTGACATCATGTATGCTTGTTGACAGTTGACATCATCTATGCTTGTTGACAGTTGACATCATGTATGCTTGTTGACAGTTGACATCATGTATGCTTGTTGACAGTTGACATCTATGCTTGTTGACAGTTGACATCATGTATGCTTGTTAACAGTTGACATGATGTATGCTTGTTGACAGTTGACATCATCTATGCTTGTAGACAGTTGACATCATGTATGCTTGTTGACAGTTGACATCATCTATGCTTGTTGACAGTTGACATCATCTATGCTTGTTGACAGTTGACATCATGTATGCTTGTTGACAGTTGACATCTATGCTTGTTGACAGTTGACATCATGTATACTTGTTGACAGTTGACATCTATGCTTGTTGACAGTTGACATCATGTATGCTTGTTGACAGTTGAAATCATGTATGCTTGTTGACAGTTGACATCATGTATACTTGTTGACAATTGACATCTATGCTTGTTGACAGATGACATCATGTATGCTTGTTGACATTTGACATCTATGCTTGTTGACAGTTGACATCATGTATGCTTGTTGACAGTTGACATCTATGCTTGTAGACAGTTGACATCATGTATGCTTGTTGACAGTTGACATCATCTATGCTTGTTGACAGTTGATATCATGTATGCTTGTTGACAATTGACATCTATGCTTGTTGACAGTTGACATCATGTATGATTGTTGACAGTTGACATCTATGCTTGTTGACAGTTGACATCATGTATGCTTGTTGACATTTGACATCATGTATGCTTGTTGACAGTTGACATCATGTATACTTGTTGACAATTGACATCTGTGCTTGTTGACATTTGACATCTATGCTTGTTGACAGGCGACATCATGTATGCTTGTTGACAGTTGACATCATGTATGCTTGTTGACAGTTGACATCATGTATGCTTGTTAAAATTTGACATCATGTATGCTTGTTGACAGTTGACATCATGTATGCTTGTTGACATTTTACATCATGTATGCTTGTTGACAGTTGACATCATGTATGCTTGTTGACAGTTGACATCATGTATGCTTGTTGACAGTTGACATCATGTATACTTGTTGACAATTGACATCTATGCTTGTTGACAGTTGACATCATGTATGCTTGTTGACATTTGACATCTATGCTTGTTGACAGTTGACATCATGTATGCTTGTTGACATTTGACATCATGTATGCTTGTTGACAGTTGACATCATGTATACTTGTTGACAATTGACATCTGTGCTTGTGACAGTTGACATGTATGCTTGTTGACATTTGACATCTATGCTTGTTGACAGGTGACATCATGTATGCTTGTTGACAGTTGACATCATGTATGCTTGTTGACATCATGTATGCTTGTTAACATTTGACATCATGTATGCTTGTTGACATTTGACATATATGCTTGTTGACATTTGACATCATGTATGCTTGTTGACAGGTTGACATCATGTATGCTTGTTGACAGTTGACATCATGTATGCTTGTTAACAGTTGACATCATGTATGCTTGTTGACAGTTGACATCATGTATGCTTGTTAACAGTTGACATCATGTATGCTTGTTGACAGTTGACATCATCTATGTTTGTTGACAGTTGACATCATGTATGCTTGTTGACAGTTGACATCATGTATGCTTGTTGACAGTTGAGATCATCTATTCTTGTTGACAGTAGACATCATCTATGCTTGTAGACAGCTGACATCATGTATGCTTGTTGACAGTCGACATCATCTATGCTTGTTGACAGTTGACATCATCTATGCTTGTTGACAGTTGACATCATGTATGCTTGTTGACAGTTGACATCATGTATGCTTGTTGACAGTTGACATCATGTATGCTTGTTGACAGTTGACATCATCTATGCTTGTAGACAGTTGACATCATGTATGTTTGTTGACAGTTGACATTATCTATGCTTGTTAACATTTGACATCATGTATGCTTGTTGACAGTTGATATTATCTATGCTTGTTAACATTTGACATCATGTATGCTTGTTGACAGTTGACATCATGTATGCTTGTTGACAGTTGATATTATCTATGCTTGTTAACATTTGACATCATGTATGCTTGTTGACAGTTGACATCATGTATGCTTGTTGACAGTTGGTATTATCTATGCTTGTTGACAGTTGACATCATGTATGCTTGTTGACAGTTGACATCATGTATGCTTGTTGACATTTGACATCATGTATGCTTGTTGACAGTTGACATCATGTATACTTGTTGACAATTGACATCTATGCTTGTTGACAGTTGACATCATGTATGCTTGTTGACATTTGACATCTATGCTTGTTGACAGTTGACATCATGTATGCTTGTTGACAGTTGACATCATCTATGCTTGTAGTCAGTTGACATCATGTATGCTTGTTGACAGTTGACATCATCTATGCTTGTTGACAGTTGACATCATGTATGCTTGTTGACAGTTGACATCATGTATGCTTGTTGACATTTGACATCATGTATGCTTGTGACCATTTGACATCTATGCTTGTTGACAGTTGACATCATGTATGCTTGTTGACAGTTGACATCATGTATGCTTGTGACAGTTGACATCATGTATACTTGTTGACAATTGACATCTGTGCTTGTGAACAGTTGACATGTATGCTTGATGACATTTGACATGTATGCTTGTTGACAGGTGACATCATGTATGCTTGTTGACATTTGACATCATGTATGCTTGTTGACAGTTGACATCATCTATGCTTGTAGACAGTTGACATCATGTATGCTTGTTGACAGTTGACATCATCTATGCTTGTTGACAGTTGACATCATCGATGCTTGGTGACAGTTGACATCATGTATGCTTGTTGACAGTTGACATCTATGCTTGTTGACAGTAGACATCATGTATGCTTGTTGACATTTGACATCATGTATGTTTGTTGACAGTTGACATCATCTATGCTTGTTGACAGTTGACATCATGTATGCTTGTTGACAGTTGACATCATGTATGCTTGTTGACAGTTGACATCTATGCTTGTTGACAGTTGACATCATGTATGCTTGTTAACAGTTGACATGATGTATGCTTGTTGACAGTTGACATCATCTATGCTTGTAGACAGTTGACATCATGTATGCTTGTTGACAGTTGACATCATCTATGCTTGTTGACAGTTGACATCATCTATGCTTGTTGACAGTTGACATCATGTATGCTTGTTGACAGTTGACATCTATGCTTGTTGACAGTTGGACATCATGTATACTTGTTGACAGTTGACATCTATGCTTGTTGACAGTGACATCATGTATGCTTTGTGACAGTTGAAATCATGTATGCTTGTTGACAGTTGACATCATGTATACTTGTTGACAATTGACATCTATGCTTGTGACAGATGACATCATGTATGCTTGTTGACATTTGACATCTATGCTTGTTGACAGTTGACATCATGTATGCTTGTTGACAGTTGACATCTATGCTTGTAGACAGTTGACATCATGTATGCTTGTGACAGTTGACATCATCTATGCTTGTTGACAGTTGATATCATGTATGCTTGTTGACAATTGACATCTATGCTTGTTGACAGTTGACATCATGTATGATTGTTGACAGTTGACATCTATGCTTGTTGACAGTTGACATCATGTATGCTTGTTGACATTTGACATCATGTATGCTTGTTGACAGTTGACATCATGTATACTTGTTGACAATTGACATCTGTGCTTGTTGACATTTGACATCTATGCTTGTTGACAGGCGACATCATGTATGCTTGTTGACAGTTGACATCATGTATGCTTGTTGACAGTTGACATCATGTATGCTTGTTAAAATTTGACATCATGTATGCTTGTTGACAGTTGACATCATGTATGCTTGTTGACATTTTACATCATGTATGCTTGTTGACAGTTGACATCATGTATGCTTGTTGACAGTTGACATCATGTATGCTTGTTGACAGTTGACATCATGTATACTTGTTGACAATTGACATCTATGCTTGTTGACAGTTGACATCATGTATGCTTGTTGACATTTGACATCTATGCTTGTTGACAGTTGACATCATGTATGCTTGTTGACATTTGACATCATGTATGCTTGTTGACAGTTGACATCATGTATACTTGTTGACAATTGACATCTGTGCTTGTTGACAGTTGACATGTATGCTTGTTGACATTTGACATCTATGCTTGTTGACAGGTGACATCATGTATGCTTGTTGACAGTTGACATCATGTATGCTTGTTGACATCATGTATGCTTGTTAACATTTGACATCATGTATGCTTGTTGACATTTGACATATATGCTTGTTGACATTTGACATCATGTATGCTTGTTGACAGTTGACATCATGTATGCTTGTTGACAGTTGACATCATGTATGCTTGTTAACAGTTGACATCATGTATGCTTGTTGACAGTTGACATCATGTATGCTTGTTAACAGTTGACATCATGTATGCTTGTTGACAGTTGACATCATCTATGTTTGTTGACAGTTGACATCATGTATGCTTGTTGACAGTTGACATCATGTATGCTTGTTGACAGTTGAGATCATCTATTCTTGTTGACAGTAGACATCATCTATGCTTGTAGACAGCTGACATCATGTATGCTTGTTGACAGTCGACATCATCTATGCTTGTTGACAGTTGACATCATCTATGCTTGTTGACAGTTGACATCATGTATGCTTGTTGACAGTTGACATCATGTATGCTTGTTGACAGTTGACATCATGTATGCTTGTTGACAGTTGACATCATCTATGCTTGTAGACAGTTGACATCATGTATGTTTGTTGACAGTTGACATCATCTATGCTTGTTGACAGTTGACATCATCTATGCTTGTTGACAGTTGACATCATGTATGCTTGTTGACAGTTGACATCTATGCTTGTTGACAGTTGACATCATGTATACTTGTTGACAGTTGACATCTATGCTTGTTGACAGTTGACATCTATGCTTGTTGACAGTTGACATCATCTATGCTTGTTGACAGTTGACATGTATGCTTGTTGACAGTTGACATCATGTATGCTTGTTGACAGTTGACATCATGTATGCTTGTTGACAGTTGACATCATGTATGCTTGTTGACAGTTGACATCTATGCTTGTTGACAGTTGACATCATGTATGCTTGTTGACAGTTGACATCATGTATGCTTGTTGACAGTTGACATCTATGCTTGTTGAAGTTGACATCATGTATGCTTGTTATCAGTTGACATCATGTATGCTTGTTGACAGTTGACATCATCTATGCTTGTAGACAGTTGACATCATGTATGCTTGTTGACAGTTGACATCATCTATGCTTGTTGACAGTTGACATCATGTATGCTTGTTGACAGTAGACATCATCTATGCTTGTAGACAGTTGACATCATGTATGCTTGTTGACAGTTGACATCATCTATGCTTGTTGACAGTTGACATCATCTATGCTTGTTGACAGTTGACATCATGTATGCTTGTTGACAGTTGACATCATGTATGCTTGTTGACAGTTGACATCTATGCTTGTTGACAGTTGACATCATGTATGCTTGTTAACAGTTGACATCATGTATGCTTGTTGACAGTTGACATCATGTATGCTTGTTAACAGTTGACATCATGTATGCTTGTTGACATTTTACATCATGTATGCTTGTTGACAGTTGACATCTATGCTTGTTGACAGTTGACATCATGTATGCTTGGTGACAGTTGACATCATGTATGCTTGTTGACAGTTGACATCATGTATGCTTGTTGACAGTTGACATCATGTATACTTGTTGACAATTGACATCTATGCTTGTTGACAGTTGACATCATGTATGCTTGTTGACATTTGACATCTATGCTTGTTGACAGTTCACATCATGTATGCTTGTTGACAGTTGACATCATCTATGCTTGTAGACAGTTGACATCATGTATGCTTGTTGACAGTTGACATCATGTATGCTTGTTGACAGTTGACATCATCTATGCTTGTAGACAGTTGACATCATGTATGCTTGTTGACAGTTGACATCATGTATGCTTGTTGACATTTGACATCTATGCTTGTTGACAGTTGACATCATGTAAGCTTGTTGACAGTTGACATTATGTATGCTTGTTGACAGTTGACATCATGTATGCTTGTTGACAGATGACATTATCTATGCTTGGAGACAGTTGATATTATCTATGCTTGTTGACAGTTGACATCATGTATACTTGTTGACAATTGACATCTATGCTTGTTGACAGTTGACATAATGTATGCTTGTTGACAGTTGACATCATGTATGCTTGTTGACAGTTGACATCATGTATGCTTGTTGACAGTTGACATCATCTATGCTTGTTGACAGTTGACATGTATGCTTGTTGACAGTTGACATCATGTATGCTTGTTGACAGTTGACATCATCTATGCTTGTTGACAATTGACATCTATGCTTGTTGACAATTGACACCATGTATGATTGTTGACAGTTGACATCATGTATGCTTGTTGACAATTGACATCTATGCTTGTCGACAGTTGACATCACGTATGCTAGTTGACTTTTGACATCATGTATGCTTGTTGACAGTTGACATCATGTTTGCTTGTTGAAAGTTGACATCATGTTTGCTTGTTGACAGTTGACATCATGTATGCTTGTTGACAATCGACATCTATGCTTGTTGACAGTAGACATCATGTATGCTTGTTGACAGTTGACATCATCTATGCTTGTTGACAGTTGACATCATCTATGCTTGTTGACAGTTGACATCATGTATGCTTGTTGACAGTTGACATAATCTATGCTTGTTGACAGTTGACACCATGTATGCTTGTTGACAGTTGACATCATGTATGCTTGTTGACATTTGACATCATGTATGCTTGTTAACAGTTGACATCATGTATGCTTGTTGACAGTTGACATCTATGCTTGTTGACAGTTGACATCATCTATGCTTGTTGACAGTTGACATCATCTATGCTTGTTGACAGTTGACATCATGTATGCTTGTTGACAGTTGACATGTATGCTTGTTGACAGTTGACATCTATGCTTGTTGACAGTTGACATCTATGCTTGTTGACATTTGACATGTATGCTTGTTGACATTTGACATGTATGCTTGTTGACATTTGACATGTATGCTTGTTAACAGTTGACATCATGTATGCTTGTTGACAGTTGACATCTATGCATGTTGACAGTTGACATCATGTATGCTTGTTGACAGTTGACATCATGTATGCTTGTTGACAGTTGACATCATCTATGCTTGTTGACAGTTGACATCATGTATGCTTGTTGACAGTTGACATCATGTATGCTTGTTGACATTTGACATCATGTATCATGTTGACAGTTGACATCATGTATGCTTGTTGACAGTTGACATCATGTATGCTTGTTGACAGTTGATATTATCTATGCTTTTTAACATTTGACATCATGTATGCTTGTTTACAGTTGATATTATCTATGCTCGTTAACATTTGACATCATGTATGCTTGTTGACAGTTGACATCATGTATGCTTGTTGACAATTGACATCATGTATGCTTGTTGACAATTGACATCATGTATGCTTGTTGACAGTTGACATCATGTATGCTTGTTGACAGTTGACATCATGTATGCTTGTTGACAGTTGATATTATCTATGCTTGTTGACAGTTGATATTATCTATGCTTGTTAACATTTGACATCATGTATGCTTGTTGACAGTTGACATCATGTATGCTTGTTGACAATTGACATCATGTATGCTTGTTGACAATTGACATCATGTATGCTTGTTGACAGTTGACATCATGTATGCTTGTTGACAGTTGACATCATGTATGCTTGTTGACAGTTGATATTATCTATGCTTGTTGACAGTTGATATTATCTATGCTTGTTGACAGTTGACATCATGTATGCTTTTTGACAGTTGACATCATGTATGCTTGTTGACAGTTGACATAATGTATGCTTGTTGACAGTTGACATCATGTATGCTTGTTGACAGTTGACATCATGTATGCTTGTTAACATTTGACATCATGTATGCTTGTTGACAGTTGACATCATGTATGCTTGTTGACAGTTGACATCATGTATGCTTGTTGACAGTTGACATCATGTATGCTTGTTGACAGTTGACATCATGTATGCTTGTTGACAGTTGACATCATGTATGCTTGTTGACAGTTGACATCATGTATGCTTGTTAACATTTGACATCATGTATGCTTGTTGACAGTTGACATCATGTATGCTTGTTGACAGTTGACATCATGTATGCTTGTTAACAGTTGACATCATGTATGCTTGTTGACAGTTGACATCATGTATGCTTGTTGACAGTTGACATCATGTATGCTTGTTGACAGTTGACATCTATGCTTGTTGACAGTTGACATGTATGCTTGTTGACAGTTGACATCATGTATACTTGTTGACAGTTGACATCTATACTTGTTGACAATTGACATCTATGCTTGTTGACAGTTGACATCATGTATGCTTGTTGACAGTTGACATCATGTATACTTGTTGACAATTGACATCTATGCTTGTTAACAGTTGACACCATGTAAGCTTGTTGACAGTTGACATCATGTATGCTTGTTAACATTTGACATCATGTATGCTTGTTGACAGTTGACATCATGTATGCTTGTTAACATTTGACATCATGTATGCTTGTTAACATTTGACATCATGTATGCTTGTTGACAATTGACATCTATGCTTGTTGACAGTTGACATCATGTATGCTTGTTGACATTTGACATCATGTATGCTTGTTGACAGTTGACATCATGTATGCCTGTTGACATTTGACATCATGTATGCAGGTTGACATTTGACATCATGTATGCAGGTTGACAGTTGACATCATGTATGCTTGTTGACAGTTGACATCTATGCTTGTTGACAGTTGACATCATGTATGCTTGTTGACAGTTGACATTATCTATGTTTGTTGACAGTTGGTATTATCTATGCTTTGGGAGGACTGATAACATGATGGGATAAGTGCATCAATGTTGGTGGAAATTATGTTGAGAAATAAAGGGGCAATGTATGTATTAAAATAAACTGTGTCATCATATTTAGTTATTTTTCTACAGCCATTTGTGACTTACATATTGACTACCCCTCGTAATGCACAAGTAAATGGACTTATTCTTAAACAAGTGAATTAGTACAGTTATCTCGGAACAGTCATTACATCTGATGGGAGATGCCTTGAAGAGATTAGAACAAGAATTGCCATTGCGATGGTAGCCTTTTGCAAGATGAAAAACATACTGACCAATAAAAAGATATCAAATGAAACGAGAAAAAGAGTTTTGAAGTGCAACATAGAACTTGTAGTTTTGTATGGATGTGAAGTGTGGACAATGAGCAGCCAAGCTGAAAAACATGATGGCTGTGGAAATGTGGTTTTTGAGGAAAATGCAAAGAATACCATGGACAGACAGAAAAACCAATGAACAAGTCCTTCAAGAAACAAATGAAATCGTAAACTGATTAGAGACATTAGCCGTAGACAGTCAAAATTTTGGGCATGTTATGAGAAGAAATGTATTGGAGAACTTGGTGACAACTGGCAAGATCAAAATGAAGAGACCAAGGGGAAGACTGAGAAGTAAATACCTGGATGGCTTGGCCACATGGCATGGTCGAGACAGAAACACGGATCTGATCCACGACTCTGGTGATTAGGCGAGATAGCAAAACATGACCACCCATGCTTATCGACACGGCACATGATGGATGGTTTATAGATGCACTTGGGGACATAAACAATGATTATGAAAATATCTCATCATATGGTTTGTAGACATTTGTGTATATAAATAGTGGTTGTGAACATATCTCATGATCTGGTTGACAGGGTCAGCTGTGGATATAAAAATATTGTTGTGAACAAGGATACAACCGTGGAGGAGGTTATTCTTACATCTCTACGGAAGTTTGGAATAGAAGTGAGTGGCAGTTGTTGAGTGTCATGTTCACACTTTCGTTGGGGTTTGTGTACAGATGACAGGTTCACAAGTCATTGGGGGTTGTTTGCATAGGTCAGTAGAAAGAAAAAGCAGCGGCTGCAGCAGGATATAACAATATGAATTGGAAACAAATAGGTATATTAAACTCCTGCGAGAAAAAAACGTACTAAACAACAACAACGTTGCACATACCTTACAAGGAGATCCACGTATCGCGAAATACAGGTGAAAATCCGAAATCAGAAGCACTCAATAAATATATAAAATGAATAATAAAATAAAATAAAATACACACGAACGCGTACAATACGACACACAGACGTTTCGATTCTCAGAATCTTTGTCAATGACAACACATAGCTAACAACGAAATACAGCAAACAACGAAAAAACACACACACGACCTATCACTGTGCCATGTGGGGCAGAAAAGGTGACTTGGCCAGCTGCGAAGGCGCTCGTTGGCTAGCAGAATTAAAAGTAGGTTGCCAAAAAGGATTTAAGTAGCCAAAAATATGTGAACAGTCTGCTATGAAAATATAGGGATGTGGGGACAGTTAGGTCTAGATATGGGGGGGGGGGGGGGACAGCATAGTGATAGATAGTGTAAACAATTGGGGAAGATGCCACAGTTATACCGTAGCGTCCACAACAGTATTGATACCTGCTGGATGGATGCATCCCAGATTGTTGATTAGCTGGCATTCAATTTTAAGTCTGACTGAGCTATTGGAGAAGCAGGGTTTTAATGCGGTGACACATGCATCGTCGACTCCATTATGGTTGGAGGAATTGAAATGGTTGGGGACAGGTTTGTCAGCGCCCTGATTGATGTCTCTGAGGTGTTCTCTAAAACGATCAGCAAGACGTCTGCCCGTTTGGCCAATGTATTTCATGTCACATCGTTTGCAGATGATAACATAAATCAGATTGCGGGATGTACAAGTGAAAGAATCTTTCAAGGTGAAGGTGCCTCGGGGAAATGCAATCTCTGGTGTCTGAACAACGTATGGGCATGTCAGACAGTTCTTACGATGGCATTCGAATGTGCCCACGGATGAAGTAACCGTGGGGAGGCGACTATGCACAAGGTGGTCTCTGAGGCTCTGGTTACGGCGGAAAATTACCCTGGGGCCATTGGAGAATACCTCACGAGTGGTTGGATCGGATTCCAAGATGGACCAGTGTCTCAGGAAAATGTGCTTGATGGCATAGGCATGTGGATGGAAGGTGAGGATAAGCTTGGGTTCATTGTTCGGAGGTCGCGTATGTTTGGCGAGGGACATTTCCCGCGAGACCTGGGTTATGCGACAGAAAGCTGTGGACAAGACGTCCTCTGGGTAGGACCGTCTGCGGAAAAAGTCCAGCATTTCGTGGGCTCTCTCGAGGAAGTCATTATCGTCCTGACAGATACGACGAAGGCGGAGTAGCTGGGAATATGGGATGGAATCTTTGCAGCTTTTGGGGTGGGATGAGCTGTACAGGAGGAAACCGTGAGCATCAGTAGGTTTGTAGTACACGGAGGTCGTGAGGCCTGTAGGGTTTAATTTAATAGTGGTGTCAAGGAAATTGACAGAGGTGGTGGAAATTTCTGTGGTGAATTTGATCGATGGATGGAAGTTATTGACATAATTAATGAAGCGGTTCAGTTCCGCCTCTGACATGTCAGTGAGACCTATGCCGTCATCGATGTAGCGTCGGTAAAAAGAAGGGAGAAGACCATCATAGCTGAGTTCAATCTGGTGTTCCAGATGTCCCATAAATACACATGCGTAGCTGGGTCCCATTTTAGTGCCCATGGCGACACCGCTGATTTGTTCAAAGTAGTGGCCATTGAACTCAAAGGAATTATTGGTGAGGACCAATTCAGCGAGTCTCACAAGTGTGCGAGTAGGGATGGCTTGATCTGTGCGTTGATCCAGAAAGAACTGTAGCGCCCTGAGGCCATCAGCGTGAGGAATGGAGGTATAGAGGGAACATACATCCATTAGGAATAGTCTGTATGTGTTCCCAGGAGTCAGGTTGGAGAGAGTTGAATGAAAGTAACGCATGCGTTGTATCCTTGATGTATGACTGGGAGATTCGCAACTAGAGGTTGAAAAATCCTGTCAAGAAACGCTGAGATCAGTTCAGTCGGGCATGAGCAGGCGGAAACTATCGGACGTCCAGGATTTTTGAGTTTATGTATTTTGGGCAGCATGTAGAGGGGCAGTTTGCCCAAGTCAGAGTCATGGATGTGAAGTGAAGTGGCACTGGGTGGTAAGGCATCCTCACGTATGAGCTGTTTGATGGTATTTTGAATCTTCCGGTTATAGGAGAGAGTGGGGTCTTTCGCGATACGTGGATCTCCTTGTAAGGTATGTGCAACGTTGTTTGTTTAGTACGTTTTTTTCTCGCAGGAGTTTACATACCTATTTATTTCCAATTCATATTGCATAGGTCAGGTTTAGACAGTCATTGGGTTTTATGTACACATGTCATGTTCACAGTGATTGTGGTTTGTGTACACAAGTCAGTTTCAAACAGTCATTGGGGGTTGTGTACACAAATCATTCACATAGTCATTGGGAGTTGTGTACACAAGTTATGTTCACATAGTTTTTGATGTATATGTAACAGGACAGGTTCACAGTCATTGGGGTTTGTGTACACAAGTCCAGTTCACTCAGTCATTGGGATTTGTGTACACAAGTCATGTCTGCAGTCATTGGGGTTTGTGTATACAACTCATGTTCACACAGTCATTGTTTATGTACACAAGTCAGGTTCATGGTTGTTGGGAGTTTGTGTACACAAGTGAGGTTCACACAATCATTGGTGTTTGTGTACACAAGTGAGGTTCACACAATCATTGGTGTTTGTGTACACAAGTGAGGTTCACACAATCATTGGTGTTTGTGTACACACGTCAAGTTCAGACAGTCATTTGGGTTTGTGTACACAAGTTGTGTTCACACAATACTTGAGGTTTGTGTACACATTTCAGGTTGACACAGTCATTGGGGCTCCTGTACACAAGTCAGGTACAGACATTCATTTTAATTTGTGTACACAAGTCATGTTCACATACTCACAAATGCACACACACATACACCCCCCAAACACACACACACACACACACACACTCACTCACTCACTCACTCACTCACTCACTCACTCACTCACTGCTCTCACTCACTGCTCTCACTCACTGCTCTCACTCACTGCTCTCACTCACTGCTCTCACTCACTGCTCTCACTCATTACTACTCTCACTCACTACTACTCTCACTCATTACTACTCTCACTCATTACTACTCTCACTCATTACTACTCTCACTCATTACTACTCTCACTCATTACTACTCTCACTCATTACTACTCTCACTCATTACTACTCTCACTCATTACTACTCTCACTCATTACTACTCTCACTCATTACTACTCTCACTCATTACTACTCTCACTCATTACTACTCTCACTCATTACTACTCTCACTCATTACTACTCTCACTCATTACTACTCTCACTCATTACTACTCTCACTCATTACTACTCTCACTCATTACTACTCTCACTCATTACTACTCTCACTCATTACTACTCTCACTCTTTACTACTCTCACTCATTACTACTCTCACTCATTACTACTCTCACTCATTACTACTCTCACTCACCCACCCACTCACTCACTCACTCACTCACTCCTACTCTCACTCACTCCTACTCTCACTCACTCCTACTCTCACTCACTCACTCCTACTCACTCACTCACTCACTCCTACTCTCACTCACTCACTGACCCACTCACTTACTCCTACTCTCTCAGTCACTCCTAATCTCACTCACTCACTAACCCACTCACTCACTAACCCACTCACTCACTCAATCACTCACTCACTCACTCACTCACTCACTCACTCACTCACTCTCTCACTCACTCACTCACTAACTCCAACTCTCACTCACTCACTCCAACTCTCACTCACTCACTCCAACTCTCACTCACTCACTCCAACTCTCACTCACTCACTCCAACTCTCACTCACTCACTCACTCACTCACTCACTCACTCACTCACTCACTCACTCACTCACTCACTCACTCACTCACTCACTCACTCATACTCCCACTCACTCACTCCTACTCTCTCACTCACTCACTCACTCACTCACTCAATCTCACTCACTCACTCACTCAGTCTAACTCACTCACTCACTCACTCCAACTCTCACTCACTACTCACTCACCCCAACTTTCACTTACTCACTCCTACTCTCACTCACTCATACTCTCACTCACTGACCCACTCACTCACTCCTACTTTCTCACTCACTCACTCTTAATCTCACTCACTCACTCACTCACTCATTCACTCACTCACTCACTCACTCACTCACTCACTCACTCACTCACTCACTCACTCACTCACTTTCACTTCTAATCTGACCACTCACTCAATCTCTCTCACTCACTCACTCACTCACTCACTTTCACTTCTACTCTGACCACTCACTCAATCTCTCTCACTCACTCACTCACTCACTCACTCACTCACTCACTCACTCACTCACTCACTCACCCACTCACACTCACTCATTAACTTACACATTCACTCACTCACTCACTCACTCACTCACTCACTCACTCACTCACTCACTCACACTCACTCACTTACTCACTCACTCACTCACTCACTCATGGTAAATGTTGGTTTGTGCAGGACAAGGACCCCGAGTGTTTTGAGCTGATTGAGATGTTGTTGGATAAAGGTGTCTCGGAGAGGAAGGTGGACCCCACTGCCAAACCTTACCAGGTCATTGTCCAGAGTCGACGAGTGAGTACTGCTTGCCTTTGTCCACTGTATGTTACGTGCATACATTGTCCACTATACTGTATGTTACATGCATACATTGTCCAGTATACTGTATCTTAATGCAATTATTGTCCACTGTACTGTATGTTATTTGCAAACATTGTCCACTGTACTGTATGTTATATGCATACATTGTCCACTGTACTGTATGTTATATGCATACATTGTCCACTGTACTGTATGATATATGCATACATTGTCCACTGTACTGTATGTTATATGCATACATTGTCCACTGTACTGTATGATATATGCATACATTGTCCACTGTACTGTATGTTATATGCATACATTATAAACTGTACTATATGTTACATGTGTGCATTGTCCACTGTACTGTATGCTATATGCATACATTGTCTACTGTACTGTATGTTACATGCATACATTGTCCACTGTACTGTATGTTACATGTGTGCATTGTCCACTGTACTATATGTTACATGTGTGCATTGTCTACTGTACAGTATGTTACATGCATACATTGTCCACTATACTGTATGTTATATGCATACATTGTCCAGTATACTGTATCTTAATGCAATTATTGTCCACTCTGCTTTATCTCATACATTGTCCACTGTACTGTATGTTATATGCATACATTGTCCACTGTACTGTATGTTATATGCATACATTGTCCACTGTACTGTATGTTATATGCATACATTGTCCACTGTACTGTATGTTATATGCATACATTGTAAACTGTACTATATGTTACATGTGTGCATTGTCCACTGTACTGTATGTTAGATGTATACATTGTCCATTGTACTATATGTTACATGAGTGCATTGTCCACTGTACTGTATGTTACATGTGTACATTGTCCACTGTACTGAATGTTACATGTGTGCATTGTCCAATGTACTGTAATTTACATGTGTGTACTTTGTCCACTGTACTGTATGTTACATGTGTACATTGTCCACTGTACTGAATGTTACATGTGTGCATTGTCCAATGTACTGTAATTTACATGTGTGTACTTTGTCCACTGTACTGTATGTTACATGTGTGCATTGTCCACTGTACTGTATGTTACATGTGTGCATTGTCCACTGTACTGTATGTTACATGTGTGCATTGTCCACTGTACTGTATGTTACATGTGTGCATTGTCCACTGTACTGTATGTTACATGTGTACATTGTCCACTGTACTGTAGACGTGTCCTTCGGTTCACGAGTGCATTCTTTTTCGGAGACTCGTGAGGGTCATCGCTGGAGCTACAGAGTTCGTGCTTTATGCAACGCTTTCCATGCCGCAGAAAGAGATTGAGCCATATGGGATAGTAACCCGGTGCAATGAAATCGACCCTGTTGACTTATAAGTGTCTCTACTGTAAGCATGGGGGATCTACTGCTATTCAGTGGCCTGCTGATGGTCTGAGGTCACCTAGTCACAAGACTGCCTCTACCTGGCCAGACTGCTGCTATGAAATGCCCGTATGGGCTATTTATCTGAAATTGTGTGAGTTGTTGAATCATCATGTACTTGGGTGTATAGGAGTGGCTTCCTCTTGCCTTTCACTCATTTGTCTACAGTTAACTCCACTAGTCATTGTGGAGTTTAACTCCACTAGTAACTGTCTACAGTTTCACTCCACTAGTCATTGTCTACAGTTTAACTCCACTAGTCATTGTCTACAGTTTAACTCCACTAGTCATTGTCTACAGAAAAACAGCTCGTAAGGCAGCATGGGAAAGGTGTTATGTATGATGCCTGTTACCCACCGAAGACATGTCACAGAGCTTTGAGATTTATTTATAGCTACCCCACCAATGACATGTCACAGAGCTTTTGAGATAATTTATACCTAACCCACTGTCAAAATGTCACAGAGCTTTGAGATATTTTATAACTACCCCACTGCCGACATGTCACAGAGCTTTGAGATTATTTATAGCTACCCCACCAATGACATGTCACAGAGCTTTGAGATAATTTATACCTAATCCACTGTCAAAATGTCACAGAGCTTTGAGATATTTTATAACTACCCCACTGCCGACATGTCACAGAGCTTTGAGATTATTTATAACTACCCCACCAACGACATGTCACAGAGCTTTGAGATTATTTATAACTACCCCACCAACGACATGTCACAGAGCTTTGAGATTATTTATAGCTACCCCACCAATGACATGTCACAGAGCTTTGAGATATTTTATAGCTACCCCACCAACAACATGTCACAGAGCTTTGAGATTATTTATAGCTACCCCACCAACAACATGTCACAGAGCTTTGAGATTATTTATAGCTACCCCACCAACAACATGTCACAGAGCTTTGAGATTATTTATAGCTACCCCACCAATGACATGTCACAGAGCTTTGAGATAATTTATACCTAATCCACTGTCAAAATGTCACAGAGCTTTGAGATATTTTATAACTACCCCACTGCCGACATGTCACAGAGCTTTGAGATTATTTATAACTACCCACCAACGACATGTCACAGAGCTTTGAGATTATTTATAGCTACCCCACCAATGACATGTCACAGAGCTTTGAGATATTTTATAGCTACCCCACCAACAACATGTCACAGAGCTTTGAGATTATTTATAGCTACCCCACCAACAACATGTCACAGAGCTTTGAGATTATTTATAGCTACCCCACCAACAACATGTCACAGAGCTTTGAGATTATTTATAGCTACCCCACCAACAACATGTCACAGAGCTTTGAGATTATTTATAGCTACCCCACCAACAACATGTCACAGAGCTTTGAGATTATTTATAGCTACCCCACCAACGACATGTCACAGAGCTTTGAGATTATTTATAGCTATCCCACCAACAACATGTCACAGAGCTTTGAGATATTGTTACACTAGGATTTAGAATGCTCAGTGATGTCTACTATTCCCTTTGCTACCTGCCAGTTCTGTCCATGTGTGTCAGTCAGAATACATGAAATAACCTAAGCCGCATAAGCCAGTAATGATGCGTCAACGTGTCTTCTACACACAGGATTCACTTCGCCAACATCGAGTGACCAGGTTCTACCTGCAGCAGAAGGAGGACCCCCACGGCCCCAGCATATCTCTGTTTGTGGGCAATCTGCCCATTGGCCTGTCCCAGAGACAGTACGAGAAGATCCTACTGGACATTATAGGCAAAGGTAATTGTCAGTGGTTCTCTGTTGTCTTTATTGTATCTCCCCCGATAATAGCTAGTGTGGCCTACTTATTGTATAAAAACTGATAATAGCTACTGTGACCTACTTATTGTATCTCCCCTGATTTTAGCTACTGTGACCTACTTATTGTATCTCCCCTAATTTTAGCTACTGTGACCTACTTATTGTATCTGCCATGATTTTAGCTAGTGTGACCTACTTATTGTATCTCCCATGATTTTAGCTACTGTGACCTACTTATTGTATCTCCCCTGATTTTAGCTACTGTGACCTACTTATTGTATCTCCAGTGATTTTAGCTACTGTGACCTACTTATTGTATCTCCCCTGATTTTAGCTACTGTGACCTACTTATTGTATCTCCCCTGATTTTAGCTACTGTGACCTACTTATTGTATCTCCCCTGATTTTAGCTACTGTGACCTACTTATTGTATCTCCCCTGATTTTAGTTGCTGTGACCTACTTATTGTATCTCCCATGATTTTAGCTAGTGTGACCTACTTATTGTATCTCCCATGATTTTAGCTAGTGTGACCTACTTATTGTATCTCCCCTGATTTTATCTAGTGTGACCTACTTATTGTATCTCCCATGATTTTAGCTAGTGTGACCTACTTATTGTATCTCCCATGATTTTAGCTAGTGTGACCTACTTATTGTATCTCCCATGATTTTAGCTACTGTGACCTACTTATTGTATCTCCCCTGATTTAAGCTAGGGGTACCTTTAAGTGTGATGCTGATTGATGCCATCAGAGACAAGACTGTTGAATCTCTCAATAAGTCATGTTCTCATGTAGTCACTGGTGTCTTCCAGTACATTTGACTTTGTCATTTCCGTTGTTCTCTAGTGGTTGCTCAGCAAATATTGACATTCTCTAGTTATTACTCCATAATTATTGATATTATGTTGCGGTTATATTGTATTTATTAGTATTTTGTTGTTGTTGTTGTTGTTGTTGTTGTTGTTGTTGTTATACTGTATTTATTGGTATTCTCTATTTGAATGTTGTATATTAATATCTGTGTAATTATTAGTAGTCTGTAGATGTTACTCCCAAACAACTGGTTTCCTCTATCAGTTACTGTATAGATGTGAGTTCCCTCTGTCAGTTACTGTATAGTTGTTTGATCTCCCTGTAAGTTACTTTATAGTTGTTTGTTCTCTCTGTCAGTTACTGTATAGTTGTTTGATCTCTTTGTCAGTTACTGTATAGTTGTTTGATTTCTCTGTCAGTTACTGTATAGTTGTGTGATCTCTCTGTCAGTTACTGTACAGTTATTTGTTCTCTCTGTCAGTTACTGTATAGTTGTTTATTCTCTCTGTCAGTACTGTATAGTTGTGTGTTCTCTCTGTCAGTACTGTATAGTTGTTTCATCTCTCTGTTAGTTACTGTATAGTTGTTTGTTCTCTCTGTCAGTTACTATGCAGTTGTATATTATTTCTAAGTGTGAGTTTGTAATAATTGTTCTCCCATATGTGTGTGTGTGTGTGCGTGTGTACACAGAGAACAAGTGGGGGAAGTTTGATGACATCTACTACATATGTATGTGTGTACACAGAGAACAAGTGGGAGAAATTTGATGGCATCTACTACGTATGTATGTGTGTACACAGAGAACAAGTGGGGGAAGTTTGATGACATCTACTACGTATGTATGTGTGTACACAGAGAACATATAGGAGAAGTTTGATGACATCTACTACGTATGTATGGTGTGTACACAGAGAACATATAGGAGAAGTTTGATGGCATCTACTACGTATGTATGTGTGTACACAGAGAACATATAGGAGAAGTTTGATGACATCTACTACATATGTATGTGTGTACACAGAGAACAAGTGGGAGAAATTTGATGACATCTACTACGTATGTATGTGTGTACACAGAGAACATATAGGAGAAGTTTGATGGCATCTACTACATATGTATCTGTGTACACAGAGAACAAGTGGGAGAAGTTTGATGACATCTACTACATATGTATGTGTGTACACAGAGAACAAGTGGGAGAAATTTGATGACATCTACTACGTATGTATGTGTGTACACAGAGAACATATAGGAGAAGTTTGATGACATCTACTACGTATGTATGTGTGTACACAGAGAACAAGTGGGAGAAATTTGATGACATCTACTACGTATGTATGTGTGTACACAGAGAACAAGTGGGAGAAATTTGATGGCATCTACTACGAGTACGGCTCTCTGGTTGTGGTGTACACCAGAGCCGAGGTGGCCACCACTGTCTTCAACATTCTGCAGGAGTCCACCTTTGATAAGAATCAGATCCTGGCATTGCTGCTGCCCAATATACAAGTAAGTCTCTTCTTGATGCCCGCACATTCTACTGGACTACTACCAGAGTTGTTTCCTGGACAGTAGCCTCTAGAACACCAGTTTATGGGTGCTCAGTAAACAGTTTATGGGTGCTCAGTAAACAGTTTATGGCAGGTTGTTTGGGAGCCATGATGGGTGACTTCTAGTACACATCTTCCACATCTACCTACCTTCATCATCACAGATGATTGTGGCAGTGCTGTAGCTTGTCTGTTCTATCATGTCACCAGTCTGGGATGTCTCGTCACGGATGGTTGTGGTAGTGCTGTAGCTTGTCTGTTCTATCATGTCACCAGTCTGGGATGTCTCTTGTCACAGATGGTTGTGGCAGTGCTGTAGCTTGTCTGTTCTATCATGTCACCAGTCTGGGATGTCTCTTGTCACAGATGATTGTGGCAGTGCTGTAGCTTGTCTGTTCTATCATGTCACCAGTCTGGGATGTCTCTTGTCACAGATGATTGTGGCAGTGCTGTAGCTTGTCTGTTCTATCATGTCACCAGTCTGGGATGTCTCTTGGTATAGATGGTTGTGGCAGTGCTGTAGCATGTCTGTTCTATCATGTCACCAGTCTGGGATGTCTCGTGTCACGGATGGTTGTGGTAATGCTGTAGCTTGTCTGTTCTATCATGTCCCCAGTCTGGGATGTCTCTTGTCACAGATGGTTGTGGCAGTGCTGTAGCTTGTCTGTTCTATCATGTCCCCAGTCTGGGATGTCTCTTGTCACAGATGGTTGTGGCAGTGCTGTAGCTTGTCTGTTCTATCATGTCCCCAGTCTGGGATGTCTCTTGTCACAGATGGTTGTGACAGTGCTGTAGCTTGTCTGTTCTATCATGTCACCAGTCTGGGATGTCTCTTGGTATAGATGGTTGTGGCAGTGCTGTAGCTTGTCTGTTCTATCATGTCACCAGTCTGAGATGTCTCTTGTCACAGATGGTTGTGGCAGTGCTGTAGCTTGTCTGTTCTATCATGTCACCATCTGGGATGTCTCTTGATGTAGATGATTGTGGCAGTGCTGTAGCTTGTCTGTTCTATCATGTCACCAGTCCAAGATGTCTCTTGTCACAGATGGTTGTGGCAGTGCTGTAGCTTGTCTGTTCTATCATGTCACCAGTCCAAGATGTCTCTTGTCACAGATGGTTGTGGCAGTGCTGTAGCTTGTCTGTTCTATCATGTCATCAGTCTGAGATGTCTCTTGTCACAGATGGTTGTGGCAGTGCTGTAGCTTGTCTGTTCTATCATGTCACCAGTCTGGGATGTCTCTTGGTATAGATGGTTGTGGCAGTGCTGTAGCTTGTCTGTTCTATCATGTCACCAGTCTGGGATGTCTCTGGTATAGATGGTTGTGGCAGTGCTGTAGCTTGTCTGTTCTATCATGGCACCAGTCTGGGATATCTCTTGGTATAGATGGTTGTGGCAGTGCTGTAGCTTGTCTGTTCTATCATGTCACCAGTCCAAGATATCTCTTGTCACAGATGGTTGTGGCAGTGCTGTAGCTTGTCTGTTCTATCATGTCACCAGTCAGGGATATCTCTTGGTATAGATGGTTGTGGCAGTGCTGTAGCTTGTCTGTTCTATCATGTCACCAGTCTGAGATGTCTCTTGTCACAGATGGTTGTGGCAGTGCTGTAGCTTGTCTGTTCTATCATGTCACCAGTCCAAGATGTCTCTTGTCTCAGATGGTTGTGGCAGTGCTGTAGCTTGTCTGTTCTATCATGTCACCAGTCTGGGATATCTCTTGGTATAGATGGTTGTGGCAGTGCTGTAGCTTGTCTGTTCTATCATGTCACCAGTCTGTGATGTCTCTTGTCACAGATGGTTGTGGCAGTGCTGTAGCTTGTCTGTTCTATCATGTCACCAGTCTGAGATGTCTCTTGTCACAGATGGTTGTGGCAGTGCTGTAGCTTGTCTGTTCTATCATGTCACCAGTCCAAGATGTCTCTTGTCACAGATGGTTGTGGCAGTGGTGTAGCTTGTCTGTTCTATCATGTCCCCAGTCTGGGATGTCTCTTGGTATAGATGGTTGTGACAGTGCTGTAGCTTGTCTGTTCTATCATGTCACCAGTCTGGGATATCTCTTGTCACAGATGGTTGTGGCAGTGGTGTAGCTTGTCTGTTCTATCATGTCACCAGTCTGGGATTTCTCTTGGTGTAGATGGTTGTGGCAGTGCTGTAGCTGTCTGTTCTATCATGTCACCAGTCTGGGATATCTCTTGTCACAGATGGTTATGGTAATGCTGTAGCTTGTCTGTTCTATCATGTCACCAGTCTGGGATATCTCTTGTCACAGATGGTTGTGGCAGTGGTGTAGCTTGTCTGTTCTATCATGTCACCAGTCTGGGATGTCTCTTGTCACAGATGATTGTGGCAGTGCTGTAGCTTGTCTGTTTCTATCAATGTCACCAGTCTGGGATGTCTCTTGATGTAGATTGGTTTGTGACAGTGGTGTAGCTTGTCTTTTCTATCTTGTCACCAGTCTGAGATGTCTCTTGTCACAGATGATTGTGGCAGTGCTGTAGCTTGTCTGTTCTATCATGTCACCAGTCTGGGATGTCTCTTGTCACAGATGGTTGTGGCAGTGCTGTAGCTTGTCTGTTCTATCATGTCACCAGTCTGGGATGTCTCTTGGTATAGATGGTTGTGGCAGTGCTGTAGCTTGTCTGTTCTATCATGTCACCAGTCTGGGATGTCTCCTTGTCACAGATGATTGTGGCAGTGCTGTAGCTTGTCTGTTCTATCATGTCACCAGTCTGGGATGTCTCTTGGTATATATGTTTGTGGCAGTGCTGTAGCTTGTCTGTTCTATCATGTCACCAGTCTGAGATGTCTCTTGTCACAGATGGTTGTGGCAGTGCTGTAGCTTGTCTGTTCTATCATGTCACCAGTCTGGGATGTCTCTTGTCACAGATGGTTGTGGTAATGCTGTAGCTTGTCTTTTCTAATCATGTCACCAGTCTGGGATGTCTCTTGGTGTAGATGGTTGTGGCAGTGCTGTAGCTTGTCTGTTCTATCTTGTCAGCAGTCTGGGATGTCTCTTGTCACAGATGGTTGTGGTAATGCTGTAGCTTGTCTGTTCTATCATGTCACCAGTCTGAGATGTCTCTTGTCTGCTCCGTGGAGGCTTGTCAACAGTGCACATTTGTGAACTACATGAACCAGCCAGGCCAGTATTTAGTTCTTCATTCCAGACAGCAGTGGCGCATTGTTGCCTGCATGAGTATGTGTTTGTCACCAGACGGAGACTTGTGTATAATGTGTGGACAACACACCGGTTGTGTACATTTGTTTCCCATCTGCTGGCTTGTTGCCTGCACAGTGCTCACTGACAGGTGTCTGTGATTGTTTATTTCAACACATGACACAGCGAACATTTTGCTTCCTCTAACAGCTTTACATCATCCCTGACTGCACACAATAATTGATGATGTAATAATATAACTGGGTTAATAGTACAGTTTGTTCCTCTTTAAGGCTCACATGACACCATGTGTAGAATAGTAGAAGCTGATACTAGCTCTCTGTGACCTCACACTGTGTACCCACACCATATTGTCTTCAGATGATGTCTGGATGCAAGGCACAGACATGCACACCTGTCAAGAGGCTCCAGTGTGACAATGTGCACGGCTGCATCTGATGTTGTCTAGACTAGTTTCTTCCAGGTCCAACTGCTTACTTCATGTCTTGTGATGTGATGCACTACACACAGACTTGTGGTACACTACACACAGATTTGTGAGCCACAGTCAACAAATACAAGACATGGGAGATAACAATCACATATTCTCTTTCAATTAGGCAAGCAACACCATCCCATCACACACAGGGACCCAGACAGACTACAGGAACCATGATGTACAATGACAATAACCCAGGTTACTTTAGTGTGGCTGGATCCATGTGTGTGTAGGATCCATGTGTGTGTAGGTTCCTGTACTGCTCCATCCATCCATCCATCCATCCATCCATCCATCCATCCATCCATCCATCCATCCATCCATCCATCCATCCATCCAGACAGACAGACAGACAGACAGACAGACAGACAGAAATAGGGGAATGACCCAACTGTAACAGTGCCCCAACAGCCCTGGGACACATGACACCTGTGATGTTGTAATGATATGTGTGTGTGTGTTAAGAGTCCAGTTTGGTTCCTCCGCCAGCCCCACATGATCCCGGACTATGTGAAACCTCTGATGGTGTTTGTCAATGTCAAGAGTGGGGGATGCCAGGGGACTAAACCTCATCACCTCCTTCAGGAAACTGCTCAACCCACATCAGGTCTTCAACCTGGAGAATGGAGGCCCACTGCCAGGGTGAGTCTCACCTGTCACCACACATGCACGCACGCATGCATGCATGCATGCACACACACACACCTACACACACATACACCACACCTATACACACACCTACACACACATGCGCACACTCATGCATGCACACGTGGTCTTCAATCTGGAGAATGGAGGCCCACAGCCAGGGTGAGTCTCAGCTGTCACCGTGCCCGTGATCACCACACAGACACTGTGACCACCACACAAACACCGTCCCATGACCACCACACAAACACCATGACCACCACACAAACACTGTCCCATGACCACCACACAAACACCGTCCCATGACCACCACACAAACACCATGACCACCACACAAACACCATGACCACCACACAAACACCATGACCACCACACAAACACCATGACCACCACACAAACACCATGACCACCACACAAACACCATGACCACCACACAAACACCATGACCACCACACAAACACCATGACCACCACACAAACACCATGACCACCACACAAACACCATGACCACCACACAAACACCATGACCACCACACAAAACACCATGACCACCACACAAACACCGTCCCATGACCACCACACAAACACCGTCCCATGACCACCACACAAACACCGTCCCATGACCACCACACAAACACCGTCCCATGACCACCACACAAACACTGTGACCACCACACAAACACTGTGACCACCACACACATACGATGCCACCACACAGACACCGTCCCATGACCACCACACAGGACACCATGACCACCACACAAACACCGTCCCATGACCACCACACAGACACCATGACCACCACACAAACACCGTCCCATGACCACCACACAGACAACCGTCCCATGACCACCACACAGACACCGTCCCCATGACCACCACACAAACACCGTGACCACCACACACATACGATGCCCACCACACAGACACCGTCCCATGACCACCACACAGACAACCATGACCACCACACAGACACCATGGACCACCACACAGACACCGTCCCCATGACCACCACACAGACAACCATTGAACCAGCGCACCACACACAGTACAGATGCCCACCACACAGACAAACCGTCCCATGACCACCACACAGACACACCATGACCACCACACAGACACCGTCCCATGACCCACCACACAGACACCATGACCACCACCACAGACACCGTCCCATGACCACCACACAGACACCATGACCACCACACAGACACCATGACCACCACACAGACACCGTCCCATGACCACCACACAGACACCATGACCACCACAACATACACCATGACCACCACACAGACACCATGACCACCACACAGACACCGTACCATGACCACCACACAGACACCATGACCACCACACAGACACCCGTCCCATGACCACCACACAACACCATGACCACCACACAGACACCATGACCACCACACAGACACCAATGACCACCACACAGACACCATGACCACCACACAGACACCATGCCACCACACAGACACCATGACCACCACACCAGACACCGTCCCCATGACCACCACACAGACACCATGGACCACCACACAGACACCGTGCCCATGACCACCACACAGACACCATGACCACCACACAGACACCGTCCCATGACCACCACACAGACACCATGACCACCACACAGACACCGTCCCATGACCACCACACAGACACCATGACCACCACACAGACACCATGACCACCACACAGACACCATGACCACCACACAGACACCATGACCACCACACAGACACCATGACCACCACACAGACACCGTCCCCTGACCACCACACAGACACCATGACCACCACACAGACACCGGCCCATGACCCCACACACAGACACAATGACCCACCCACACAGACACCATGACCACCACACAGACACCATGACCACCACACACATGACACCATGACCACCACACAGACACCATGACCACCCACACAGACACCATGACCACCACACAGACACCGTCCCATGACCACCACACAGACACCATGACCACCACACAGACACCGTCCCATGACCACCACACAGACACCATGACCACCACACAGACACCATGACCACCACACAGACACCATGACCACCACACAGACACCGTCCCATGACCACCACACAGACACCATGACCACCACACAGACACCATGACCACCACACAGACACCATGACCACCACACAGACACCGTCCCATGACCACCACACAGACACCATGACCACCACACAGACACCGTCCCATGACCACCACACAGACACCATGACCACCACACAGACACCATGACCACCACACAGACACCATGACCACCACACAGACACCGTCCCATGACCACCACACAGACACCATGACCACCACACACATACGATGCCCACCACACAGACACCGTCCCATGACCACCACACAGACACCATGACCACCACACAGACACCATGACCACCACACAGACACCGTCCCATGACCACCACACAGACACCATGACCACCACACAGACACCGTCCCATGACCACCACACACATACGATGCCCACCACACAGACACCGTCCCATGACCACCACACACATACGATGCCCACCACACAGACACCGTCCCATGACCACCACACAGACACCGTCCCATGACCACCACACAGACACTGTCCCATGACCACCACACAGACACCCGTCCCATGACCACCACACAGACACCATGACCACCACACAGACACCATGACCACCACACACATACGATGCCCACCACACAGACACGTCCCATGACCACCACACAGACACCATGACCACCACACAGACACCATGACCACCACACCATACGATGCCCACCACACAGACCCGTCCCATGACCACCACACAAACACCATGACCACCACACAGACACCATGACCACCACACAGACACCGTCCCATGACCACCACACAGACACCGTCCCATGACCACCACACAGACACCATGACCACCACACAGACACCATGACCACCACACACATACGATGCCCACCACACAGACACCCGTTCCCATGACCACCACACAAACACCATGACCACCACCACAGAACACCATGACCACCAACACATACGATGCCACCACACAGACACCGTCCCATACCACCACACAGACACCGTCCCATGACCAACACACAGACACCGTCCCATGACCACCACACAGACACCGTCCCATGACCACCACAACAGACACCATGTACCACCACACACATACGATGCCCACCACACAGACACCGTCCCATGACCACCACACAGACACCATGACCACCACACACATACGATCCCACCACACAGACACCGTCCCATGACCACCACACAGACACCATGACCACCACACACATACGATGCCCACCACACAGACACCGTCCCATGACCACCACACAGACACCGTCCCATGACCACCACACAGACACCGTCCCATGACCACCACACAGACACCGTCCCATGACCACCACACAGACACCATGACCACCACACACATACGATGCCCACCACACAGACACCGTCCCATGACCACCACACAGACACCATGACCACCACACACATACGATGCCCACCACACAGACACCGTCCCATGACCACCACACAGACACCATGACCACCACACACATACGATGCCCACCACCAGACACCGTCCCATGACCACCACACAGACACCATGACCACACACACACATACGATGCCCACCACACAGACACTGTCCCATGACCACCACACACATACGATGCCCACCACACAGACACCGTCCCATGACCACCACACAGACACCATGACCACCACACAGACACCATGACCACCACACAGACACCATGACCACCACACAGACACCGTCCCATGACCACCACACAGACACCATGACCACCACACAGACACCGTCCCATGACCACCACACACATACGATGCCCACCACACAGACACCGTCCCATGACCACCACACACATACGATGCCCACCACACAGACACCGTCCCATGACCACCACACACATACGATGCCCACCACACAGACACCGTCCCATGACCACCACACACATACGATGCCCACCACACAGACACCGTCCCATGACCACCACACAGACACCATGACCACCACACAGACACCGTCCATGACCACCACACAGACACCGTCCATGACCACCACACACATACGATGCCCACCACACAGACACCGTCCCATGACCACCACACACATACGATGCCCACCACACAGACACCGTCCCATGACCACCACACACATACGATGCCCACCACACAGACACCGTCCCATGACCACCACACAGACACCATGACCACCACACAGACACCGTCCCATGACCACCACACAGACACCGTCCCATGACCACCACACACATACGATGCCCACCACACAGACACCGTCCCATGACCACCACACACATACGATGCCCACCACACAGACACCGTCCCATGACCACCACACACATACGATGCCCACCACACAGACACCGTCCCATGACCACCACACAGACACCATGACCACCACACAGACACCATGACCACCACACAGACACCATGACCACCACACAGACACCGTCCCATGACCACCACACAGACACCATGACCACCCACAGACACCGTCCCATGACCACCACACACATACGATGCCCACCACACAGACACCGTCCCATGACCACCACACACATACGATGCCCACCACACAGACACCGTCCATGACCACCACACACATACGATGCCCACTCACCAGACACCGTCCCATGACCACCACACACATACGATGCCCACCACACAGAACCGTCCCATGACCACCACACACATACGATGCCCACCACACAGACACCGTCCCATGACCACCACACAGACACCGTCCCATGACCACCACACAGACACCGTCCCATGACCACCACACACATACGATGCCCACAACACAGACACCGTCCCATGACCACCACACACATACGATGCCCACCACACAGACACCGTCCCATGACCACCACACACATACGATGCCCACCACACAGACACCGTCCCATGACCACCACACACATACGATGCCCACCACACAGACACCGTCCCATGAACCACCACACACATACGATGCCCACCACACAGACACCGTCCCATGACCACCACACACATACGATGCCCACCACACAGACACCATGACCACCACACAGACACCGTCCCATGACCACCACACACATACGATGCCCACCACACAGACACCGTCCCATGACCACCACACACATACGATGCCCACCACACAGACACCGTCCCATGACCACCACACAGACACCGTCCCATGCCCACCACACAGACACCGTCCCATGACCACCACACACATACGATGCCCACCACACAGACCACCGTCCCATGACCACCACACAGACACCCGTCCCATGACCACCACACAGACACCGTCCCATGACCACCACACAGACACCGTCCCATGACCACCACACAGACACCGTCCCATGACCACCACACAAACACCGTCCCATGACCACCACACAGACACCGTCCCATGACCACCACACAGACACCGTCCCATGACCACCACACAGACACCATGACCACCACACAGACACCGTCCCATGACCACCACACACATACGATGCCCACCACACAGACACCATGACCACCACACAGACACCATGACCACCACACAGACACCGTCCCATGACCACCACACAGACACCGTCCCATGACCACCACACACATACGATGCCCACCACACAGACACCATGACCACCACACAGACACCATGACCACCACACAGACACCGTCCCATGACCACCACACAGACACCGTCCCATGACCACCACACAAACACCGTCCCATGACCACCACACAGACACCGTCCCATGACCACCACACAGACACCGTCCCATGACCACCACACAGACACCATGACCACCACACAGACACCGTCCCATGACCACCACACAGACACCATGACCACCACACAACACCGTCCCATGACCACCACACAAACACCGTCCCATGACCACCACACAGACACCGTCCCATGACCACCACACAGACACCGTCCCATGACCACCACACAAACACCGTCCCATGACCACCACACAGACACCGTCCCATGACCACCACACAGACACCATGACCACCACACAGACACCGTCCCATGACCACCACACACATACGATGCCCACCACACAGACACCGTCCCATGACCACCACACACATACGATGCCCACCACACAGACACCGTCCCATGACCACCACACAGACACCATGACCACCACACAGACACCATGACCACCACACAGACACCATGACCACCACACAGACACCATGACCACCACACAGACACCGTCCCATGACCACCACACAGACACCGTCCCATGACCACCACACACATACGTATGCCACCACACAGACACCGTCCCATGACCACACACAGACACCATGACCACCACACAGACACCGTCCCATGACCACCACACAGACACCATGACCACCACACAGACACTACATGACCACCACACAGACATCGTCCCATGACCACCACACAGACACCATGACACCACACAGACACCATGACCACCACACAGACACCATGACCACCACACAGACACAATGACCACCACACAGACACATGACCACCACACAGACACCAATGACCACCACACAGACACCCATGACCACCACACAGACACCATGACCACCACACAGACACCGTCCCATGACCACCACACAGACACCATGACCAACCACACAGACACCTCCCATTGACCACCACACATACACCATGACCACCAGCACAGTGACACCGTCCCATGACCACCACACAGACACCATGACCACCACACAGACACCGTCCCAATGACCACCACACAGACACCATGACCCACCCAACACATACGATGCCCACCACACAGACACCGTCCCATGACCACCACACAGACACCATGACCACCACACATACGATGCCCACCACACAGACACCGTCCCATGACCACCACACAGACACCATGACCACCACACACATACGATGCCCACCACACAGACACCGTCCCATGACCACCACACAGACACCGTCCCATGACCACCACACAGACACCGTCCCATGACCACCACACAGACACCGTCCCATGACCACCACACAGACACCGTCCCATGACCACCACACACATACGATGCCCACCACACAGACACCGTCCATGACCACCACACAGACACCATGACCACCACACATACGATGCCCACCACACAGACACCGTCCCATGACCACCACACACATACGATGCCCACCACCAGACACCGTCCATGACCACCACACAGACACCATGACCACCACACAGACACCGTCCCATGACCACCACACAGACACCATGACCACCACACAGACACCATGACCACCACACAGACACCATGACCCACCACACCGACACATGACCACCACAACAGACACCATGACCACCACACAGACACCATGACCACCACACAGACACCATGACCACCACACAGACACCGTCCCATGACCACCACACAGAACACCGTCCCATGACCACCACACAGACAACCATGACCACCACACAGACACCATGACCACCACACAGACACCATGACCACCACCAGACACCATGACCACCACACAGACACCATGACCACCACACAGACACCGTCCCATGACCACCACACAGACACCATGACCACCACACAGACACCGTCCCATGACCACCACACAGACACCATGACCACCACACAGACACCGTCCCATGACCACCACACAGACACCATGACCACCACACAGACACCATGACCACCACACAGACACCATGACCACCACACAGACACCATGACCACCACACAGACACCGCCCATGACACCCACCAGACACCGTCCCATGACCACCACACAGACACCATGACCACCACACAGACACCGTCCCATGACCACCACACAACACCATGACCACCACACGACACCGTCCCCATGACCACCACACAGACACCATGACCACCACACAGACACCATGACCACCACACAGACACCGTCCCATGACCACCACACAGACACCATGACCACACACACCAGACCACCAACATACACCATGACCACCACACCATGACCACCACACAGACACCATGACCACCACACAGACACATGACCACCACACAGACCCTGCACCACACGACACCATGCACCACACAGTCACCATGACCACCACACAGACACCATGACCACCACACAGACACCATGACCACCACACAGACACCATGACCACCACACAGACACCATGACCACCACACAGACACCATGACCACCACACAGACACCATGACCACCACACAGACACCATGACCACCACACAGACACCATGCCCACCACACAGACACCATGACCACCACACAGACACGTCATGACCACCACACAGACACCATGACCACCACACAGACACCGTCCCATGACCACCACACAGACCCATGACCACCACAGCACCTGACACCACACAGACACCGTCCCATGACCACCACACAGACACCCATGACCACCACACAGACACCATGACCACCACACAGACACATGACCACCACACAGACACCATGACCACCACACAGCCACCATGACCACCACACAGACACCGTCCCATGACCACCACACAGACACCATGACCCCACACAGACACCGTCCCATGACCACCACAGACACCATGACCACCACACAGACCCATGACCACACACAGACACATGACCACCACACAGACACATGCCACCACACAGACACGTCATGACACCACACACGACACCGTCCCAACCCCACACAGCACCATGACCACCACACAGACACCATGACCACCACAGACATGACCACCACACATGACACCATTACCACCACACAGTACACATGACCACCACACAGACACCATGACCACACACAGACACCGCCCATGACCACCACACAGACACGTCCCATGACCACCACACAGACACCGTCCCATGACCACCACACAGACCACCGTCCCATGACCACACACCAGACACCGTCCCATGGACCACCACACACTACTACGATGCCCACCACACAGACACCGTCCCATGACCACCACACAGACACCGTCCCATGACCACCACCACACAACACCCGTGACCACCACACATACACCGTCCCATGACCACCACACACATACGATGCCCACCACACAGACACGTCCCATGACCACCACCAGACACGCATGACCACCACACACGTACACCATGACCACACACGACACACATGACCACCACACAGACACTATGACACCACCAGACACCATGACCACACACACACATACGCTCACACCACACAACACACCGTCACATGACCACCACACACACTATCCGTGCCACCAACAGACACCGTCCCATGACACCAACACATACGATGCCCACCACACAGACACCGTCCATGACCACTACCACAGACACCTGACACCACACAGACACCATGACCACACACAGACACCATGACCACCACACAGACACATGACCACCACACAGACACCATGATCCCACCACCACAGACACCATGACCACCACACAGACACCGTCCATGACCCACCACACACACAACGTCACATTACCACCACACAAACACCGTCCCATGACCCCATCACACAACACGTCCATGACCACACGCAAACACCGTGACACCACACACATACTGATGCCCACCACACAAACACCGTCCAGATGCACCACACAGACACCGTCCCATGACCACCACACAGACACCGCCAAATGACACCACACAGACACCATGACCCACACAAACCTGCCCCATGACACACACTAGACACTCGTGACAACCACTACAAACACCATGACACCACTACAGACACGTCCCATGACCACCACCAGACACCGTCCCATGACACCACACAGACACCGTCCATGACCACACACACGACCACGTCCATGACACAAATCACACAGACAACCGTTACCCATGACACCACACAGACACCATGACCCCACACACAAACACGTCCCTATGACCACCACACCAAAGACACCGTCCATGACCATCCCACACACAACACCGCTCCATGACACCACACAGACACATTGACCACCACACAAACACGTCCCATGACCACCACACAGACACCATGACACCACACAAACACACATGACACCACACCAACCTCGCATGACCACCACACAAACACATGACCACACACGACACACAACCCATGACCACCACACAAACACCATGACCACCACCAAACACACCATGACCGACCACACAACACATGACCCACCAAACACGTCGCCATGACCACCACACAAACACAGTCCCATGCACCACCACACACACCGTCCGCACATGACCACCACACAAACACTGTGACACCACCACCACATGTGCCAGCACAAACCACACACATACGATGCCCACAGCACACCAACACCGTCCCATTGACACCACACAAACACCGTTACCATGACACCACACCAACACCGTCCCATGCACCACCCACACACACCGTCCATGACCACCACACAAACACGCGTGCCACCACACACTACGATGCCCACCCCAATCACAGACACTGTCACCATGACACCACACAGCCACCGTCCCATGACCACCACATCAGACACCGTCCATGAACACCACACAGACACCGTCATGACCACACACAGACACACGCCCATGACCCCACTCACACTACAGACACCATGACCACCACACAAACACCGTCCCATGACCACCCACACAAAACACATGACACTCACACAAACACCATGACCACCACACAAACACATGACCACACACACAAACACCATGACCCCACACACACCATGACCACCCACAGACACCATGACCACAGACACCAGTCCACAGTGACCACCACACAGACACCGTCCCATGACCACGCACACAGTACACCGTCCATGCCCACCACACAGACACCGTCCATGACCACTCACACAGACACGTCATGACACCACACAGCCACCATGACACCACACAAACACCGTCCATGACCACACACAGACACCATGACCACTCACACAATCCCGTCCCATGACTCACCACACAAACACCAGTCCACATGTACCACCACACAGCACCCGTCATGCCACCACACAGACACTCGTCCATGACCACACACAGAAATCACAGACACCGTCCCATGACCACACACAGACACCATGACCATCTCACACTAAACACCGATTCTTCCATGACCACCACACAGACACCGTCCATGACCACCCACAGACACCGTGCCCTGACGCACCACACCGACACCGGCCCATGACCACCACACAGACCACCGTCCCATGACACCACCACACAACCCCGTCCCATGACCACCACACAGACACATGACTAACTACAAACACCGTCCCATGACCACCACACAGCACCGTACCCGGAACCACCACACAGACACCGTCCATGACACCACATGACCACCGTCCCCGGACCACCACACACAACATCCGTCCATGCACACCACACCAAACACCGCCGCATGACACGCACACAAACACCTACACGACACCACACAGACACCGTGCCATGACCAACCACACAGACACAGTTCCCATGACCACCACACAGACACCAGACCACACACACACATAACACTCGTCCATGACACCACACAGACACCATGACACCACACAAATACACCGTCCATGACCCCACCACATACGATCGCCACACAACAAACCCGTCCATGACCACCACACGAACACCGCTCCCAGGACATCACACACATACGATGCCCACCACACAGACCCTTCCGTCAACCACAACATGCACCATGCCCCACACAAACACATGACACCACCACAAAACACCGTCCCCATGACCACCACACACATACGATGCCCACACACACAAACACCGTCCCATGACCACCACACACTACCGATGACCACCACACAAACACCGATACCATGACCACCACACAAACCACCGTCCCCCTGTACCACCACACAACATACCATGACCCACCACACACAACCGCCCTGACCACCACACCAAACACCGTCCCATGACCACCCCACCACAACACCGTCCCATGACAACCACCAAACACCGTCCCATGCCCCCCACACAAACACTGTGACCACCACACCCAAACACTTGTGACCACCACACAACACTGTGACCACCCCCCACAATACGGATGCCCACCACACAGGACACGTCCCATGCCCACCACACAGACACCATGACCACCACACTAAACCATCCGTCCCATGACACCACACAGACACCATGACCACCACACAAACCACCGTCCCATGCCCCCACACAGACACCGTCCCATGACCACCACACAGACACCGTCCATGACCACCACACAAACACCGTGACCACCACACACATACGATGCCCACCACACAGACCCCGTCCCATGACCACCACACAGACACCATTGCACCCCCACACAGACCCGCTCCCATGACCACCACACAACACCGTCCCATGACCACCCACAACAAACACCGTCCCATGACCACCACACAAACACCGTCCCAGACCACCACACAAACACCGTGACCACCACACACATACGATGCCCACCACACAAACACCGTCCCATGACCACCACACAGACACCGTCCCATGACCACCACACAGACACCGTCCCCATGACCACCACACAGACACCATGACCACCACACAAACCCCCGTCCCATGTACCACCACACAGACACCGTGACCACCACACAAACACCATGACCACCCACACAGACCACCGTCCCATGACCACCACACAGACACCGTCCCATGACCACCACACAGACACCGTCCCATGACCACCACACCAGACACCGTCCCATGACACCAACCGACACCGTCCATGACCACACACAGACACCATGACCACCACCACAACACCGTTCCATGACCACCACACAAACACCGTCCCATGACCACCACACAAACACTGTGACCACCACACAAACACTGTGACCTCACCACACACATACGTGCCACCACCACACAAACCACGTCCCATGACCACCACACAAACACCGTCCCATGACCACCACACAAACACCGTCCCATGACCACCACACAAACACCGTCCCATGACCACCACACAAACACCGTGACCACCACACACATACGATGCCCACCACACAGACACCGTCCCATGACCACCACACAGACACCGTCCCATGACCACCACACAGACACCGTCCCATGACCACCACACAGACACCGTCCCATGACCACCACACAGACACCGTCCCATGACCACCACACAGACACCATGACCACCACACAAACACCGTCCCATGACCACCACACAAACACCATGACCACCACACAAACACCATGACCACCACACAAACACCATGACCACCACACAAACACCATGACCACCACACAAACACCATGACCACCACACAGACACCATGACACCACACAGACACCGTCCATGACCACCACACAGACACCGTCCCATGACCACCACACAGACACCGTCCCATGCCCACCACACAGACACCGTCCCATGACCACCACACAGACACCGTTCCCATGACCACCACACAGACACCATGACCACCACACAAACACCGTCCCATGACCACCACACAGACACCATGACCACCACACAAACACCGTCCCATGACCACCACACAAACACCGTCCCATGACCACCACACAGACACCGTCCCATGACCACCACACAGACACCGTCCCATGACCACCACACAGACACCGTCCCATGACCACCACACAGACACCATGACCACCACACAAACACCGTCCCATGACCACCACACAGACACCGTCCCATGACCACCACACAGACACCGTCCCATGACCACCACACAGACACCGTCCCATGACCACCACACAGACACCGTCCCATGACCACCACCACAAACACCGTCCCATGACCACCACACAGACACCATGACCACCACACAAACACCGTCCCATGACCACCACACAGACACCGTCCCATGACCACCACACAGACACACCGTCCCATGACCACCACACAGACACCGTCCCATGACCACCACACAAACACCGTCCCATGACCACCACACAAACACCGTCCCATGACCACCACACAAACACCGTCCCATGACCACCACACAGACACCGTCCCATGACCACCACACAGACACCGTCCCATGACCACCACACAGACACCATGACCACCACACAAACACCGTCCCATGACCACCACACAGACACCATGACCACCACACAAACACCGTCCCATGACCACCACACACATACGATGCCCACCACACAAACACCGTCCCATGACCACCACACAAACACCGTCCCATGACCACCACACACATACGATGACCACCACACAGACACCGTCCCATGACCACCACACAAACACCATGACCACCACACAAACACCATGACCACCACACAAACACCATGACCACCACACAAACACCATGACCACCACACAAACACCATGACCACCACACAAACACCATGACCACCACACAAACACCATGACCACCACACAGACACCATGACCACCACACACATACGATGCCCACCACACAAACACCGTCCCATGACCACCACACACATACGATGCCCACCACACAAACACCGTCCCATGACCACCACACACATACGATGACCACCACACAAACACCGTCCCATGACCACCACACAAACACCGTCCCATGAACCACCACACACATACGATGACCACCACACAAACACCGTCCCATGACCACCACACAAACACCATGACCACCACACAGACACCGTCCCATGACCACCACACACATACGATGCCCACCACACAGACACCGTCCCATGACCACCACACAAACACCATGACCACCACACAAACACCATGACCACCACACAAACACCATGACCACCACACAAACACCGTGACCACCACCACAAATACCATGACCACCACACAAACACCATGACCACCACACACATACAATGCCCACCACACAGACACCGTCCCATGACCACCACACAGACACCGTCCCATGACCACCACACAGACACCAGGTCCTGTTCTAATCAAGAGACACCTACTGAGAAGTTCAGCTAACATATTTATCTTCTCCTTGTCCTCGTGATATCTTCCTATATAGTATAGGTCCCCAAGCAAGTTATACGAAGCCTGTCCTCATATGTCTGTAATTCTCGTCTCTTTCTCATCCTGATATCTTGTACATGTTCCATAACATCCCTACTAAACGATATCTGCCACTACAATGGTGTGTTTTTGTTTCCAGGTTATATGTGTTCCGTAACATCCCCGACCCCAAGATTTATGCAACTACACTGGTGTGTTTTACTTGCAGGTTGTATGTGTTCCGTAACATCCCCTACAACAATGTCTGTGACACTACACTGGTGTGTTTTACTTGCAGGTGTATATGTTCTGTAACATCCCCTACAACAATGTCTGTGACACTACACTGGTGTGTTTTTACTTCCAGGTTGTATATGTTCTGTAACATCCCCTACAACAATGTCTGTGACACTACACTGGTGTGTTTTACTTGCAGGTTGTATGTGTTTCTGAAACATCCCCTACAACAATGTCTGTGACACTACTCTGGTGTGTTTTACTTTTAGGTTGTATGTGTTCCATAACATCCCCTACAACAATGTCTGTGACACTACACTGGTGTGTTTTACTTGCAGGTTGTATATGTTCTGTAACATCCCCTACAACAATGTCTGTGACACTACACTGGTGTGTTTTTACTTGCAGGTTGTATGTGTTCTGTAACATCCCCTACAACAATGTCTGTGACACTACACTGGTGTGTTTACTTGCAGGTTGTATGTGTTCCGTAACATCCCCTACAACAATGTCTGTGACACTACACTGGTGTGTTTTACTTGCAGGTTGTATGTGTTCCGTAACATCCCCTACAACAATGTCTGTGACACTACACTGGTGTGTTTACTTGCAGGTTGTATGTGTTCCGTAACATCCCCTACAACAATGTCTGTGACACTACACTGGTGTGTTTTACTTGCAGGTTGTATATGTTCTGTAACATCCCCTACAACAATGTCTGTGACACTACACTGATGTGTTTTACTTCCAGGTTGTATGTGTTCCATAACATCTCCTACAACAATGTCTGTGACACTACACTGGTGTGTTTTACTTGCAGGTTGTATATGTTCTGTAACATCCCCTACAACAATGTCTGTGACACTACACTGGTGTGTTTTACTTGCAGGTTGTATGTGTTCCGTAACATCCCCTACAACAATGTCTGTGACACTACACTGGTGTGTTTTACTTGCAGGTTGTATGTGTTCCGTAACATCCCCTACAACAATGTCTGTGACACTACACTGGTGTGTTTTACTTGCAGGTTGTATATGTTCTGTAACATCCCTACAACAATGTCTGTGACACTACACTGATGTGTTTTACTTCCAGGTTGTATGTGTTCCATAACATCTCCTACAACAATGTCTGTGACACTACACTGGTGTGTTTTACTTGCAGGTTGTATATGTTCTGTAACATCCCCTACAACAATGTCTGTGACACTACACTGGTGTGTTTTACTTGCAGGTTGTATGTGTTCCGTAACATCCCCTACAACAATGTCTGTGACACTACACTGGTGTGTTTTACTTGCAGGTTGTATGTGTTCCGTAACATCCCCTACAACAATGTCTGTGACACTACACTGGTGTGTTTTACTTGCAGGTTGTATATGTTCTGTAACATCCCCTACAACAATGTCTGTGACACTACACTGATGTGTTTTACTTCCAGGTTGTATGTGTTCCATAACATCTCCTACAACAATGTCTGTGACACTACACTGGTGTGTTTTACTTGCAGGTTGTATATGTTCTGTAACATCCCCTACAACAATGTCTGTGACACTACACTGGTGTGTTTTACTTGCAGGTTGTATATGTTCTGTAACATCCCCTACAACAATGTCTGTGACACTACACTGGTGTGTTTTACTTGCAGGTTGTATGTGTTCCGTAACATCCCCTACAACAATGTCTGTGACACTACACTGGTGTGTTTTACTTGCAGGTTGTATGTGTTCCGTAACATCCCCTACAACAATGTCTGTGACACTACACTGGTGTGTTTTACTTGCAGGTTGTATATGTTCTGTAACATCCCCTACAACAATGTCTGTGACACTACACTGATGTGTTTTACCTTCCAGGTTGTATGTGTTCCATAACATCTCCTACAACAATGTCTGTGACACTACACTGGTGTGTTTTACTTGCAGGTTGTATATGTTCTGTAACATCCCCTACAACAATGTCTGTGACACTACACTGGTGTGTTTTACTTGCAGGTTGTATATGTTCTGTAACATCCCCTACAACAATGTCTGTGACACTACACTGGTGTGTTTTACTTCCAGGTTGTATATGTTCTGTAACATCCCCTACAACAATGTCTGTGACACTACACTGGTGTGTTTTACTTCCAGGTTGTATGTGTTCCATAACATCCCCTACAAAAATGTCTGTGACACTACACTGGTGTGTTTTACTTGAAGGTTGTATATGTTCTGTAACATCCCCTACAACAATGTCTGTGACACTACACTGGTGTGTTTTACTTGCAGGTTGTATGTGTTCCGTAACATCCCCTACAACAATGTCTGTGACACTAGACTGGTGTGTTTTACTTGCAGGTTGTATGTGTTCCGTAACATCCCCTACAACAATGTCTGTGACACTACACTGGTGTGTTTTACTTGCAGGTTGTATGTGTTCTGTAACATCCCCTACAACAATGTCTGTGACACTACACTGGTGTGTTTTACTTGCAGGTTGTATGTGTTCCGTAACATCCCCTACTACAAGATCCTGGTCTGTGGTGGAGATGGAACCGTGGGCTGGGTCCTGTCCTGTCTGGACAATGTGGGCCAGGATGCTGAGTGTCAGTCGCCACCCATGGCCATTGTTCCCCTAGGAACAGGTAGGCTGTTTTCTGGATGCTGGCTGTGAGTGAGCACTTTTTTCTCTAGGAAAAGGTAGGCTGTTTTCTGGATGCTGGCTGTGAGTGAGCAATTGTTCCCCTAGGAACAGGTAGGCTGTTTGCTGGATGCTGGCTGATAGTGAACAGTCAATGACTGTCTGTGTGTTAGTGAACAGTCAATGACTGCCTGTGTGTTAGTGAACAGTCAACCACTGTCTGTGTGTTAGTGAACAGTCAACCGCTGTCTGTGTGTTAGTGAACAGTCAACCGCTGTCTGTGTGTTAGTGAACAGTCAACTACTGTCTGTGTGTTAGTGAACAATCAATGACTGCCTGTGTGTTAGTACCTTTGCTCCCAATTTGTCCTAGGGTTTAGTCCCAGATTATATTGCGGACGAGAAGTCCAAATTCTATCTCTGGCGAGAAGCCCAGGTTATATCTATTGATTAATTAAATCCCGGACAGGGCAACCAGATTGTTAATTAGAGGAGTAATGTGGAACTCTTATTTGTTAGCTACAAGAGTTATCGCTCGTTCTGGTGAGTGCCTGATCCTTGGGTTTACCTGCCGGGAATCAGTTTCTGCGTCAGTCTCATATGAGTTACGATAAACGCACATTCGTCATGCACTTGTAATAGCTACGCACACCATATACCTGTCACGTAGTTTGGGTATTCTATACACTACAACACCTCTGTTCTAAACACCACACAATAATATCATATAACATTCTCCATGGGTAAGATATTATATCTGAAGCATACTACAATAATAGGCAATATGCATAAAGAAAACTATGTATAATAACAACACAACAAACAATCACAGTGGTGTGTTATAACTATTATAAACATCATATACATACCATATATCATGATTAGAAATAAAAATATGCATAGAACTAATCCTAGCATAGCATGATATTCCTACTTGGGTAATAAGAATAACAGAATGTAGTAATTTATCTATGTGCATAAAAATAAGAAAATATTAGCTCTCAGTGCAGTAACATACATTGGGTAGCCGAAAGTCTGCAAATTTAGAGTCTTCTTCTTCTGCGTTCATCCGGAGTTTTTTTCCGGATGTGATTGCATTGTGTCTGTTTACAGCAGAGCTGCGTTCTTGCGCCGTTAGGCCAACACATCCGACTTCTGCGGGCATTTGTTGACCGGGTTCGGTACTTAGCTGAATAGTTACTAGGAAATAAATTCATAGGAAATTCTAAACATCCTAAGAATCAAGACTTATCGATAAATTTCATATTTACATATCATATCTCTTTTTACCTGATTCTTCTAAACAACAAATCTAATTGAGAATTCCCAGGCCCAAGTATTTATACCCAGGTTTGATTATAGCCCTTATCTGTTGGTGGCCTTTCACCTCCTCACTCTGCGTATAACACATAGGTTTTAGGGTATGTAGTTTTCTGAACCCGCTGTCGGTCATTTCACACATTAGTGTGGTTGACAGTCTCCCCGTCAATCTGAAATTCCTCCTTGCTGTTGGCAAGTTCACACGTTTGTCTGGCTGGAAGTTTCCCCTGAGTCTGAAATTCCGCCAGCATCATGTTAATCAGGTATACATTTTTCGGCATTTTGTTTGATGCCAAACTGTTTGAAGTTGTCATTACAACTTGCAGCTTCTTCTTTCACTAGTGAAAAGAAATCACATCAAATTTGCGATTATATGCTTGTTTGTTGAATGCAAGTATACAACTCTTTGGTAGAAAAGCAGACTTGTGGCTTTGTGCATTGACGTGTGTCGTATATTCTGAAGGGACTGGGTTCACTGCTGTGCCTCACCCATATTCTAATTTTAGAAGCTGGGCCCCATCCTCTTCCGCTATGTAAATAAACCAAGAATACGACCCTTGATCATCTACAGACTCATTTTTGGTAGTGTTGTCTAGGAGTAAATGGTCCTCTTTTTTTTTTTGGGAAAAAACAATAGAACAAATAGATCTGACTATGCCCCTTTCACCTGATAGATAATAGCTCTCGAACCCCCATTCAATCTGTGAAAATGTCTAAAAAGATTTCCTCAGGGTGAACCAGGTGCAAGGAAACATGGGTCATGAACAGTTTAAAAGATCCAGAGTCTTACTTTACTCTTGTGTTATTGAATTCATTTTTGAGCTAGTTTGTTAGATAATTCACTATTTCACAAACAATGAATCACATTGATGACTTGTCAACACAAATCAGACAGAGATGTCAACAGACAGGATGGACTGTAATGAAATTAGGAACTTCAATAACAGTGCATAAATTTATTGACTGGCCTGATTCTCTTTTGGCCTATTGATTGATCATTACACATTTAGGTACATCAGTTCATGGTGATAGTTACACATGTGCCAATGTAAATCATGGTCAATAATCAGTCCATCCATAAACATAATAATCAAATGATCACAATGTCTGACTAGAAAACATCTTATTGTGAGACCTAAAGTTTTTCTGATAAATCCTAGTCCTCTATAAAAAGTATGGGGGTGTTGTCATCGGTTCTCTGGGTGGTTTTTGGGTGTAAACAGATGAAATGTCACCAAGTGGAGCCTGGGTCCATCGACTGCTGGATCCCATTCAGTCTGTGCCAAAGCTACTCTGAAGGCTTCTCATTCTCTGGTCAGGGCCTGAGGTCTCTGCCATCTCATGGTTTGGGACATCTTCTTTCATCTGCCTCCCTCTTCTGGTTTGGTTTCCACCGTGGACATCACTGTTTAAAATTTACAGAGGTATGTACAATCCTACCAAAGTAATTTTTGCAGCATGTCATAAGTATGAGAACAACATAACAGAAAGAATAAGATCAGAAGAAGTGTTGTTGTGCTAACTTGTGTGGGTCAGACATCATTTCACTGCATGCACCTGCCATCAGTTGGTACCTGCTGTATGTATTCTCTCAGTGTACTTTTGGTTCAGTGAGAAGGGTACATTCAGACAGAGATAAGAGTGAGGATGTTTTGTTCCTTGGGTCATTGAAGTCAAGCAAATAATGCAAGATCAAGACAAGGACAAGGGGCATTTTTACAAATGACATATATTACATCTTCATCATCTCCTTCAGTGTTGCATGGTGTGTTTAAATGTTTATCTGTACCTCCCAAATCAACCATTTATCTTCTTCTTCCCATTATCGATCATGTTCCTGTTGCTGGTTGTGGTGTTGGGTGGGGTGCTGTGTTGAGTATTGTGTTGAGCTAACCTCTGTTGAGTGGGGTTTTCATAGTTTGTACCATTTCCCCCTCCATCATCAGTAGTTAATATGAGTTTAACTCATCAAATGTGTTATTGTTATGCATGTCTGTCATACAGAATTTCTGATGTGTATTTGTTACCAAAGTAATCTATACAAGATCATGACAACAATCCATTAGTAAAAAGGTTATTACGTAAAGTACCTTTTTCTAATTCCCTCCTTCTCTTCATCTTATTTTTTTTTTTTCTACCACTACTATCATCAGTGCTCATCGTGTTCACTCTGTTGGTGATGACTAGTTGACAATAAACCGAGGTTTTATTCACCTTGTGGTCTCGACAGATCAACCAGGCTGTCTATCACAATGGCGTCTTGTGAAGCGTAACCTGTTTCTAGGCAACACGTTTAGTGAGTGCCTTGACTAATTAAAATCTGTCACACAAATACAATCAATTATTATCAACTACTATTATTTCAATGCGTAAAGAGGAAAGAAAAGATATAATCCATCTCTCAGCTTCTTAGATTGAAAATAGACAGAAATATGTACGTTTTCAAATGAGGCAGTAGTTAATGTGCTCAAACTGACCTGTCTGCAGAAAGCAATTCAAAGTGGTTTTTGAAGCAATGCATTAACATGCGTTTGAAGTTTCACCTCAAACATTTTCCTGTGATAGATTGATGTAGGATGCACCTGGTAAAGTCAATAGTTGTAGTGAAGAATATCAGAGTTTGCAGTTTTGAGAAAGTTTGAGATGTCGGTTTCGCCGGGGAAAAAGGCTCAGTGTAGCTTAGAAATGGCAGTCGTCAATTTTTCACTTCAGAGATTTATTTTATCACTAATACACTTAATTTTAACACACAACACTGGATACCTCCGCTGCACATGTCTGGGTATCACACTGATATGAGGATTGTCAATCTTACCTCAGGTCTTGAATCAAACTGCAGTCTTTGCACTCAGAACAGGACAGGTCACACAAACTATCTGACCGTTTCGTCAGGCTTCAGAAGTAAGAGTGCGCGGGTTTTGGGGAAAGAGACGCTCACTTGGGTTAAATTTAAATTATGTGACCCTTTCCTACCACTCGTTTTGTTAGTTGCAGACGCTGTAGTTTTCTATTATTAGATGACATCTTTCTATCTAAAGTGTCAACTGGAGTTAGATTCTAAATGGTGCGTTCAAGTGTGTGACTCTCTGGTTCGTGGTGAAAATTGTTGACGCACTGCAAATGATGGTTGGTAAATATGTCACAACGCGCAATTTTGCGTCATAGATGTGTAAACACTGAGCATAAATTATATGTGTATATCTGCTCATTCCTCCTTTATTTGTAAACTTTCTTGTGGAATGAGAGATAAGTTCTGATAGTGCCTAGGCGTTCTATCATCGGCTTGTATGTTTCTGATATAACCTGGAAAATCCCATATGATTACAGGAGCTGAGTGACAGTTGAATTGTGTGTAAGCCTAGGAGAATTCTGACATAGCCAGCCACACTCAGTGAACACAAATCTTATCTTCATAATCACACACTCCTACTCTTGCATGCACAACACACATGCATTCACATACACACACACATGCATTCACATACATACATACATACATACATACATACATACATACATACATACATACATACATACATACATACATACGTACGTACGTACGCATGCACGCACACACGCACGCATGCATGCACGCATGCACACACGTACGCACGCACGTATGTACGTACTATGTACATACGCACACACGCACACACGCATGCACGGACGCACGCACGTACGTACATACTATGTACATACGCACGCACGCATGCACGCATGCATGGACGCACGCACGCACGCACATATGAAGGAATAATATTTGTGTACAGTTGGTGCTCGGTCAACAGAATACCCACTATCTGTGTGTTCATGTGTACACTGCCGGTGTCTCCTAACCTGATGTGTGTTGTATCCATGCCAGGTTCCCTTGTGTACACTGCCGGTGTCTCCTGACCTGATGTGTGTTGTATCCGTGCCAGGTTCCCTTGTGTACACTGCCGGTGTCTCCTGACCTGATGTGTGTTGTATCCATGCCAGGTTCCCATTGTGTACACTGCCGGTGTCTCCTAACCTGATGTGTGTTGTATCCATGCCAGGTTCCCTTGTGTACACTGCCGGTGTCTCCTAACCTGATGTGTGTTGTATCCGTGCCAGGTTCCCTTGTGTACACTGCCGGTGTCTCCTGACCTGATGTGTGTTGTATCCATGCCAGGTTCCCTTGTGTACACTGCCGGTGTCTCCTCACCTGATGTGTGTTGTATCCGTGCCAGGTTCCCTTGTGTACACTGCCGGTGTCTCCTGACCTGATGTGTGTTGTATCCGTGCCAGGCTTGTGAGGCTGTATTCCAGATAATTGTGAGCTCACACACCAACTCCCCTAATCTCTTCATCTGTCTGTTTTCTCTGATCTGTCTCATTGAGTGGTCTGTGAACACAGTTTCAGCTATGTTGAAGGAAAATAGCGAGCATCATGGCGTAATTATTGTTACCTTTATGGTGCTGCCTCATTGAGTCCTTTCTTCAAATTACATCACTTCTTTACATTACATCACTTCACTCACATGAAAAGCTTGATGTTGTATTTATAACGTATTTATGATGGCGTTTCTGTTACACAGCTGCTGTAACATAACACAAAATTGTGTTTACAATCCATCAGACAGCTCATACTGACTTGCCAAAGCTGTATGTTTATGTTGTGTACTCTTGTATCCAGGCAACGATTTGGCCAGAGTGTTACGCTGGGGACCAGGATACACCGGAGGGGAGGACCCACTCAACGTTCTCCGTGATGTTATTGATGCTGAAGAGATCAAACTAGACAGGCATGTGACGTTGGATTGGTTCATGTTTCTGTCTGTGACACACATAACCTTCCACAGACTCCAAGAGCTCTCCTGTATTGTGACATCTCATTTCCACATAACATATTGCTCTCCTGTATTGTGACATCTCATTTCCACATAACATATTGCTCTCCTGTATTGTGACATCTCATTTCCACATGACATATTGCTCTCCTGTATTGTGACATCTCATTTCCACATGACATATTGCTGTCCTGTATTGTGACATCTCATTTCCACATAACATATTGCTGTCCTGTGATGTTGTATGTTGTACCTCACTTCCACATAACATGTTGCTGATCCGTCTAATTGTGTGTTTATGTTCTCCTGCGACATGTTGTTCTCCCATGACATGTTGTTCTCCTGTGACATGTTGTTCTCCTGCGACATGTTCTCCTGTGACATGTTGTTCTCCTGTGACATGTTGTTCTCCTGTGACATGTTGTTCTCCTGTGACATGTTGATCTCCTGTGACATGTTGTTCTCCTGTGACATGTTGTTCTCCCATGACATGTTTGTTCTCGCTGTGACATGTTGTTCTCCTGTGACATGTTGTTCTCCTGTGACATGTTGTTCTCCTGTGACATGTTGCTCTCCTGTGACATGTTGTTCTCCTGTGACATGTTGTTCTCCTGTGACATGTTGTTCTCACTTGACATGTTCTCCTGTGACATGTTGTTCTCCTGTGACATGTTGTTCTCACTTGACATGTTGTTCTCACTTGACATGTTGTTCTCCTGTGACATGTTGTTCTCCTGCGACATGTTCTCCTGTGACATGTTGTTCTCCTGTGACATGTTGTTCTCCTGTGACATGTTGTTCTCCTGTGACATGTTGTTCTCCTGTGACATGTTGATCTCCTGTGACATGTTGTTCTCCTGTGACATGTTGTTCTCACTTGACATGTTCTCCTGTGACATGTTGTTCTCCTGTGACATGTTGTTCTCCTGTGACATGTTGTTCTCCTGTGACATGTTGTTCTCCTGTGACATGTTGTTCTCCTGTGACATGTTGTTCTCCTGTGACATGTTGTTCTCCTGCGACATGTTGTTCTCCTGTGACATGTTGTTCTCCTGTGACATGCTGTTCTCCTGTGACATGCTGTTCTCACTTGACATGTTCTCCTGTGACATGTTGTTCTCCTGTGACATGTTGTTCTCACTTGACATGTTGTTCTCACTTGACATGTTGTTCTCCTGTGACATGTTGTTCTCCTGTGACATGTTGTTCTCCTGCAACATGTTCTCCTGTGACATGTTGTTCTCCTGTGACATGTTGTTCTCCTGTGACATGTTGTTCTCCTGTGACATGTTGTTCTCCCGTGACATGTTGATCTCCTGCGACATGTTGTTCTCCTGTGACATGTTGTTCTCCCATGACATGTTGTTCTCCTGTGACATGTTGTTCTCCTGCGACATGTTGTTCTCACTTGACATGTTCTCCTGTGACATGTTGTTCTCCCTTGACATGTTGTTCTCACTTGACATGTTCTCATGTGACATGTTGTTCTCCTGTGACATATTGTTCTCCTGTGACATGTTGTTCTCCTGTGACATGTTGTTCTCCTGTGACATGTTGTTCTCCTGTGAAATTTTACAGATCTATCTGTGTAATCGTGTTCTCCTGGGACATGTTACTGTTGTATCAAACCATGTTTGTCTTCTCCTGTGACATGTTGTTCTCCTGTGACATGTTGTTCTCCTGTGACATGTTGTTCTCCTGTGAAATTTTACAGATCTATCTGTGTAATCGTGTTCTCCTGGGACATGTTACTGTTGTATCAAACCATGTTTGTCTTCTCCTGTGACACATTTTTGTGCATGTTTCTGCATGGTACTGTGTTGAAGTCTTAGTACATGGTCAACTGTAGTCCGTTCACGGGGAATTGAACATTCACCTTCATGATACAATGTATGTTAAGTTTATGGGAACTTGTAGTTAGTTTTGGGGAAACAAGTGTAAAATGCTGATGTGACTTTACTCTGTGGGGAAACAAGTGTAAAATGCTGATGTGACTTTACTCTGTGGGGAAACAAGTGTAAAATGCTGATGTGACTTTACTCTGTGGGGAAACAAGTGTAAAATGCTGACGTGACTTTACTCTGTGGGGAAACAAGTGTAAAATGCTGACGTGACTTTACTCTGTGGGGAAACAAGTGTAAAATGCTGATGTGACTTTACTCTGTGGGGAAACAAGTGTAAAATGCTGATGTGACTTTACTCTGTGGGGAAACAAGTGTAAAATGCTGATGTGACTTTACTCTGTATTGAAAAAGAAAAGAAGTTGCACAACATGATGAGCCATATCATGTGACCCCTGGCATATGACCTATGACAATGTTTGGTGTGAATGATAGCTATATTATTGTGGTACAATGTTACAGGTGGACTGTCATCTTTCACCCCAACGAGAAGGAGCAAGATGAGACCAAAGTGGCTATAGCCAACGACTGTGTAACACAGACATGGCTATAGTTGACTGTGTAAACAAGTGTAAAATGCTGATGTGACTTTACTCTGTGGGGAAACAAGTGTAAAATGCTGATGTGACTTTACTCTGTGGGGAAACAAGTGTAAAATGCTGATGTGACTTTACTCTGTATTGAAAAAGAAAAGAAGTTGCACAACATGATGAGCCATATCATGTGACCCCTGGCATATGACCTATGACAATGTTTGGTGTGAATGATAGCTATATTATTGTGGTACAATGTTACAGGTGGACTGTCATCTTTCACCCCAACGAGAAGGAGCAAGATGAGACCAAAGTGGCTATAGCCAACGACACCAACAGTGCAAACACCACGGAGGACCCCACCAGCATCTTCGTGATGAACAACTACTTTGGCATCGGCATCGACGCCGAGCTGTGCCTGGACTTCCACATGGCCAGGGAGGAAAAGCCGCTCAAGTTCAACAGCAGGTCAGGGTTCGTGTCTGCTGGTTTGTGATACCAGCGATTGGTGGGAAGAGCTAGCAGTCTAGCAGAGCAGGTGTACACAGTCGCACCATACAGAGCACACAAACATGGCACCATACAGAGCACACGGACATGGCACCATACAGAGCACATGGACATGGCACCATACAGAGCACACGGATATGGCACCATACAGAGCACATGGACATGGCACCATACAGAGCACACGGACATGGCACCATACAGAGCACACAGACATGGCACCATACAGAGCACACAAACATGGCACCACACAGAGCACACGGACATGGCACCATACAGAGCACACAGACATGGCACCATACAGAGCACACGAATAAGGCACCAAACAGCACACAGACATGGCACCAAACAGAGCACACAGACGCACCAGCCAGAGCACACAGACATGGCACCAGATAGAGCACACAGACATGACACCAGATAGCACACAGACATGACACCAGATAGCACACAGACATGGAACCAGATAGAGCACACAGACATGGCACCAGATAGAGCACATAGACATGACACCAGATAGCACACAGACATGACACCAGATAGCACACAGACATGGAACCAGATAGAGCACACAGACATGGCACCAGATAGAGCACATAGACATGGTACCAGATAGAGCACACAGACATGGCACCAGATAGAGCACACAGACATGGCACCAGATAGAGAACACAGATAGAGTATACAGACATGGCACCAGATAGAGCACACACACATGGCACTAGACATGGCACCAGATAGAGCACACATACATGGCACCAGATAGAGCACACAGACATGGCACCAGACATGGCACCAGATAGAGCACACAGACATGGCACCAGATAGAGCACACAGACATGGCACTAGATAGAGCACACAGACATGGCACCAGATAGAGAACACAGATAGAGTATAGAGAAATGGCACCAGACAGAGCACACACACATGGCACCAGACATGGCACCAGATAGAGCACACATACATGGTACCAGATAGAGCACACAGACATGGCACCAAATAGAGAACATAGATAGAGCACACAGACATGGCACCAGATAGAGCACACAGACATGGCACCAGATAGAGCACACAGACATGGCACCAGATAGAGCACCAGATAGAGAACACAGATAAAGCACACCGACATGGCACCAGATAGAGCACACATACATGGCACCAGATAGAGCACACACACATGGCACCAGACATGGCACCAGATAGAGCACACATACATGGCACCAGACAGAGCACACAGACATGGCACCAGACAAAGCACACAGACATGTCACCAGATAGAGAACACAGATAGAGCACACAGACATGGCACCAGATAGAGCACACACACATGGCACCAGACATGGCACCAGATAGAGCACACATACATGGCACCAGATAGAGCATACAGACATGGCACCAGATAGAGCACACACACATGGCACCAGATAGAGCACACAGACATGGCACCAGACAGAGCACACAGACATGGCACCAGATATGACACTAGCCAGAGCACACAGATATGGCACCATACAGAGCACACAGACATGGCACCAGATAGAGCACACAGACATGGCACCAGATAGAGCATACAGACATGGCACCAGATAGAACACACAGACATGTCACCAGATAGAGCACACAGACATGACACTAGCCAGAGCACACAGATATGGCACCAGATATGACACCAGACAGAGCACACAGACATGGCACCAGATAGAGCATACAGACATGGCACGAGATAGAGCATATAGACATGGCACCAGATAGAGCATATAGACATGGCACCAGATAGAGCATATAGACATGGCACCAGATAGAGCACACAGACATGTCACTAGCCAGAGCACACAGATATGGCACCAGATATGACACCAGACAGCACACAGACATGACACCAGACAGCACACAGACATGGCACAACACCAGACAGCACACAGACAGCACAACACCAGACAGAGCACACATATATGACACCAGATAGAGCACACAGACATGGCACAACACCAGACAGCACACAGACATGACACCAGACAGCACACAGACATGGCACATCACCAGACAGAGCACACAGACATGACACTAGCCAGAGCACACAGACATGGCACAACACCAGACAGAGCACACAGACATGGCACAACACCAGACATGGCACAACACCAGACAGAGCACACAGAAATGGCACAACACCAGACATGGCACAACACCAGACAGAGCACACAGAAATGGCACAACACCAGACATGGCACAACACCAGACATGGCACAACACCAGACAGAGCACAACACCAGACAGAGCACACAGAAATGGCACAACACCAGACATGGCACAGCACCAAACAGAGCACACAGACATGGCACAACACCAGACATGGCACAACACCAGACAGAGCATACAGACATGGCACAACACCAGACAGAGCACATAGACATGGCAAAACACCAGACAGAGCACACAGACATGGCAAAACACCAGACAGAGCACACAGACATGACACTAGCAAGAGCACATAGACATGGCGGAACACCTGACAGAGCACACAGACATGACACTAGTCAGAGCACACAGACATTGCACAACACCAGACATTGCACACATACATGGCACCAGACATGACACTAGCCAGAGCACACATACATTGCACAACACCAGACAGAGCACACAGACATGGCACCAGATAGAGCACACAGACATGGCACCAGATAGAAGCACACAGACATGGCACCAGATATGACACTAGCCAGAGCACACAGAGATGGCACCAAACATGACACTAGCCATAGCACACAGACATGGCACCAGACATGACACTAGACAGAGCACACAGACATGGCACAACACCAGATAGAGCACGCAGACATGGCACCAGACATGACACTAGACAGAGCACACAGACATGGCACAACGCCAGACAGAGCACACAGACATGGCACCAGACAGAGCACACAGACATGGCACCAGATATGACACTAGCCAGAGCACACAGATATGGCACCATACAGAGCACACAGACATGGCACCAGATAGAGCACACAGACATGGCACCAGATAGAGCATACAGACATGGCACCAGATAGAACACACAGACATGTCACCAGATAGAGCACACAGACATGACACTAGCCAGAGCACACAGATATGGCACCAGATATGACACCAGACAGAGCACACAGACATGGCACCAGATAGAGCATACAGACATGGCACGAGATAGAGCATATAGACATGGCACCAGATAGAGCATATAGACATGGGACCAGATAGAGCATATAGACATGGCACCAGATAGAGCACACAGACATGTCACTAGCCAGAGCACACAGATATGGCACCAGATATGACACCAGACAGCACACAGACATGACACCAGACAGCACACAGACATGGCACAACACCAGACAGCACACAGACAGCACAACACCAGACAGAGCACACATATATGACACCAGATAGAGCACACAGACATGGCACAACACCAGACAGCACACAGACATGACACCAGACAGCACACAGACATGGCACATCACCAGACAGAGCACACAGACATGACACTAGCCAGAGCACACAGACATGGCACAACACCAGACAGAGCACACAGAAATGGCACAACACCAGACATGGCACAACACCAGACAGAGCACACAGAAATGGCACAACACCAGACATGGCACAACACCAGACATGGCACAACACCAGACAGAGCACAACACCAGACAGAGCACACAGAAATGGCACAACACCAGACATGGCACAGCACCAAACAGAGCACACAGACATGGCACAACACCAGACATGGCACAACACCAGACAGAGCACACAGACATGGCACAACACCAGACAGAGCACATAGACATGGCAAAAACACCAGACAGAGCACACAGACATGGCAAAACACCAGACAGAGCACACAGACACGACACTAGCAAGAGCACATAGACATGGCGCAACACCTGACAGAGCACACAGACATGACACTAGTCAGAGCACACAGACATTGCACAACACCAGACATTGCACACATACATGGCACCAGACATGACACTAGCCAGAGCACACATACATTGCACAACACCAGACAGAGCACACAGACATGGCACCAGATAGAGCACACAGACATGGCACCAGATAGAGCACACAGACATGGCACCAGATATGACACTAGCCAGAGCACACAGAGATGGCACCAGACATGACACTAGCCATAGCACACAGACATGGCACCAGACATGACACCAGATAGAGCACACAGACATGGCACAACACCAGACAGCACCAGACATGACACTAGACAGAGCACACAGACATGGCACAACGCCAGACAGAGCACACAGACATGGCACCAGACATAACACTAGTCAGAGCACACAGACAAGGCACAACACCAGACATGGCACCAGACATGACACTAGACAGAGCACACAGACATGGCACAACACCAGATAGAGCACACAGACATGACACCAGACATGACACTAGACAGAGCACACAGACATGGCACAAAACCAGATAGAGTACACAGACATGGCACCAGACATGACACTAGACAGAGCACACAGACATGGCACAACACCAGACAGCGCACACAGACATGACACCAGATAGAGCACACAGACATGGCACAACACCAGATAGAGCACACAGACATGACACTAGACAGAGCACACACATGGCACAACACCAGACAGCGCACACAGAGATGGCACCAGACATGACACTAGCCAGAGCACACAGACATGACACTAGCCAGAACACACAGACATTGCACAACACCAGATAGAGCACACAGACATGTTACCAGAAATGACACTAGACAGAGCACACAGACATGGCACAACACCAGATAGAGTACACAGACGTGGCACCAGACATGACACTAGACAGAGCACACAGACATGGAACAACACCAGACATTGCACACAGACATGGCACAACACCAGACATTGCACACAGACATGGCACCAGACATGACAATAGCCAGAGCACACAGACATGGCACAACACCAGACATAGCACACAGACATGACACTAGCCAGAGCACACAGATATTGCACAACACTAGACAGAGCACACAAACATGGCACAACACCAGACAGAGCACACAGACATGGCACAACACCAGACAGCACACACAGACATGGCACAACACCAGGCAGAGCACACAGGCATGGCACAACACCAGACAGTGCACACAGACATGGCACCAGATAGAGCACACAGACATGGCATCAGATAGAGCACACAGACATGACACTAGACAGAGCACACAGACATGGCACAACACCAGACAGTGCACACAGAGATGGCACCAGACATGACACTAGCCAGAGCACACAGACATGGCACAACACCAGACATAGCACACAGACATGACACTAGCCAGAGCACACAGACATGGCACCAGACATGACACTAGCCAGAACACACAGACATGGCACAATACCAGATAGAGCACACAGACATGACACCAGACATGACACTAGCCAGAGCACACAGACATGGCACAACACCAGACATAGCACACAGACATGACACTAGCCAGAGCACACAGACATTGCACAACACCAGATAGAGCACACAGACATGTTACCAGAAATGACACTAGACAGAGCACACAGACATGGCACAACACCAGATAGAGTACACAGACGTGGCACCAGACATGACACTAGACAGAGCACACAGACATGGAACAACACCAGACATTGCACACAGACATGGCACAACACCAGACATTGCACACAGACATGGCACCAGACATGACACTAGCCAGAGCACACAGACATGGCACAACACCAGACATAGCACACAGACATGACACTAGCCAGAGCACACAGATATTGCACAACACTAGACAGAGCACACAAACATGGCACAACACCAGACAGAGCACACAGACATGGCACAACACCAGACAGCACACACAGACACGGCACAACACCAGACAGAGCACACAGGCATGGCACAACACCAGACAGTGCACACAGACATGACACCAGATAGAGCACACAGACATGGCATCAGATAGAGCACACAGACATGACACTAGACAGAGCACACAGACATGGCACAACACCAGACAGTGCACACAGAGATGGCACCAGACACTAGCCAGAGCACACAGACATGGCACAACACCAGACATAGCACACAGACATGACACTAGCCAGAGCACACAGACATGGCACCAGACATGACACTAGCCAGAACACACAGACATGGCACAATACCAGATAGAGCACACAGACATGACACCAGACATGACACTAGCCAGAGCACACAGACATGGCACAACACCAGACATGGCACACAGACATGACACTAGCCAGAGCACACAGACATTGCAAAACACCAGACAGAGCACACAAACATGGCACAACACCAGACAGAGCACATAGACATGGCACCAGATAGAGCACACAGACATGGCACCAGATAGAGCACACAGACATGGCATCAGACATGACACTAGCCAGAGCACACAGACATGGCACAACACCAGACATGGCACCAGACATGGCACAACACCAGATAGAGCACAAACATGACACTAGCCAGAGCACACAGACATGGCACCAGACATGACACTAGCCAGAGCACACAGACATGGCAAAACACCAGACAGAGCACACAGACATGACACTAGCCAGAGCACACAGACATTGCACAACACCAGACAGAGCACACAACTTGGCACAACACCAGACAGAGCACACAGACATGGCACCAGATAGAGCACACAGACATGGCACCAGATATAGCACACAGACATGGCATCAGACATGACACTAGCCAGAGCACACAGACATGTCACAACACCAGACATGGCACCAGACATGGCACAACACCAGACAGAGCACACACATGACACTAGCCAGAGCACACAGACATGGCACAACACCACACAGATATGGCACCAGATAGAGCACACAGACATGGCACAACACCAGACGGAGCACACAGACATGGCAAAACACCAGACAGAGCACACAGACATGACACTAGCCAGAGCACACAGACATGGCACAACACCAGACAGAGCACACAGACATGGCACAACACCAAACAGAGCACACAGACATGGCACCAGATAGAGCACACAGACATGGCACAACACCAGACAGCACACAGACATGGCACCAGACAGCACACAGACATGGCACCAGACAGCACACAGACATGGCACCAGACAGAGCACACAGACATGGCATGACACCAGACAGAGCACATAGATGTGGCACCAGATAGAGCACACAGACATGGCATTAGACAGCACACAGACATGGCATTAGACAGCACACAGACATGGCACGAGACAGCACCCATACATGGCACCAGACAGCTCATAGACATGGCACCATACAGCACACAGACATGGCATGACACCAGACAGAGCACACAGACATGGTACCAGACAGCACACAAACATGGTACCAGACAGCACACAAACATGGCACCAGACCTGCAATAACTATATGAGATCCTGTGAAATGCTCTCTGAGGAGCAAACACATTGATTTTGTGGCTAGTGTGTTCACTGACTGCTATTAAAATACTATATGCTTGAAGTTTATATGAGTCATTCCGTGAATACTATATGCTTGAGGTTAAATGAGTCATTCAGTGAATACTATATGCTTGAGGTTATATGAGTCATTCAGTGAATACTATATGCTTGAGGTTATATGAGTCATTAAGTGAATACTATATGCTTGAGGTTATACAGGTCATTCAGTGAATACAATATGCTTGAAGTTTATACAAGTTTTACAGTGGACACTGTCTGCTTCAGATTACACAACAAAGGCGTCTACATTAAGATGGGCTTTCTCAAGATGGTCAATCGTAAAACATGCAAGGATCTGTACAGAAATATCAAAGTAGAAGTGGACGGCAAACTACTCGAGCTGCCGCCAGTTGAAGGCATTATAGTTCTCAATATACTCAGGTCAGTATTTGTGTGATGCCAAGTGTTTACTAGCTTCTGTGAGTGTTGTGTTGTTTTGTGGTCATTATTGTCCACTGCAGTCTGTATTCACAAGTTGTAGACTCATGCTAATGCATGCTGTTCATGTTGCAGACTGACTGCTGATCTTGGTTTCTGCCTTCCAGTTATATTCTTGTGTGCTCGCTGCACTCTGTTCTACTGGCTGTCCATCCATATTTGTGGCTTCCTGTCACATTCTTGTATGCTATGGTCTGGCAAGAATGAGACAGCGAGGAGTGACGAGGGGATCTGGCCGACACTCGCTCAGAGGAAAGGCGAGACAGACTTATAATCAGATTGCTACTGGTACTATTGATATTGGAACTCTTTGCTGGCTGCTGAGGATGGGGACAGCGTTTATGGGAATGCCCTGAATGCTGTGATGTTGGTTCCTATATCAATCAATCAATCTTGTATGCTAGCTGTCTGTTTCAGTACTAATTGTCAGCTTATGTATTAAATGTCCACTTGTGTACTAACTGTCCACTTGTGTACTAACTGTCCACTTGTGTACTAACCATCCACTTGTGTACTGACCATCCACTTGTGTAATAACCATCCACTTGTGTACTAACTGTCCACTTGTGTACTAACCATCCACTTGTGTACTAACCATCCACTTGTGTACTAACTGTCCACTTGTGTACTAACTGTCCACTTGTGTACTAACTGTCCACTTGTGTACTAATTGTCCACTTGTGTACTAACTTTCCACTTGTGTACTAACTTTCCACTTGTGTACTAACTGTCCACTTGTGTACTAACTTTCCACTTGTGTACTAACTGTCCACTTGTGTACTAACTGTCCACTTGTGTTCTAACTGTCCACTTGTGTACTAACTGTCCACTTGTGTACTAACTGTCCACTTGTGTACTAACCATCCACTTGTGTACTAACTGCCCACTTGTGTACTAACCATCCACTTGTGTACTAACCATCCACTTGTGTACTAAACATCCAATTGTGTACTAACTGTCCATTTGTGTACTAACTGTCCACTTGTGTACTAACTGTCCACTTGTGTACTAACCATCCACTTGTGTACTAACCATCCACTTGTGTACTAATTGTCCACTTGTGTACTAACCATCCATTTGTGTACTAACTGTCCACTTGTGTACTAACTGTCCACTTGTGTACTAACTGTCCACTTGTGTACTAACTGTCCACTTGTGTACTAACTGTCCATTAATGTTCTACCCATCAGTTGGGGCTCTGGTGCCAACCCATGGGGTCCAGAGAAGGATGACCAGTTCAGCAAACCAACTCACTACGATGGCAACCTGGAGATTGTTGGGATCACAGGTGTTGTCCACATGGGTCAGATACAAAGTGGCCTCCGCAATGGCATCCGCATTGCACAAGGTGGACATGTGAGTAGCTTGTTGTCATAGATTCATCAGCTTGTTGTCATAGATGAGGTCATATGAGTAGCTGGTTGTCATAGATGAGGTCATGTGAGTAGCTTGTTGTCATAGATGTCATGTGAGTAGCTTGTTGTCATAGATGAGGTCATATGAGTAGCTTGTTGTCATAGATGAGATCATGTGAGTAGCTTGTTGTCATAGATGAGGTCATGTGAGTAGCTAGTTGTCATAGATGTCATGTGAGTAGCCTTTTGTCACAGATGAGGTTATTTGAGTAGCTGGTTGTCATAGATGAGGTCATGTAAGTAGCTGGTTGTCATATATGAGGTCATGTGAGTAGCTTATTGTCTTAGATGTCATGTGAGTAGCTTGTTGTCATAGAAGAGGTCATGTGAGTAGCTGGTTGTCATAGATGAGGTCATATAAGTAGCTGGTAGTCATAGATGAGGTCATGTGAGTACCTGGTTGTCATAGATGAGGTCATGTGAGTAGCTTATTGTCATAGATGAGGTCATGTAAGTAGCTGGTAGTCATAGATGAGGTCATGTGAGTAGCTGGTTGTCATAGATGAGGTCATGTGTGTAGCTGGTTGTCATAGATAAGGTCATGTGTGTAGCTGGTTGTCATAGATAAGGTCATGTGAGTAGCTGGTTGTCATAGATGAGGTCATGTGAGTAGCTGGTTGACATAGATGAGGTCATGTGAGTAGCTGGTTGTCATAGATGAGGTCATGTGAGTAGCTGGTTGTAATAGATGAGGTCTGTGAGTAGCTAGTTGTCACAGATGAGGTCATGTGAGTAGCTGGTTGTCATTGATGAGGTCATATGAGTAGCTGGTTGTCACAGATGAGGTCATATGAGTAGCTGGTTGTCACAGATGAGGTCATGTGAGTAGCTGGTTGTCATAGATGAGGTCATGTGAGTAGCTTGTTGTCATAGATGAGGTCATGTGAGTAGCTAGTTGTCATAGATGAGGTCATGTGAGTAGCTTGTTGTTACAGATGAGGTCATGTGAGTAGCTGGTTGTTATAGATGAGGTCATGTGAGTAGCTTGTTGTCATTGATGAGGTCATGTGAGTAGCTAGTTGTCATAGATGAGGTCATATGAGTAGCTGGTTGTCACAGATGAGGTCATATGAGTAGCTGGTTGTCACAGATGAGGTCATGTGAGTAGCTGGTTGTCATAGATGAGGTCATGTGAGTAGCTTGTTGTCATAGATGAGGTCATGTGAGTAGCTAGTTGTCATAGATGAGGTCATGTGAGTAGCTTGTTGTCATAGATGAGGTCATGTGAGTAGCTAGTTGTCACAGATGAGGTCATGTGAGTAGCTTGTTGTCATTGATGAGGTCATGTGAGTAGCTGGTTGTCACAGATGAGGTCATGTGAGTAGCTGGTTGTCACAGATGAGGTCATGTGAGTAGCTGGTTGTTACAGATGAGGTCATGTGAGTAGCTGGTTGTTATACATGAGGTCATGTGAGTAGCTTGTTGTCATTGATGAGGTCATGTGAGTAGCTAGTTGTCATAGATGAGGTCATGTGAGTAGCTGGTTGTCATAGATGAGGTCATTTGAGTAGCTGGTTGTCATAGATGAGGTCATGTGAGTAGCTGGTTGTCATAGATGAGGTCATGTGAGTAGCTTGTTGTCACAGATGAGGTCATGTGAGTAGCTTGTTGTCATAGATGAGGTCATGTGAGTAGCTGGTTGTCACAGATGAGGTCATGTGAGTAGCTGGTTGTCACAGATGAGGTCATGTGAGTAGCTTGTTGTCATAGATGAGGTCATGTGAGTAGCTGGTTGTCATAGATGAGGTCATGTGAGTAGCTGGTTGTCATAGATGAGGTCATGTGAGTAGCTGGTTGTCACAGATGAGGTCATGTGAGTAGCTGGTTGTCATTGATGAGGTCATGTGATTAGCTGGTTGTCATAGATGAGGTCATGTGAGTAGCTGGATGTTATAATTGGTAGCTTTAGCTGTGTTATTGTTAGGTTATCAATACTCATGTAACCTCTAGAATCCATGCTACAATATCCACACTTTCTTTTCTGTGCTGTTTTAACCATCTGCCTCAACTAGGCGTCCTCATTTATGCTATCTTATCCATGTTCTCTCACTTATGTTTCATCTATGCTGTCTCACACTTGCTGTATCATTCATGCTGTCACACTCATGAAGTCCCACCCATGAGGTCCCATCCCATGCTGTGTCATTCGCACTGTCCCATCCCACCACTTACTCTTGCAGTGTTTCCCATGTATGTCCTGTCCGACCACTTACTCTTGCATATGTCCCATCCCACCACTTACTCTTGCAGTGTTTCCACCATGTATGTCCCATCCCACCACTTACTATTGTAGTGTTTCCCCTATGTATGTCCCATCCCACCACTTACTCTTGTAGTGTTTCCCATGTATGTCCCATCCCACCACTTACTCTTTCAGTGTTTCCCATGTATGTCCCATCCCACCACTTACTCTTGTAGTGTTTCCCATGTATGTCCCATCCCACCACTTACTCTTGCAGTGTTTCCCCCATGTATGTCCCATCCCACCACTTACTCTTGTAGTGTTTCCCATGTATGTCCCATCCCACCACTTACTCTTGTAGTGTTTCCCATGTATGTCCCATCCCACCACTTACTCTTGTAGTGTTTCCCCCATGTATGTCCCATCCCACCACTTACTCTTGTAGTGTTTCCCCCATGTATGTCCCATCCCACCACTTACTCTTGTAGTGTTTCCCCCATGTATGTCCCATCCCACCACTTACTCTTGCAGTGTTTCCCCCATGTATGTCCATGTCCCACCACTTACTCTTGTAGTGTTTCCCCCATGTATGTCCCTGTCCCACCACTTACTCTTGCAGTGTTTCCCCCATGTATGTCCCATCCCACCACTTACTCTTGTAGTGTTTCCCCCATGTATGTCCCATCCCACCACTTACTCTTGTAGTGTTTCCCCCATGTATGTCCCATCCCACCACTTACTCTTGTAGTGTTTCCCCCATGTATGTCCCTTCCCACCACTTACTCTTGTAGTGTTTCCCCCATGTATGTCACATCCCACCACTTACTCTTGTAGTGTTTCCCCCATGTATGTCCCATCCCACCACTTACTCTTGTAGTGTTTCCCCCATGTATGTCCCATCCCACCACTTACTCTTGTAGTGTTTCCCCCATGTATGTCCTGTCCCACCACTTACTCTTGTAGTGTTTCCCCCATGTATGTCCCATCCCACCACTTACTCTTGTAGTGTTTCCCCCATGTATGTCCCATCCCACCACTTACTCTTGCAGTGTGTCCCCTATGTATGTCCCATCCCACCACTTACTCTTGTAGTGTTTCCCATGTATGTCCTATCCCACCACTTACTCTTGTAGTGTTTCCCCCATGTATGTCCCTGTCCCACCACTTACTCTTGTAGTGTTTCCCCCATGTATGTCCCTGTCCCACCACTTACTCTTGTAGTGTTTCCCCCATGTATGTCCCATCCCACCACTTACTCTTGTAGTGTTTCCCCCATGTATGTCCCATCCCACCACTTACTCTTGCAGTGTCTCCCCCATGTATGTCCCATCCCACCACTTACTCTTGTAGTGTTTCCCCCATGTATGTCCCATCCCACCACTTACTCTTGCAGTGTTTCATCCATGTATGTCCCATCCCACCACTTACTCTTGCAGTGTTTCCCCCATGTATGTCACATCCCACCACTTACTCTTGCAGTGTTTCCCATGTATGTCCCTGTCCCACCACTTACTCTTGCAGTGTTTCCCCCATGTATGTCCCATCCCACCACTTACTCTTGCAGTGTTTCCCCCATGTATGTCCCATCCCACCACTTACTCTTGTAGTGTTTCCCATGTATGTCCCTGTCCCACCACTTACTCTTGTAGTGTTTCCCCCATGTTTGTCCCTGTCCCACCACTTACTCTTGCAGTGTTTCCCCCATGTATGTCCCTGTCCCACCACTTACTCTTGTAGTGCTTCCCCCATGTATGTCCCATCCCACCACTTACTCTTGTAGTGGTTCCCCCATGTATGTCCCATCCCACCACTTACTCTTGTAGTGTTTCCCCCACGTATGTCCCATCCCACCACTTACTCTTGTAGTGGTTCCCCCATGTATGTCCCATCCCACCACTTACTCTTGTAGTGTTTCCCCCATGTATGTCCCATCCCACCACTTACTCTTGTAGTGTTTTCCATGTATGTCCCTGTCCCACCACTTACTCTTGTAGTGTTTCCCCCATGTATGTCCCTGTCCCACCACTTACTCTTGCAGTGTTTCCCCCATGTATGTCCCATCCCACCACTTACTCTTGTAGTGTTTCCCCCATGTATGTCCCTGTCCCACCACTTACTCTTGCAGTGTTTCCCCCATGTATGTCCCTGTCCCACCACTTACTCTTGTAGTGTTTCCCCCATGTATGTCCCTGTCCCACCACTTACTCTTGTAGTGTTTCCCCCATGTATGTCCCATCCCACCACTTACTCTTGTTGTGTTTCCCATGTATGTCCCATCCCACCACTTACTCTTGTAGTGTTTCCCCCATGTATGTCCCATCCCACCACTTACTCTTGTAGTGTTTCCCATGTATGTCCCTGTCCCACCTCTTTCTCTTGTAGTGTTTCCCCATGTATGTCCCATCCCACCACTTACTCTTGTAGTGTTTCCCCCATGTATGTCCCATCCCACCACTTACTCTTGTATTGTTTCCCCCATGTATGTCCCTGTCCCACCACTTACTCTTGTAGTGTTTCCCCCATGTATATCCCTGTCCCACCACTTACTCTTGTAGTGTTTCCCCCATGTATGTCCCATCCCACCACTTACTCTTGTAGTGTTTCCCCCATGTATGTCCCTGTCCCACCACTTACTCTTGCAGTGTTTCCCCCATGTATGTCCCATCCCACCACTTACTCTTGTAGTGTTTCCCACATGTATGTCCCATCCCACCACTTACTCTTGTAGTGTTTCCCATGTATGTCCCATCCCACCACTTACTCGTGCAGTGTTTCCCCCATGTATGTCCCTGTCCCACCACTTACTCTTGTAGTGTTTCCCCCATGTATGTCCCATCCCACCACTTACTCTTGCAGTGTTTCCCCCATGTATGTCCCTGTCCCACCACTTACTCTTGCAGTGTTTCCCCGATGTATGTCCCTGTCCCACCACTTACTCTTGTAGTGTTTCCCCCATGTATGTCCCATCCCACCACTTACTCTTGCACTGTTTCCCATGTATGTCCTATCCCACTCTTGAACTGTTCTCTTGTATGTGGTTATTTTCACATCTGTATGCTTTATTGCTTTATGCATGTTTGCATACATAAGTACTAGCCACACAGCTGTAGACACAATCAGTGTACCAGCCACATAGTTGTAGACACCATCAATGTACCAGCCACACAGCTGGAGACACAGTCAATGTACCAGCCACACAGCTGTAGACACAGTCAATGTACCAGCCACCAGCTGACACAATCAATGTTGTTGGTTGACATAATCGATGCTCTAGCTACACAGCTTTAGACACAATGTACCAGCCACACAGCCTTAGACACAATGTACCAGCCACACAGCCATAGACACAATGTACCAGCCACACAGCCATATACACAATGTACCAGCCACACAGCTGTAGACACAATGTACCAGCCACACAGCCGTAGACACAATGTACCAGCCACACAGCCGTAGACACAATGTACCAGCCACACAGCCATAGACACAATGTACCAGCCACACAGCCATAGACACAATGTACCAGCCACACAGCCATAGACACAATGTACCAGCCACACAGCCATAGACACAATGTACCAGCCACACAGCTGTAGACACAATGTACCAGTCACACAGCTGTAGACACAATGTACCAGCCACACAGCTGGAGACACAATGTACCAGTCACACAGCCATAGACATAATGTACCAGCCACACAGCCATAGACACAATGTACCAGCCACACAGCTGTATACACAATGTACCAGCCACACAGCTGGAGACACAATATACCAGCCACACAGCCATAGACACAATGTACCAGCCACACAACTGGAGACACAATGTACCAGCCACACAGCCATAGACACAATGTACCAGTCACACAGCTGGAGACACAATGTACCAGTCACACAGCTGTAGACACAATGTACCAGCCACAACAGCTGTAGACACAATCTACCAGTCCACACAGCTGTAGACACAAATGTACCAGCCACACAGCTGTAGACACAATGTACCAGCCACACAGCTGTAGACACAATGTACCATACACACAGCTGTAGACACAATGTACCAGCCACACAGCCGTAGACACAATGTACCAGCCACACAGCCATAGACACAATGTACCAGCCACACAGCTGTAGAACACAATGTACCAGCCACACAGCTGTAGACACAATGTACCAGCCACACAGCTGTAGACACATTCAATGTACCAGCCACACAGCTGTTGACACCATCAATGTATAGACCACACAGCTGTAGACACAATCTACTAGCCACACAGCTGTAGGCACAATTGATGTACCAGCCACAAAGCTGTAGGCACAATGAATGTACCAGCCACACAGCTCTTTACACAGTATATTACTAATAATGCTGATGTCAGCAGTATGACACGTTTCCACGGTTACACATGATACTTGTATATGTCAGGGCTATTTGTGCTGCACTTGTATGTGTGTGACATGTCTGCTCATGTATCCGTAGCTACGTATTACGTTGCTATGTGATATGCCAGTCCAAGTGGATGGGGAGCCGTGGATCCAACCTGCCGGACAGGTCATAGTGCTCAGGTCTGCACTGAAGGTCAGTGTCACTTGCACCACATTTGTCAGCTATCATCTGTGTCAGTGTTGTCTACCATTTATACCATACCAGCTCCCATCTATAACATACCAGCTCCCATCTATTACATACCAGCTCCCATCTATTACATACCAGCTCCCATCTATATTTATAATTTCTATAATTATGATCACATATTGTGCTGTTTACTATCCCACTATAATATTTATAATCTTCCTATAAGATTGATGACATCACTGTGTTGTTCACTATATCACAATAATATTTATAATCTCCCTATATTTATAATTTCTATAATATTGATCACATCATTGCAGTGTTCAATATCTCACTAGAATATTGATCACATCACTGTGCTGTTCACTATCTCATGATAACATTTATAATCTCTCTATATTTATAATCTTCCTATAAGATTGATCACATCACTGTGCTGTTCACTATCTCACTATAACATTTATAATCTCTCTCTATATTTATAATTTCCATAATATTGATCACATCATTGTGCTGTTCACTATCTTACTATAGGGGGTACGGGGGTGTCAAGCATTGGTAGTACCTTTGGTAAGGATGACTCTCATGTCCTTTTCAGGACCCATCCCCCACTGGTCCAAGCCTGACACCCAGTTCACGCCCGTGGTTCCTAGTAGCTGTCAATATGTGTACCGAAGACATTCTTAAACAGGTGTGTTCACTTGAGGACTTAGAACCTGGTGGGGAGTCGGTACAAGTGCCAACAAATTTCTGTACATATTTTTCAGTTTGCATCCAACTAAACAGAAAATGCAGACATGAAAATCCGGCTGTTGTAGAGGCGGAAGTACAAGCGTTGATTTTCGAGAATTCGTCAGACGGTGATGCTATCATTTACACAGATGGGTTGGTCGTCCGACGTGTGAGAAGTTCATGGGCCTTTTGTGGCTCAGGCCAGAGGAGAATTGTGAAGGAGGACTCTGGTGCTTTTATTGAGACCACAGCCTTTTGCGGTTCTGGCCAGAGGGAGAATTGTGAAGGAGGACCCTGGTGCTTTTTGTTGAGACCCAAGTAGCCTGACTATGGAAGTCACGGCAGTAAGTAAAGCAATAACATGGCTCGAGACACAAACATTCACTAGGGCATGTTTCCTTAGCGACTCATGAGCATGCTCAAGAGGATAGAGGTGGGGTTGATCTGAAGATAGTGGTTGCTGTCTCTGGAGCGGTCTCGGCTGGCAAAGATTAGTTTCATCTTCATGCCAGGGCATGCGGGAGTACAAGGAAATGAGCGGGCTGACAAGCTCGTAGGTAAGGGTATTTGGGGGGCAGATGCGCCATGGACCAGGCTGACATTCTGAATGCTCTACGAGAAGTAAGACTTTTGCGCAGAACCAAGTGATGACTGTGAATCTACAACCATGGTCAGACTGCAAGAACAGGAAATTAAAAGAGGTGTGGCCAAACAAGAACACTACGCAGGAAGCCAAAGAAGATTGATAAACCGACACAGAACTGGTGTCGTGAGCCGCTATACACCTGCAGGATTTGCTGAGGAGGGGATCCGAGCACTTATGGACTGAATAGTTCGATGTGCAATGAGGATGATCTGTCGACTAACTAGCTAGCTAACTAACATTGACCATAGTATTATATGTTTGTTATCTCACTAAGCTGTTGACCATCTGACTATAATATTTGCTATTTCACTACATTTGTTGCCATTTCACTGTGCATACTTCATATACCTGTATGCTGTTTTCTCATGATGTTTGCCACCTCATCACAGCCACTGTTTCACTATAGTGTTTGTCAGGTTGCAATCCTGTCACTGTTTCACTATAGTGATTGTCATGTTGCAATCCTGTCACTGTTTCACTATAGTGATTGTCATGTTGCAATCCTGTCACTGTTTCACTATAGTGATTGTCATGTTGCAATCCTGTCACTAGACATTGATGCACAGTGCCTAACTAGAGTTTGTCACGTGATTATGCTAGCACTGTATCTCACTATCTGTTGTCATCTCTTATTGTCATCTTTTATTGTCATCTCTTATTGTCATCTCTAGATTTGATTATAATGTTTGCAAACTGACACTGTTGTAACATGTGATGTGTTTTCTCAACTGTGTGAAGGTGTAGCATATATACATTTGATGATCCCCACATGGAGAATGTTATACAGACAAGTTAAACACAAGCTTTACACATGCAGACAGAAGCTTTACACATACAGACAGAAGCTTTACACATGCAGACAGAAGCTTTACATATACCAGATAGAAGCTTTACATATACAGACAGAAGCTTTACATATACCAGACAGAAGCTTTACACATACAGACAGAAGCTTTACATATATCAGACAGAAGCTTTACATATACCAGACAAGCTTTACATATACCAGACAGAAGCTTTACATATACCAGACAAGCTTTACATATACCAGACAGAAGCTTTACATATACCAGACAAGCTTTACATATACCAGACAGAAGCTTTACATATACCAGACAAGCTTTACATATACCAGACAGAAGCTTTACATATACCAGACAAGCTTTACATATACCAGACAGAAGCTTTACATATACCAGACAGAAGCTTTACATATACCAGACAGAAGCTTTACATATACCATGACAAGCTTTACATATACCAGACAGAAGCTTTACATATACCAGACAGAAGCTTTACACATGCAGACAGAAGCTTTACATATACAGACAGAAGCTTTACATATACCAGACAAGCTTTACATATACCAGACAGAAGCTTTACATATATAAGACAAGCTTTACATATACCAGACAGAAGCTTTACATATACCAGACAGAAGCTTTACATATACCAGACAGAAGCTTTACATATACCAGACAAGCTTTACATATACCAGACAGAAGCTATATATATATATACATCTGGTGATATCACTGTGGTGTGGTTTAATGGTGTTTATGTTGCTTGTGTGCTGATGAAGGTGTTCTAGCCAAAACATCCATTCTGTCACTTGTGATTGTTTCCTGACCAATGGCACTTGCTGTGTTTGCTGAT
>JACEFZ010006007.1:90000-107960 GCA_014155875.1 Cepaea nemoralis | reverse complement strand
TGTCTAGACAGCTGACTTCACTGACAGTAGTTGTGTGCAACTTGACTTGTCTAGACAGCTGACTTCTCTGGTAGTAGTTGTGTGCAACTTGACTTGTCTAGACAGCTGACTTCTCTGGTAGTAGTTGTGTGCAACTTGACTTGTCTAGACAGCTGCCTTCACTGCAGTAGTTGTGTGCAACTTGACTTGTCTAGACAGCTGACTTCACTGGTAGTAGTTGTGTGCAACTTGACTTGTCTAGACAGCTGACTTCACTGACAGTAGTTGTGTGCAACTTGACTTGTCTAGACAGCTGACTTCTCTGGTAGTAGTTGTGTGCAACTTGACTTGTCTAGACAGCTGACTTCACTGACAGTAGTTGTGTGCAACTTGACTTGTCTAGACAGCTGACTTCACTGGTAGTAGTTGTGTGCAACTTGACTTGTCTAGACAGCTGACTTCACTGACAGTAGTTGTGTGCAACTTGACTTGTCTAGACAGCTGACTTCTCTGGTAGTAGTTGTGTGCAACTTGACTTGTCTAGACAGCTGACTTCACTGACAGTAGTTGTGTGCAACTTGACTTGTCTAGACAGCTGACTTCTCTGGTAGTAGTTGTGTGCAACTTGACTTGTCTAGACAGCTGACTTCACTGACAGTAGTTGTGTGCAACTTGACTTGTCTAGACAGCTGACTTCTCTGGTAGTAGTTGTGTGCAACTTGACTTGTCTAGACAGCTGACTTCACTGACTAGTAGTTGTGTGCAACTTGACTTGTCTAGACAGCTGACTTCACTGACAGTAGTTGTGTGCAACTTGACTTGTCTAGACAGCTGACTTCTCTGGTAGTAGTTGTGTGCAACTTGACTTGTCTAGACAGCTGATTCACTGACAGTAGTTGTGTGCAACTTGACTTGTCTAGACAGCTGACTTCTCTGGTAGTAGTTGTGTGCAACTTGACTTGTCTAGACAGCTGACTTCACTGCAGTAGTTGTGTGCAACTTGACTTGTCTAGACAGCTGACTTCTCTGGTAGTAGTTGTGTGCAACTTGACTTGTCTAGACAGCTGACTTCACTGACAGTAGTTGTGTGCAACTTGACTTGTCTAGACAGCTGACTTCACTGACAGTAGTTGTGTGCAACTTGACTTGTCTAGACAGCTGACTTCTCTGGTAGTAGTTGTGTGCAACTTGACTTGTCTAGACAGCTGACTTCACTGACAGTAGTTGTGTGCAACTTGACTTGTCTAGACAGCTGACTTCACTGGTAGTAGTTGTGTGCAACTTGACTTGTCTAGACAGCTGACTTCACTGACAGTAGTTGTGTGCAACTTGACTTGTCTAGACAGCTGACTTCACTGGTAGTAGTTGTGTGCAACTTGACTTGTCTAGACAGCTGACTTCACTGGTAGTAGTTGTGTGCAACTTGACTTGTCTAGACAGCTGACTTCACTGACAGTAGTTGTGTGCAACTTGACTTGTCTAGACAGCTGACTTCACTGACAGTAGTTGTGTGCAACTTGACTTGTCTAGACAGCTGACTTCTCTGGTAGTAGTTGTGTGCAACTTGACTTGTCTAGACAGCTGACTTCACTGACAGTAGTTGTGTGCAACTTGACTTGTCTAGACAGCTGACTTCACTGACAGTAGTTGTGTGCAACTTGACTTGTCTAGACAGCTGACTTCACTGACAGTAGTTGTGTGCAACTTGACTTGTCTAGACAGCTGACTTCTCTGGTAGTAGTTGTGTGCAACTTGACTTGTCTAGACAGCTGACTTCTCTGCAGTAGTTGTGTGCAACTTGACTTGTCTAGACAGCTGACTTCTCTGGTAGTAGTTGTGTGCAACTTGACTTGTCTAGACAGCTGACTTCACTGACAGTAGTTGTGTGCAACTTGACTTGTCTAGACAGCTGACTTCTCTGGTAGTAGTTGTGTGCAACTTGACTTGTCTAGACAGCTGACTTCACTGACAGTAGTTGTGTGCAACTTGACTTGTCTAGACAGCTGACTTCTCTGGTAGTAGTTGTGTGCAACTTGACTTGTCTAGACAGCTGACTTCTCTGGTAGTAGTTGTGTGCAACTTGACTTGTCTAGACAGCTGACTTCTCTGTAGTAGTTGTGTGCAACTTGACTTGTCTAGACAGCTGACTTCTCTGGTAGTAGTTGTGTGCAACTTGACTTGTCTAGACAGCTGACTTCATCTGGTACAGTAGTTGTGTGCAACTTGACTTGTCTAGACAGCTGACTTCACTGACAGTAGTTGTGTGCAACTTGACTTGTCTAGACAGCTGACTTCACTGGAGTAGTTGTGTGCAACTTGACTTGTTCTAGACAGCTGACTTCTCTGGTAGTAGTTGTGTGCAACTTGACTTGTCTAGACAAGCTGATTCACTGACAGTAGTTGTGTGCAACTTGACTTGTCCTAGACAGCTGACTTCTCTGGTAGTAGTTTGTGTGCAATTGACTGTCTAGACAGCTGATTCACTGACAGTAGTTGTGTGCAACTTGACTTGTCTAGACAGCTGACTTCTCTGGTAGTAGTTGTGTGCAACTTGACTTGTCTAGACAGCTGATTCACTGACAGTAGTTGTGTGCAACTTGACTTGTCTAGACAGCTGACTTCACTGACAGTAGTTGTGTGCAACTTGACTTGTCTAGACAGCTGACTTCTCTGGTAGTAGTTGTGTGCAACTTGACTTGTCTAGACAGCTGACTTCACTGACAGTAGTTGTGTGCAACTTGACTTGTCTAGAACAGCTGACTTCACTGACAGTAGTTGTGTGCAACTTGACTTGTCTAGACAGCTGATTCACTGACAGTAGTTGTGTGCAACTTGACGTGTCTAGACAGCTGACTTCTCTGTAGTAGTGTGTGCAACTTGACTTGTCTAGACAGCTGACTTCACTGACAGTAGTTGTGTGCAACTTGACTTGTCTAGACAGCTGACTTCTCTGGTAGTAGTTGTGTGCAACTTGACTTGTCTAGACAGCTGATTCACTGACAGTAGTTGTGTGCAACTTGACTTGTCTAGACAGCTGATTCACTGACAGTAGTTGTGTGCAACTTGACTTGTCTAGACAGCTGACTTCACTGACAGTAGTTGTGTGCAACTTGACTTGTCTAGACAGCTGACTTCTCTGGTAGTAGTTGTGTGCAACTTGACTTGTCTAGACAGCTGACTTCTCTGGTAGTAGTTGTGTGCAACTTGACTTGTCTAGACAGCTGACTTCTCTGGTAGTAGTTGTGTGCAACTTGACTTGTCTAGACAGCTGACTTCACTGACAGTAGTTGTGTGCAACTTGACTTGTCTAGACAGCTGACTTCTCTGGTAGTAGTTGTGTGCAACTTGACTTGTCTAGACAGCTGACTTCACTGACAGTAGTTGTGTGCAACTTGACTTGTCTAGACAGCTGACTTCTCTGGTAGTAGTTGTGTGCAACTTGACTTGTCTAGACAGCTGACTTCTCTGGTAGTAGTTGTGTGCAACTTGACTTGTCTAGACAGCTGACTTCTCTGGTAGTAGTTGTGTGCAACTTGACTTGTCTAGACAGCTGACTTCTCTGGTAGTAGTTGTGTGCAACTTGACTTGTCTAGACAGCTGACTTCTCTGGTAGTAGTTGTGTGCAACTTGACTTGTCTAGACAGCTGACTTCTCTGGTAGTAGTTGTGTGCAACTTGACTTGTCTAGACAGCTGACTTCTCTGGTAGTAGTTGTGTGCAACTTGACTTGTCTAGACAGCTGACTTCTCTGTGAGTAGTTGTGTGCAACTTGACTTGTCTAGACAGCTGACTTCTCTGGTAGTAGTTGTGTGCAACTTGACTTGTCTAGACAGCTGACTTCTCTGGTAGTAGTTGTGTGCAACTTGACTTGTCTAGACAGCTGACTTCTCTGGAGTAGTTGTGTGCAACTTGACTTGTCTAGACAGCTGACTTCACTGACAGTAGTTGTGTGCAACTTGACTTGTCTAGACAGCTGACTTCTCTGGTAGTAGTTGTGTGCAACTTGACTTGTCTAGACAGCTGACTTCTCTGGTAGTAGTTGTGTGCAACTTGACTTGTCTAGACAGCTGACTTCTCTGGTAGTAGTTGTGTGCAACTTGACTTGTCTAGACAGCTGACTTCTCTGGTAGTAGTTGTGTGCAACTTGACTTGTCTAGACAGCTGACTTCACTGACAGTAGTTGTGTGCAACTTGACTTGTCTAGACAGCTGACTTCTCTGGTAGTAGTTGTGTGCAACTTGACTTGTCTAGACAGCTGACTTCACTGACAGTAGTTGTGTGCAACTTGACTTGTCTAGACAGCTGACTTCTCTGGTAGTAGTTGTGTGCAACTTGACTTGTCTAGACAGCTGACTTCTCTGGTAATAGTTGTGTGCAACTTGACTTGTCTAGACAGCTGACTTCTCTGGTAGTAGTTGTGTGCAACTTGACTTGTCTAGACAGCTGACTTCACTGACAGTAGTTGTGTGCAACTTGACTTGTCTAGACAGCTGACTTCTCTGGTAGTAGTTGTGTGCAACTTGACTTGTCTAGACAGCTGACTTCATTGACAGTAGTTGTGTGCAACTTGACTTGTCTAGACAGCTGACTTCTCTGGTAGTAGTTGTGTGCAACTTGACTTGTCTAGACAGCTGATTCACTGACAGTAGTTGTGTGCAACTTGACTTGTCTAGACAGCTGATTCACTGACAGTAGTTGTGTGCAACTTGACTTGTCTAGACAGCTGACTTCTCTGGTAGTAGTTGTGTGCAACTTGACTTGTCTAGACAGCTGATTCACTGACAGTAGTTGTGTGCAACTTGACTTGTCTAGACAGCTGACTTCTCTGGTAGTAGTTGTGTGCAACTTGACTTGTCTAGACAGCTGACTTCACTGACAGTAGTTGTGTGCAACTTGACTTGTCTAGACAGCTGACTTCTCTGGTAGTAGTTGTGTGCAACTTGACTTGTCTAGACAGCTGACTTCACTGACAGTAGTTGTGTGCAACTTGACTTGTCTAGACAGCTGACTTCACTGACAGTAGTTGTGTGCAACTTGACTTGTCTAGACAGCTGACTTCTCTGGTAGTAGTTGTGTGCAACTTGACTTGTCTAGACAGCTGATTCACTGACAGTAGTTGTGTGCAACTTGACTTGTCTAGACAGCTGACTTCACTGACAGTAGTTGTGTGCAACTTGACTTGTCTAGACAGCTGACTTCACTGACAGTAGTTGTGTGCAACTTGACTTGTCTAGACAGCTGACTTCACTGACAGTAGTTGTGTGCAACTTGACTTGTCTAGACAGCTGACTTCTCTGGTAGTAGTTGTGTGCAACTTGACTTGTCTAGACAGCTGACTTCAGTGACAGTAGTTGTGTGCAACTTGACTTGTCTAGACAGCTGATTCACTGACAGTAGTTGTGTGCAACTTGACTTGTCTAGACAGCTGACTTCTCTGGTAGTAGTTGTGTGCAACTTGACTTGTCTAGACAGCTGACTTCACTGACAGTAGTTGTGTGCAACTTGACTTGTCTAGACAGCTGACTTCACTGACAGTAGTTGTGTGCAACTTGACTTGTCTAGACAGCTGACTTCACTGACAGTAGTTGTGTGCAACTTGACTTGTCTAGACAGCTGACTTCTCTGGTAGTAGTTGTGTGCAACTTGACTTGTCTAGACAGCTGACTTCTCTGGTAGTAGTTGTGTGCAACTTGACTTGTCTAGACAGCTGACTTCTCTGGTAGTAGTTGTGTGCAACTTGACTTGTCTAGACAGCTGACTTCACTGACAGTAGTTGTGTGCAACTTGACTTGTCTAGACAGCTGACTTCTCTGGTAGTAGTTGTGTGCAACTTGACTTGTCTAGACAGCTGACTTCACTGACAGTAGTTGTGTGCAACTTGACTTGTCTAGACAGCTGACTTCTCTGGTAGTAGTTGTGTGCAACTTGACTTGTCTAGACAGCTGACTTCTCTGGTAGTAGTTGTGTGCAACTTGACTTGTCTAGACAGCTGACTTCTCTGAGTAGTTGTGTGCAACTTGACTTGTCTAGACAGCTGACTTCTCTGGTAGTAGTTGTGTGCAACTTGACTTGTCTAGACAGCTGACTTCTCTGGTAGTAGTTGTGTGCAACTTGACTTGTCTAGACAGCTGACTTCTCTGGTAGTAGTTGTGTGCAACTTGACTTGTCTAGACAGCTGACTTCTCTGACAGTAGTTGTGTGCAACTTGACTTGTCTAGACAGCTGACTTCTCTGGTAGTAGTTGTGTGCAACTTGACTTGTCTAGACAGCTGACTTCTCTGGTAGTAGTTGTGTGCAACTTGACTTGTCTAGACAGCTGACTTCTCTGGTAGTAGTTGTGTGCAACTTGACTTGTCTAGACAGCTGACTTCTCTGGTAGTAGTTGTGTGCAACTTGACTTGTCTAGACAGCTGACTTCACTGACAGTAGTTGTGTGCAACTTGACTTGTCTAGACAGCTGACTTCTCTGGTAGTAGTTGTGTGCAACTTGACTTGTCTAGACAGCTGACTTCTCTGGTAGTAGTTGTGTGCAACTTGACTTGTCTAGACAGCTGACTTCTCTGGTAGTAGTTGTGTGCAACTTGACTTGTCTAGACAGCTGACTTCTCTGGTAGTAGTTGTGTGCAACTTGACTTGTCTAGACAGCTGACTTCTCTGGTAGTAGTTGTGTGCAACTTGACTTGTCTAGACAGCTGACTTCACTGACAGTAGTTGTGTGCAACTTGACTTGTCTAGACAGCTGACTTCTCTGGTAGTAGTTGTGTGCAACTTGACTTGTCTAGACAGCTGACTTCACTGACAGTAGTTGTGTGCAACTTGACTTGTCTAGACAGCTGACTTCTCTGGTAGTAGTTGTGTGCAACTTGACTTGTCTAGACAGCTGACTTCTCTGGTAGTAGTTGTGTGCAACTTGACTTGTCTAGACAGCTGACTTCTCTGGTAGTAGTTGTGTGCAACTTGACTTGTCTAGACAGCTGACTTCACTGACAGTAGTTGTGTGCAACTTGACTTGTCTAGACAGCTGACTTCTCTGGTAGTAGTTGTGTGCAACTTGACTTGTCTAGACAGCTGACTTCACTGACAGTAGTTGTGTGCAACTTGACTTGTCTAGACAGCTGACTTCTCTGGTAGTAGTTGTGTGCAACTTGACTTGTCTAGACAGCTGATTCACTGACAGTAGTTGTGTGCAACTTGACTTGTCTAGACAGCTGATTCACTGACAGTAGTTGTGTGCAACTTGACTTGTCTAGACAGCTGACTTCTCTGGTAGTAGTTGTGTGCAACTTGACTTGTCTAGACAGCTGATTCACTGACAGTAGTTGTGTGCAACTTGACTTGTCTAGAAAGCTGACTTCTCTGGTAGTAGTTGTGTGCAACTTGACTTGTCTAGACAGCTGATTCACTGACAGTAGTTGTGTGCAACTTGACTTGTCTAGACAGCTGACTTCTCTGGTAGTAGTTGTGTGCAACTTGACTTGTCTAGACAGCTGACTTCACTGACAGTAGTTGTGTGCAACTTGACTTGTCTAGACAGCTGACTTCACTGACAGTAGTTGTGTGCAACTTGACTTGTCTAGACAGCTGACTTCTCTGGTAGTAGTTGTGTGCAACTTGACTTGTCTAGACAGCTGACTTCACTGACAGTAGTTGTGTGCAACTTGACTTGTCTAGACAGCTGACTTCACTGACAGTAGTTGTGTGCAACTTGACTTGTCTAGACAGCTGACTTCACTGACAGTAGTTGTGTGCAACTTGACTTGTCTAGACAGCTGACTTCACTGGTAGTAGTTGTGTGCAACTTGACTTGTCTAGACAGCTGACTTCTCTGGTAGTAGTTGTGTGCAACTTGACTTGTCTAGACAGCTGACTTCACTGACAGTAGTTGTGTGCAACTTGACTTGTCTAGACAGCTGACTTCTCTGGTAGTAGTTGTGTGCAACTTGACTTGTCTAGACAGCTGACTTCTCTGGTAGTAGTTGTGTGCAACTTGACTTGTCTAGACAGCTGACTTCTCTGGTAGTAGTTGTGTGCAACTTGACTTGTCTAGACAGCTGACTTCAGTGGCAGTAGTTGTGTGCAACTTGACTTGTCTAGACAGCTGATTCACTGACAGTAGTTGTGTGCAACTTGACTTGTCTAGACAGCTGACTTCTCTGGTAGTAGTTGTGTGCAACTTGACTTGTCTAGACAGCTGACTTCACTGACAGTAGTTGTGTGCAACTTGACTTGTCTAGACAGCTGACTTCTCTGGTAGTAGTTGTGTGCAACTTGACTTGTCTAGACAGCTGATTCACTGACAGTAGTTGTGTGCAACTTGACTTGTCTAGACAGCTGACTTCACTGACAGTAGTTGTGTGCAACTTGACTTGTCTAGACAGCTGACTTCTCTGGTAGTAGTTGTGTGCAACTTGACTTGTCTAGACAGCTGATTCACTGACAGTAGTTGTGTGCAACTTGACTTGTCTAGACAGCTGACTTCTCTGGTAGTAGTTGTGTGCAACTTGACTTGTCTAGACAGCTGACTTCACTGACAGTAGGTGTGTGCAACCTTGACTTGTCTAGGACAGCTGACCGTCATCTGGTAGAAGTTATGTGCTACGTGACTTGTCTAGACAGCTTACTTCACTGGTAGTAGTTGTGTGCAACTTGACTTGGTCTAGACAGCTTGAATTCTCTAGGTAGTAGTTGTGTGCAACTTGACTTGTCTAGACAGCTGACTTACTTCAATGGTAGTAGTTTGTTGTGCAACTTGACTTGTCTAGACAGCTGACTTCATTGACAGTAGTTGTGTGCAACTTGACTTGTCTAGACAGCTGACTTCTCTGGTAAGTAGTTGTGTGCAGACTTGACTTGTCTAGACAGCTGACTTCATCTGACAGATAGTTGTGTGCACTTGACTTGTCTAGGACAGCTGATTCACTGACAGTAGTTTGTGTGCAACTTGACTTGTCTAGGACAAGCTAGACTTCATCTGGTAAGTAGTTGTGTGCAACTTGACTGTGTCCTAGACAGCTGACTTCACTGACAGTAGTTGTGTGCAAATTGACGATGTCTAGAACAGCATGACTATCATGACGGTAGTAGTTGTGTGCCAACTTGACTTTGTCTAGACAGCTGATTCACTGCAGTAGTTGTGTGCAACTTGACTTGTCTAGAAAGCTGACTTCATTGTAGCAGTAGTTGTGGTGCAACTTGACTTGTCTAGACAGCTGATTCACTGGACATAGTTGTGTGCAACTTGACTTGTCTAGACAGCTGACTCTCACTGGTAGTAGTTGTGTGCAACTTGACTTGTCTAGACACAGCTGATTCACTGGTAAGTAGTTGTGTGCAACTTGACTTGTCTAGACAGCTGAATTCATATGGTAGTAGTTGTGTGCAACTTGACTTGTCTAGACAGCTGATTCACTGGACAGTAGTTGTGTGCACATTGACTTGTCTAGACAGCTGACTTCTCTGGTAGTAGTTGTGTGCAAACTTGACTTGTCTAGACAGCTGACTTCACTGGACAGTAGTTGTGTGCAACTTGACTTGTCTAGACAGCTGACTTCACTGACAGTAGTTGTGTGCAACTTGACTTGTCTAGACAGCTGACTTCTCTGGTAGTAGTTGTGTGCAACTTGACTGTCTAGACAGCTGACTTCACTGACAGTAGTTGTGTGCAACTTGACTTGTCTAGACAGCTGACTTCACTGACAGTAGTTGTGTGCCAACTTGACTTGTCTAGACAGCTGACTTCATCTGGCTAGTAGTTGTGTGCAACTTGACTTGTCTAGACAGCTGACTTCATCTGACAGTAGTTGTGTGCAACTTGACTGTCTAGACAGCTGACTTCTCTGGTAGTAGTTGTGTGCAACTTGACTTGTCTAGACAGCTGACTTCATCTGGTAGTAGTTGTGTGCAACTTGACTTGTCTAGACAGCTGACTTCTCTGGTAGTAGTTGTGTGCAACTTGACTTGTCTAGACAGCTGACTTCTCTGGTAGTAGTTGTGTGCAACTTGACTTGTCTAGACAGCTGACTTCACTGGTAGTAGTTGTGTGCAACTTGACTTGTCTAGACAGCTGACTTCACTGACAGTAGTTGTGTGCAACTTGACTTGTCTAGACAGCTGACTTCTCTGGTAGTAGTTGTGTGCAACTTGACTTGTCTAGACAGCTGACTTCACTGACAGTAGTTGTGTGCAACTTGACTTGTCTAGACAGCTGACTTCTCTGGTAGTAGTTGTGTGCAACTTGACTTGTCTAGACAGCTGACTTCACTGCAGTAGTTGTGTGCAACTTGACTTGTCTAGACAGCTGACTTCACTGACAGTAGTTGTGTGCAACTTGACTTGTCTAGACAGCTGACTTCTCTGGTAGTAGTTGTGTGCAACTTGACTTGTCTAGACAGCTGACTTCTCTGGTAGTAGTTGTGTGCAACTTGACTTGTCTAGACAGCTGACTTCTCTGGTAGTAGTTGTGTGCAACTTGACTTGTCTAGACAGCTGACTTCACTGACAGTAGTTGTGTGCAACTTGACTTGTCTAGACAGCTGACTTCACTGACAGTAGTTGTGTGCAACTTGACTTGTCTAGACAGCTGACTTCTCTGGTAGTAGTTGTGTGCAACTTGACTTGTCTAGACAGCTGATTCACTGACAGTAGTTGTGTGCAACTTGACTTGTCTAGAAAACTGACTTCATTGACAGTAGTTGTGTGCAACTTGACTTGTCTAGACAGCTGATTCACTGACAGTAGTTGTGTGCAACTTGACTTGTCTAGACAGCTGACTTCACTGACAGTAGTTGTGTGCAACTTGACTTGTCTAGACAGCTGACTTCTCTGGTAGTAGTTGTGTGCAACTTGACTTGTCTAGACAGCTGACTTCTCTGGTAGTAGTTGTGTGCAACTTGACTTGTCTAGACAGCTGATTCACTGACAGTAGTTGTGTGCAACTTGACTTGTCTAGACAGCTGACTTCTCTGGTAGTAGTTGTGTGCAACTTGACTTGTCTAGACAGCTGACTTCACTGACAGTAGTTGTGTGCAACTTGACTTGTCTAGACAGCTGACTTCTCTGGTAGTAGTTGTGTGCAACTTGACTTGTCTAGACAGCTGACTTCACTGACAGTAGTTGTGTGCAACTTGACTTGTCTAGACAGCTGACTTCACTGACAGTAGTTGTGTGCAACTTGACTTGTCTAGACAGCTGACTTCTCTGGTAGTAGTTGTGTGCAACTTGACTTGTCTAGACAGCTGACTTCACTGCAGTAGTTGTGTGCAACTTGACTTGTCTAGACAGCTGACTTCACTGACAGTAGTTGTGTGCAACTTGACTTGTCTAGACAGCTGACTTCACTGACAGTAGTTGTGTGCAACTTGACTTGTCTAGACAGCTGACTTCACTGGTAGTAGTTGTGTGCAACTTGACTTGTCTAGACAGCTGACTTCTCTGTAGTAGTTGTGTGCAACTTGACTTGTCTAGACAGCTGACTTCACTGACAGTAGTTGTGTGCAACTTGACTTGTCTAGACAGCTGACTTCTCTGGTAGTAGTTGTGTGCAACTTGACTTGTCTAGACAGCTGACTTCTCTGGTAGTAGTTGTGTGCAACTTGACTTGTCTAGACAGCTGACTTCTCTGGTAGTAGTTGTGTGCAACTTGACTTGTCTAGACAGCTGACTTCACTGACAGTAGTTGTGTGCAACTTGACTTGTCTAGACAGCTGACTTCTCTGGTAGTAGTTGTGTGCAACTTGACTTGTCTAGACAGCTGACTTCATCTGACAGTAGTTGTGTGCAACTTGACTTGTCTAGACAGCTGACTTCTCTGGTAGTAGTTGTGTGCAACTTGACTTGTCTAGACAGCTGACTTCACTGACAGTAGTTGTGTGCAACTTGACTTGTCTAGACAGCTGATTCACTGACAGTAGTTGTGTGCAACTTGACTTGTCTAGACAGCTGACTTCTCTGGTAGTAGTTGTGTGCAACTTGACTTGTCTAGACAGCTGATTCACTGACAGTAGTTGTGTGCAACTTGACTTGTCTAGACAGCTGACTTCTCTGGTAGTAGTTGTGTGCAACTTGACTTGTCTAGACAGCTGATTCACTGACAGTAGTTGTGTGCAACTTGACTTGTCTAGACAGCTGACTTCTCTGGTAGTAGTTGTGTGCAACTTGACTTGTCTAGACAGCTGATTCACTGACAGTAGTTGTGTGCAACTTGACTTGTCTAGACAGCTGACTTCACTGACAGTAGTTGTGTGCAACTTGACTTGTCTAGACAGCTGACTTCTCTGGTAGTAGTTGTGTGCAACTTGACTTGTCTAGACAGCTGATTCACTGACAGTAGTTGTGTGCAACTTGACTTGTCTAGACAGCTGACTTCACTGACAGTAGTTGTGTGCAACTTGACTTGTCTAGACAGCTGACTTCACTGACAGTAGTTGTGTGCAACTTGACTTGTCTAGACAGCTGACTTCACTGGTAGTAGTTGTGTGCAACTTAACTTGTCTAGACAGCTGACTTCTCTGTAGTAGTTGTGTGCAACTTGACTTGTCTAGACAGCTGACTTCACTGACAGTAGTTGTGTGCAACTTGACTTGTCTAGACAGCTGACTTCTCTGGTAGTAGTTGTGTGCAACTTGACTTGTCTAGACAGCTGACTTCTCTGGTAATAGTTGTGTGCAACTTGACTTGTCTAGACAGCTGACTTCTCTGGTAGTAGTTGTGTGCAACTTGACTTGTCTAGAAAACTGACTTCATTGACAGTAGTTGTGTGCAACTTGACTTGTCTAGACAGCTGATTCACTGACAGTAGTTGTGTGCAACTTGACTTGTCTAGACAGCTGACTTCTCTGGTAGTAGTTGTGTGCAACTTGACTTGTCTAGACAGCTGATTCACTGACAGTAGTTGTGTGCAACTTGACTTGTCTAGACAGCTGACTTCTCTGGTAGTAGTTGTGTGCAACTTGACTTGTCTAGACAGCTGATTCACTGACAGTAGTTGTGTGCAACTTGACTTGTCTAGACAGCTGACTTCACTGACAGTAGTTGTGTGCAACTTGACTTGTCTAGACAGCTGACTTCTCTGGTAGTAGTTGTGTGCAACTTGACTTGTCTAGACAGCTGATTCACTGACAGTAGTTGTGTGCAACTTGACTTGTCTAGACAGCTGACTTCACTGACAGTAGTTGTGTGCAACTTGACTTGTCTAGACAGCTGACTTCACTGACAGTAGTTGTGTGCAACTTGACTTGTCTAGACAGCTGACTTCACTGGTAGTAGTTGTGTGCAACTTAACTTGTCTAGACAGCTGACTTCTCTTGTAGTAGTTGTGTGCAACTTGACTTGTCTAGACAGCTGACTTCACTGACAGTAGTTGTGTGCAACTTGACTTGTCTAGACAGCTGACTTCTCTGGTAATAGTTGTGTGCAACTTGACTTGACTAGACAGTTGACTTCTCTGGTAATAGTTGTGTGCAACTTGACTTGTCTAGACAGTTGACTTCTCTGGTAGTAGTTGTGTGCAACTTGACTTGTCTAGAAAACTGACTTCATTGACAGTAGTTGTGTGCAACTTGACTTGTCTAGACAGCTGATTCACTGACAGTAGTTGTGTGCAACTTGACTTGTCTAGACAGCTGACTTCACTGGTAGTAGTTGTGTGCAACTTGACTTGTCTAGACAGCTGATTCACTGACAGTAGTTGTGTGCAACTTGACTTGTCTAGAAAACTGACTTCATTGACAGTAGTTGTGTGCAACTTGACTTGTCTAGACAGCTGATTCACTGACAGTAGTTGTGTGCAACTTGACTTGTCTAGAAAACTGACTTCATTGACAGTAGTTGTGTGCAACTTGACTTGTCTAGACAGCTGACTTCTCTGGTAGTAGTTGTGTGCAACTTGACTTGTCTAGACAGCTGACTTCTCTGGTAGTAGTTGTGTGCAACTTGACTTGTCTAGACAGCTGATTCACTGACAGTAGTTGTGTGCAACTTGACTTGTCTAGACAGCTGACTTCTCTGGTAGTAGTTGTGTGCAACTTGACTTGTCTAGACAGCTGATTCACTGACAGTAGTTGTGTGCAACTTGACTTGTCTAGACAGCTGACTTCTCTGGTAGTAGTTGTGTGCAACTTGACTTGTCTAGACAGCTGATTCACTGACAGTAGTTGTGTGCAACTTGACTTGTCTAGACAGCTGACTTCACTGACAGTAGTTGTGTGCAACTTGACTTGTCTAGACAGCTGACTTCACTGAGTAGTTGTGTGCAACTTGACTTGTCTAGACAGCTGATTCACTGACAGTAGTTGTGTGCAACTTGACTTGTCTAGACAGCTGACTTCACTGACAGTAGTTGTGTGCAACTTGACTTGTCTAGACAGCTGACTTCACTGACAGTAGTTGTGTGCAACTTGACTTGTCTAGACAGCTGACTTCACTGGTAGTAGTTGTGTGCAACTTGACTTGTCTAGACAGCTGACTTCTCTGGTAGTAGTTGTGTGCAACTTGACTTGTCTAGACAGCTGACTTCACTGACAGTAGTTGTGTGCAACTTGACTTGTCTAGACAGCTGACTTCTCTGGTAGTAGTTGTGTGCAACTTGACTTGTCTAGACAGCTGACTTCTCTGTAATAGTTGTGTGCAACTTGACTTGTCTAGACAGCTGACTTCTCTGGTAGTAGTTGTGTGCAACTTGACTTGTCTAGACAGCTGACTTCACTGACAGTAGTTGTGTGCAACTTGACTTGTCTAGACAGCTGATTCACTGACAGTAGTTGTGTGCAACTTGACTTGTCTAGACAGCTGACTTCACTGGTAGTAGTTGTGTGCAACTTGACTTGTCTAGACAGCTGATTCACTGACAGTAGTTGTGTGCAACTTGACTTGTCTAGACAACTGACTTCATTGACAGTAGTTGTGTGCAACTTGACTTGTCTAGACAGCTGATTCACTGACAGTAGTTGTGTGCAACTTGACTTGTCTAGACAGCTGACTTCATTGACAGTAGTTGTGTGCAACTTGACTTGTCTAGACAGCTGATTCACTGACAGTAGTTGTGTGCAACTTGACTTGTCTAGACAGCTGACTTCTCTGGTAGTAGTTGTGTGCAACTTGACTTTGTCTAGAAAACTGACTTCAGTGACAGTAGTTGTGTGCAACTTGACTTGTCTAGACAGCTGATTCACTGACAGTAGTTGTGTGCAACTTGACTTGTCTAGACAGCTGACTTCACTGACAGTAGTTGTGTGCAACTTGACTTGTCTAGACAGCTGACTTCTCTGGTAGTAGTTGTGTGCAACTTGACTTGTCTAGACAGCTGACTTCTACTGACAGTAGTTTGTGTGCAACTTGACTTGTCTAGACAGCTGACTTCATTGGTACAGTAGTTGTGTGCAACTTGACTTGTCTAGACAGCTGACTTCACTGACAGTAGTTGTGTGCAACTTGACTTGTCTAGACAGCTGACTTCACTGACAGTAGTTGTGTGCAACTTGACTTGTCTAGACAGCTGACTTCACTGGTAGTAGTTGTGTGCAACTTGACTTGTCTAGACAGCTGACTTCACTGGTAGTAGTTGTGTGCAACTTGACTTGTCTAGACAGCTGACTTCACTGACAGTAGTTGTGTGCAACTTGACTTGTCTAGACAGCTGACTTCTCTGGTAGTAGTTGTGTGCAACTTGACTTGACTAGACAGCTGACTTCACTGAGTAGTTGTGTGCAACTTGACTTGTCTAGACAGCTGACTTCTCTGGTAGTAGTTGTGTGCAACTTGACTTGTCTAGACAGCTGACTTCACTGACAGTAGTTGTGTGCAACTTGACTTGTCTAGACAGCTGACTTCACTGACAGTAGTTGTGTGCAACTTGACTTGTCTAGACAGCTGACTTCTCTGGTACAGTAGATTGTGTGCAACTTGACTTGTCTAGACAGGTGACTTCTCTGGTAGTAGTTGTGTGCATCTTGACTTGTTCTAGAAAACTGACTTTCATTGACAGTAGTTGTGTGCAACTTGACTTTTCTAGACAGCTGATTCACTGACAGTAGTTGTGTGCAACTTGACTTGTCTAGACAGCTGACCTTCACTGCTAGTAGTTGTGTGCAACTGACTTGTCTAGACAGCTGACTTCACTGACGTAGTGTGTGTGCAACTTGGACTTTGTCTAGAAAATCTGACTTCTCCGGTTAGGTATCCGTAGTTGTGTGCAACCTTGACTTGTCTAGACAGCTGACTTCACTTGACAGTAGTTGTGTGCAACTTGACTGGTCTAGACAGCTGACCTTCATCTGGATCAGTTCGTTGTGTGCAAACTTGCCTTTGTCTAGGACAGCTGACTTCATCTGACTAGTAGTTGTGTGCAACTTGACTTGTCTCGACAGCTGCCTTCATCTGTACAGTAGTTGGTTGTGCAACTTGACTTGTTCTAGACATGCTGACTTTCCTCTGGTAGTCGGTTGTGTGCAACTTGACTTGTCTAGACAGCTGACTTCACTGGCAGTAGTTGTGTGCAACTTGACTTGTCTAGACAGCTGACTTCCTCTGGTAGTAGTTGTGTGCAACTTGACTTGTCTAGACAGCTGATTCACTGACAGTAGTTGTTGCAACTTGACTTGTTAGACAGCTGACTTCTCTGGTAGTAGTTGTGTGCAACTGACTTGTCTAGACAGCTGACTTCTACTGGCAGTAGTTGTGTGCAACTTGACTTGTCTAGACAGCTTGACTCTCATGACAGTAGTTGTGTGCAACTTGACTGTCTAGAACAGCTGACCTTCTTGGTAGTAGTTGTGTGCAACTTGACTTGTCTAGACAGCTGATTCACTGACAGTAGTTGTGTGCAACATGACTTGTCTAGACAGCCTGACTTCTCTGTAGTAGTTGTGTGCAACTTGACTCTGTCTAGAACAGCTGACTTCTCTGGTTAGTATTTGTGTGCAACTTGACTTGTCTAGACAGCTGACTCAGTGACAGTAGTTTGTGTGCAACTTGACTTGTCTAGACAAGCTGACTTCATCTGACAGTAGTTGTGTGCAACTTGACTTGTCTAGACAGCTGACTTCAACTGACGTAGTTGTGTGCAGCCCTTGACTTGTCTAGACAGCTGACTTCATCTGAATTAGTTGTGTGCAACTTGACTTGTCTAGACAGTTGACTTCTCTGGTATATAGTTGTGTGCAACTTGACTTGTCTAGACAGTTGACTTCTCTGGATTAGGTTGTGTGCAACTTGACTTGTCTAGACAAGCTGACTTCATCTGATCATTAGTTGTGTGCAACTTGACTTGTCTAGACAGGCTGATTCACTGACAGTAGTTGTGTGCAACTTGACTTGTCTAGACAGCTGACTTCACTGACAGTAGTTGTGTGCAACTTGACTTGTCTAGACAGCTGACTTCTCTGGTAGTAGTTGTGTGCAACTTGACTTGTCTAGACAAGCTGATTCACTTGACAGTAGTTGTGTGCAACTTGACTTGTCTAGGACAGCTGACTTCACTGACAGTAGTTGTGTGCAACTTGACTTGTCTAGACAGCTGACTTCACTGACAGTAGTTTGTGTGCAACTTGACTTGTCTAGGACAGCTGACTTCACTGAGTAGTAGTTGTGTGCAACTTGAACTTGTCTAGACAGCTGACTTCTCTTGTAGTAGTTGTGTGCAACTTGACTTGTCTAGACAGCTGACTTCACTGACAGTAGTTGTGTGCAACTTGACTTGTCTAGACAGCTGGACGTCATCTGTACAGTAGTTGTGTGCAACTTGGACTTGTCTAGACAGCTGACTTCTCTGGTAAGTAGTTGTGTGCAACTTGACTTGTCTAGACAGTTGACTTCTCTGGTAGTAGTTGTGTGCAACTTGACTTGTCTAGAAAACTGACTTCATTGACAGTAGTTGTGTGCAACTTGACTTGTCTAGACAGCTGATTCACTGACAGTAGTTGTGTGCAACTTGACTTGTCTAGACAGCTGACTTCACTGGTAGTAGTTGTGTGCAACTTGACTTGTCTA
>JACEFZ010006007.1:12500-85000 GCA_014155875.1 Cepaea nemoralis | reverse complement strand
TTGTATGTCTGGGAGTTCTCTGGAGGTAAAGTTACTTCTTGTATGTCTGGATGTTGTCTAGAGGTAAAGTTACTTCTTGTATGTCTGGATGTTGTCTAGAGGTAAAGTTACTTCTTGTATGTCTGGGACTTCTCTGGAGGTAAAGTTACTTCTTGTATGTCTGGATGTTGTCTAGAGGTAAAGTTACTTCTTGTATGTCTGGGAGTTCTCTGGAGGTAAAGTTACTTCTTGTATGTCTGGATGTTTGTCTAGAGGTAAATTACTTCTTGTATGTCTGGATGTGTCTAGAGGCTAAAGTTCCTTCTTTGTATGTCCTGGATGTTTGTCTAGAGGCTAAGTTACTTCTTGTATGTCTGGATGTTGTCTTTGGGGTAAAGTTACTTCTTGTATGTCTGGATGTTGTCTAGAGGTAAAGTTACTCTTGTATGTCTGGGAGTTCTCTGGAGGTAAAGTTACTTTCTTGTATGTCTGGATGTTGTCTAGAGGTAAGTTATGTCTTGTATGTTTGGACTGTTGTCTAGAGGTAAAGTTACTTCTTGTATGTCTGGATGTTGTCTAGAGGTAAAGTTATGTCTTGTATGTTTGGATGTTGTCTAGAGGTAAAGTTACTTCTTGTATGTCTGGATGTTGTCTAGAGGTAAAGTTATGTCTTGTATGTTTGGATGTTGTCTAGAGGTAAAGTTACTTCTTGTATGTCTGGGAGTTCTCTGGAGGTAAAGTTACTTTTTGTATGTCTGGATGTTGTCTAGAGGTAAAGTTACTTCTTGTATGTCTGGGAGTTCTCTGGAGGTAAACTTAATTCTTGTATGTCTGGGTGTTGTCTGGTGTAAAGTTACTTATAGTATGTCACTATTAGCAGCTGCCATTATGTAACTGGCTTCATTACTTTCAAATTGTATATTACTGACTGCTGTACTGTCAGCATGGTATGGACATACATGTGCTTACATACTACCTAACTGTGGTAGTTACATTATTTAACTACCTAACTGTGATAGTTACATTATTTAACTACATAACTGTGATAGTTACATTATTTAACTACATAACTGTGATAGTTACATTATTTAACTACATAACTGTGATAGTTACATTATTTAACTACATAACTGTGGTAGTTACATTATTTAACTACATAACTGTGATAGTTACATTATTTAACTACATAACTGTGATAGTTACATTATTTAACTACATAACTGTGGTAGTTACATTATTTAACTACATAACTGTGATAGTTACATTATTTAACTACCTAACTGTGGTAGTTACATTATTTAACTACCTAACTGTGATAGTTACATTATTTAACTACCTAACTGTGGTAGTTACATTATTTAACTACCTAACTGTGATAGTTACATTATTTAACTACCTAACTGTGGTAGTTACATTATTTAACTACCTAACTGTGATAGTTACATTATTTAACTACCTAACTGTGATAGTTACATTATTTAACTAATTCATTGTTGTTGTTGCAGGCTGTCAGCTGAGAGGTGGATGAGCACTGGTCCCATCATGTCATATGTGACATGACCACCTGCATTCATTGATCATTCCAGTAGAACACTCACACTTGCTCATATGTTCATGTGCTGGGTGTGTAGTGTGCTGGGTGTGTAGTAAGAGCACGGCTCTGCTGCCATCTGCCGCCATCTGCCAGCTGTGTGTGCTGCCAGCAGTGTTGCCATCTCCCTTTGATGAAAAAGCACCAAAATCAACCCAAAAAAGCACCAAAACGTGCCAAAATGTTTTGGAAAGCACCAAAAAAAAAAAAAGCACCAACTGTTTTTATTACAAATATAACAAGGTAGCACATTATAATTTATTATTATCACTTCATATTACAATCAAGTTTATTCCAGATCCGCCATATCCCAATCGGAACTACTCTCGAGCCAAAAAAGCACTAAATTGCAATAATATTTTTTGGGAAAGCACTAAAACAAGCACTGGCGGTATTCATTCAAAATATTACAAAGTAGCACATTATAATTTATTATTATCACTGAATATTAGAATGAAGTTTATTCCAAATCTGCCAAATCCCAGTCAAACAACTCCTCTTCAGTTTCTGTAGCTATTTCCTGCTCTGTTTGCTCCTGCGATGATGAGGATGAGGAGGATGATTGAAAGAAACATGTATATGCCTCCTGTGATCCAATTTTTCGTAGTATATCCTTAGGTAGTTTTTAAGCATGACAGCATTTGCCATATCTTTTCATTCCATATCTAATAGTCAAAACAGCTGTCAAACTCTTGATGGTCAGTCTGTTCCGCAATTTTGATTTTATAACTCCCATCTGACTGAAAATATGCTCCACGTCCGCATTAGAATGAGGTAAAATGAGCACAGTCAAAGCTAAATCTGTAAGATCTTGGAAAGGATTTTCACCGGTGGCCATCCTGTATGAGGCTATTTCTGCCCACAGTCCAAGGGTGTCAGAGGTCTGTGTCCACTGCATATGATGAAGTTTTCTCCACTGGAAATCGATGCGGGTGAGAGTAGCTGCATCTTCTACAAACATTTTAGCAAGATCCAATATACAGGGCTTCATTGGCTGTAGACATTCACTTCCACTAAGACATGACATGGACTGCAACACTTGAACGTTATCGGGCAAACGTAAAAACAGCTGTGTCAACAGCACTATTAAAAACTGCATGCACCTTCCATGAATTTCTTTCTCATTAGGAACCTGGTAGCCTTCTATTTTTTTTATCAAACTCATAGCCTAGATTGGGATTGGGATCTAAATAATCTTGCTTGCTTGATTACTTGCTTGCTTGTGTTCGTTGGCTTGAGCTCCAACGCGAAGTCCTGTATGTCGGATGAAGGCATCATGTTGTCCAACATCAATGTGATGTCATACAGGACCTGAGGTTATCAGTTAGTTATCAGTTGGGGTATCTTCATTGCACTCCGGACAGGTCCATAGGCGCTCAGATCCTCCCCCCAGCATATACATCAGCATCCGATGGCTAATAGTGCCAGTTCTGTGTTGGTTGACGAGGCGCTTTGTTTTCCCGATGTACCTCTCGCGTCTGGTCGTGCCGATTCATACTCCCAAGTCTTTCATCCTGGACAGCGATGTGGATTCACTGACGTCAAAGTCCTCTGTTCTCGCCATATCTTTAAGGACGTTAATAACATTGGCACGATCCATGGGCTGGCCATCTACAGGGGGTGCAGAGCCAGCCAATTTATCAGCTCGTTCATTTCCCTCGACTCCCGCATGTCCCGGGACGAAGATGAAGGTGACTTTACGGACAACAGACTTCCACAGCGACTCAGTCCACTGTCTACGTACAGATCCAGCTTCGACCTTCTGAATCATGCTCATTGAATCACTTAGTACACACACGTTGGTATAAAGCTGTAATTCCAGCCATATGAAAGCCTGTGTAACTGCCATCACCTCCATCGTCATGCTGCTCGTGGTCATAGAGTGGGCAACACTGGATTCTTGAACAGTTCGGCCCGCTGAACGGGCTGTAAATGCCCACGCACTTCTCTGTTGCTTTACAACAGATCAATCTGTATAGATGAGCACTTCGGGGCTATCTGAGTGTTCATAGATGAGCGCGTTGACCTCTGCATTGACAGCGGCAGGGTTCTGTTCTCTGCACTGTCTGTCGAGTGTGATAATGCAGGAGAAAGTGCACTTAAAAGCCGGAGGCACCAGCACCCATTCCTTGCCGGGGTTGATATTGGTAAGACTGCAGACCTGTCTGAGGTTTGCGTGAGTATCTGTTGTCCCATGTCTGGCTTATTGGTGTGCAGACTGGTGGTTCCTTGTGGCACAGGCAGACACTCTCCGACTTCGAAAGAATCAGTGATCCTACTGACTTTAGCCAGGACGCTTGACGAGGATGAGTCAGTAGGTCTTGGCCAGTATATAACCCGGCCCTGGTGCCTTGGAAACACCTGTGTGTCCCTAAATAATCTTGAATAGCATCACTTTCTGTTATTTTTTTCCCAGGAAAGCAATCTTTGAACTGATAGAATCAGTAAGTTGGACAAGATCGCTGAGTAGTTTTGTTGGATCCTGTATAACTGCTTCGAATTTCTTAATCACACTTTGAACTTCTCTGAGAATATGCTTGAGAAATATGAGATTCACATAGTTTTTCATGTCACTAAACATAGAATTTGGAAGTTCTGCTGTATAACAGCGCTCATTGAGTCTTGCTATATCAAAATGAGTTCTGAGCTTGCCCACTGCTGCAATATTCTGACAATGGCACATTGAATGGGCATCCATCGTGTCTGGCTTAATTGAAAAACCTTCAGCGGATGTCGTCCATCATTTATTGAAGCAAAAGCTCCCTGTACTTTGCTTGACGAAGACTTGAGTGAGAAAACCAGTCATATGTTTCTCTTATCATGAACTCTATGTTCCTGGGCAGACAAGCACCTGCAGCCTGTGACACTGCCAGCTGAAGGGAATGACATACACACCTAACTAGTACCAGATGATGAACTTCGGATTTTAATTTTGTATATACTCCATTGATTACACCTGTCATGACAGATGCATTGTCAGTGCTGAGTGCAACTAGTCTTTGCAACTCAAGTCCATTCTTATTTAAACAATCTTTTAACGCATTGCATATTGCCTGCACGTTGCAGTAACTCACTTCAACTAAATTGTATTAAAGGGAGTTAAATTACGTGAATATTGCGCGGTAATGTACCAAGACTGTTTTACTCCCTCGCTTCAGTTCAAATTTGGCTTTTTAGTGTTCCCAAAATGAAATTTAAAGTAATTTTTACCCACCCCAAAAAAGCACCAAAAAGCACACAAAAATATTGTGAAGGACCAAATTTGCGCGGCCGCGCTAAATACAACATTTTGGCACTAAATGACTTGAAAAAGCACTAAATTGGTGCGAAAAGCGTCAAAATGGCAACACTGGCTGCCAGGGCCGGCCACTCAACCACTGCTGTGTCCATGTTTGTGAGCATGCAAGTACACGCCACAGCTGTGTCAATCATGCAATCTTAGAAACAAATGTCACATGCCATGCTGTTAGTTCAGAATTGAGAAAGAATGTCGTGACTGAGTGAATGAAAGGTCAGGTCAAGGGCACTCTTCCACACCTGGAGGAATGCTGGCTGTGTGGTGCCAGACCCATGTTTTACTAGACCACTAGATGCGGGGGGGGGGGGGGGGGGGGGGGCGTCCATGGCAGCTGGCCATCTGTATACTTGTCGGACATGTCCTGGTACCTGTTGTCCAGATGCTTGACCGGGAGTGTCATTGTTGGTGGGGGTTTCAACACAGGACCTCCAGGTGGGTGGCAGGTGTCTTAGCCACTGGACAACACAGTTGTGTGTATGTGTGGACAAGTACATCTTTAGAGAATGCCACAGCTGTCTATGTGGACAAGTACATCTTCAGAGAATGCCACAGCTGTCTGTGTGGACAAGTACATCTTCCGAGAGAAAAGGCCACAGTTTTCTGTGTGGACTAGTACATCTTCACAGAGAGTGCCACAGTTGTATGTGTGTACAATTACATCTTCACAGAGAGAATGGCACAGCTGTCTGTGTGGACAAGTACATCTTCACAGAATACCACAGTTGTGTGGATAATTCATACTTTAGACAGCATGACACAGCTATGTGGATAATTCATGCTCTTGAATGAAAGCCACAGCTGTATGGATAATTCATGCTTTTGAAAAAAATGTCTGCAGTCACAGCTGTATGGATGATTCAAGCTTCTGAAAGAAATTCACAGCTGTGAATAATTAATAGTATAGAAAGAATTTCACAGCTGTTTTAATAATTTATACTGGTGAAAGAATGCTACAGCTGTGTGGATAATTCATGGTATTGAAAGAATGTCAAGCTGTGTGAATAATTCATATGTAAGAAAGCATGTCTTGGCTGTGTGAATAGTTTATATTGTTGAATGTATGTCACAGCTGTGTTAATAATTTATACTGTTTAAAGAATGCCACAGCTGTGTAGATAATTCATACTATTGAGATTGAAAGAATGTCAAATGTTAACACAGTTGTCCTTATATGTTCTGTTTGATTTACCTGTATGGTTGTGTTGTAGTTAACATAGGTGTCCTCATATCTTCTCTGCTATTTACCTGTATGGTTGTGTTGGGTTGTAGTTAACACAGGTGTCCTCATATCTTCTCTTTGATTTACCTGTGTGGCTGTGTTATATTTAACACATGTGTCCTCATCTCTTCTCTTTGATTTACCTGTGTGGTTGTGTTATATTTAATACAGGTGTCCTCATCTCTTCTCTTTGATTTACCTGTGTGGTTGTGTTCTATTTAATACAGGTGTCCTCATATCTTCTCTTTGATTTACCTGTGTGGTTGTGTTATATTTAACACAGGTGTCCTCATCTCTTCTGTTTGATTTATCTGTGTGGTTGTGATGTGTTGTAGTTAACACAGGTGTCCTCATCTCTTCTCTTTGATTTACCTGTATGGTTGTGTTATGTTGTAGTTAACACAGATGTCCTCATATTTTCTCTTTGATTTATCTGTGTGGTTGTGATGTGTTGTAGTTAACACAGATGTCCTCATATCTTCTCTTTCATTTACCTGTGTGGTTGTGTTATATTTAACACAGGATGTCCTCATCTCCTTTGATCGACCTGTGTGGTTGTGTTATATTTAACACAGGTGTCCTCATCTCTTCTCTTTGATTTACCTGTGTGGTTGTGTTCTATTTAATACAGGTGTCCTCATATCTTCTCTTTGATTTACCTGTGTGGTTGTGTTATATTTAACACAGGTGTCCTCATCTCTTCTCTTTGATTTACCTGTATGATTGTGTTGTAGTTAACACAGGTGTCCTCACATCTTCTCTTTTATTTTCCTGTGTGGTAGTGTCAGTATATTTATCTTTATTTTGTGTATACGTATTGTTGCATAACCAGTATGAATTTGACTCATATTTACTTACACCTGTACACATCTAATGCAGTTTAGCAACATTTATCAACAGCCATATACGTATAGCAACATATAGCATAGTTTGTTGCTTTCACAATGTTATTTTGTACATACATGATAAGAAGGTAGGGATGTTTGTATGTGATTGCCTTCTGTAGTTCTCTCCCTAGGAGCCGTGTGACACCCTGCTGTAGTTCTCTCCCTAGGAGCCGTGTGACCACCTGCTGTAGTTCTCTCCCTTGAAGCCATGTGACACCCTGCTGTAGTTCTCTCCCTTGAAGCCATGTGACACCCTGCTGTAGTTCTCTCCCTTGAAGCCATATGACACCCTGCTGTAGTTCTCTCCCTTGAAGCCATGTGACACCCTGCTGTAGTTCTCTCCCTTGAAGCCATGTGACACCCTGCTGTAGTTCTCTCCCTTGAAGCCATGTGACACCCTGCTGTAGTTCTCTCCCTTGAAGCCATGTGACACCCTGCTGTAGTTCTCTCCCTAGGAGCCATGTGACACCCTGCTGTAGTTCTCTCCCTTGAAGCCATGTGACCACCTGCTGTAGTTCTCTCCCTAGGAACCATGTGACACCCTGCTGTAGTTCTCTCCCTTGAAGCCATGTGACCACCTGCTGTAGTTCTCTCCCTAGGAACCATGTGACACCCTGCTGTAGTTCTCTCCCTAGGAGCCATGTGACACCCTGCTGTAGTTCTCTCCCTTGAAGCCATGTGACCACCTGCTGTAGTTCTCTCCCTAGGAGCCATGTGACCACCTGCTGTAGTTCTCTCCCTAGGAGTAATGTGACCGCCTGCTGTAGTTCTCTCCCTAGGAGCCATGTGACCACCTGCTGTAGTTCTCTCCCTAGGAGCCATGTGACCACCTGCTGTAGTTCTCTCCCTAGGAGTCATGTGACCGCCTGCTGTAGTTCTCTCCCTAGGAGCCATATGACCACCTGCTGTAGTTCTCTCCCTTGAAGCCATGTGACACCCTGCTGTAGTTCTCTCCCTAGGAGTCATGTGACCACCTGCTGTAGTTCTCTCCCTAGGAGTCATGTGACCGCCTGCTGTAGTTCTCTCCCTAGGAGCCATGTGACCACCTGCTGTAGTTCTCTCCCTAGGAGCCATGTGACCACCTGCTGTAGTTCTCTCCCGTGGAGCCATGTGACCACCTGCTGTAGTTCTCTCCCTTGGAGCCATGTGACACCCTGTTGTAGTTCTCTCCCATGGAGTCATGTGACCGCCTGCTGTAGTTCTCTCCCTAGGAGCCATGTGACCACCTGCTGTAGTTCTCTCCCTAGGAGCCATGTGACCACCTGCTGTAGTTCTCTCCCTAGGAGCCATGTGACACCCTGTTGTAGTTCTCTCCCATGGAGCCATGTGACACCCTGTTGTAGTTCTCTCCCTTGGAGCCATGTGACCACCTGCTGTAGTTCTCTCCCTAGGAGCCATGTAACCACCTGCTGTAGTTCTCTCCCATGGAGCCATGTGACCACCTGCTGTAGTTCTCTCCCTAGGAGCCATGTGACACCCTGCTGTAGTTCTCTCCCTTGGAGCCATGTGACACCCTGCTGTAGTTCTCTCCCTTGGAGCCATGTGACACCCTGCTGTAGTTCTCTCCCTTGGAGCCATGTGACCACCTGCTGTAGTTCTCTCCCTAGGAGCCATGTGACCACCTGCTGTAGTTCTCTCCCATGGAGCCATGTGACCACCTGCTGTAGTTCTCTCCCTAGGAGCCATGTGACACCCTGCTGTAGTTCTCTCCCTTGGAGCCATGTGACCACCTGCTGTAGTTCTCTCCCTAGGAGCCATGTGACCACCTGCTGTAGTTCTCTCCCATGGAGCCATGTGACCACCTGCTGTAGTTCTCTCCCTAGGAGCCATGTGACACCCTGCTGTAGTTCTCTCCCTTGGAGCCATGTGACCACCTGCTGTAGTTCTCTCCCTTGGAGCCATGTGACCACCTGCTGTAGTTCTCTCCCTAGGAGCCATGTGACACCCTGCTGTAGTTCTCTCCCTTGGAGCCATGTGACACCCTGCTGTAGTTCTCTCCCTTGGAGCCATGTGACCACCTGCTGTAGTTCTCTCCCTTGGAGCCATGTGACCACCTGCTGTAGTTCTCTCCCTAGGAGCCATGTGACCACCTGCTGTAGTTCTCTCCCATGGAGCCATGTGACCACCTGCTGTAGTTCTCTCCCTAGGAGCCATGTGACACCCTGCTGTAGTTCTCTCCCTTGGAGCCATGTGACCACCTGCTGTAGTTCTCTCCCTTGGAGCCATGTGACCACCTGCTGTAGGTCTCTCCCATGGAGCCATGTGACCACCTGCTGTAGTTCTCTCCCATGGAGCCATGTGACACCCTGCTGTAGTTCTCTCCCTTGGAGCCATGTGACCACCTGCTGTAGTTCTCTCCCTTGGAGCCATGTGACCACCTGCTGTAGTTCTCTCCCTTGAAGCCATGTGACACCCTGCTGTAGTTCTCTCCCTTGGAGCCATGTGACCACCTGCTGTAGTTCTCTCCCATGGAGCCATGTGACACCCTGCTGTAGTTCTCTCCCATGGAGCCATGTGACACCCTGCTGTATTTCTCACTTCTGCTGTTTGATAGTTTGGGCCTGGAAGATACTGGAAGCAAGACAGCAGGAACAGCCCACACATTATGTGTTGGATGAGACTCAGCTGATATGTGTGTGAGATATTTCACATATTTATTATGTGTTGAATAAGGCTGTCAGCTGATATATGTGTGAGATATTTCACATATTTATTATGTGTCGAATGAGACTGTCAGCTGATGTGTGTGTGAGATATTTCACATATTTATTATGTGTCGAATGAGACTTCAGCTGATGTGTGTGTGAGATATTTCACATATTTATTATGTTTTAATTAAGACTGTCAGCTGATATGTGTGTGAGATATTTCACATATTTATTATATATTGAATGAGACTGCCAGCAGATGTGTGTGAGATATTTCACACTTTGTGAATTGTTAATATTTTGTGAATATTTAATTACCATTTTAAACATAGCCAATCTCATGAAATAATTGCTGTACCTGCCCTCAGTAATACGAGGGGAAGTCAATAAGTAAGTCACAAATGGCTGTAGAAAAATAACTAAATATGATAACTTGAAAACAGTATATTTTTATACATACATTGTCCCTTTGCCGGTCTCCCTGGTCGAGGGATTAGCAGCTTTCTCCGTAACCCCGAATACTCTCGTGGTTGACGTGAGCGCACGAGAATTAGAAGTGGTTCGAGTCGCGCTAGTGACTTATGAGAGTATGGAGCCGGTCGCTCAGAAAGTCGTGGCATGCTGATGAGCGTAATCTAGCCTAGGAATCAACAAACAGCTGAAAGATGCTGATGTTGACCGCAAAATCCTGAAACAGGATGGAAACGCGGGAAAAAAAAATACATTGTCCCTTTATTTCTCAACATAATTTCAACCAACATTGATGCACTTACCCCATCATTTTATCAGTCCTCCCAAACCGGCTGCATAGAACTGCGTGCTCTGTTTTCTAAACCATGTTTTCACTTCACATTCAACTTCGGCGTCATTCGCAAAATGTCTCCCGCCAAGATGGGTTTTCAGTGGACCAAAAAGGTGGAAATCGCTAGGCTAAGTCGGGGCTGTAAGGTGGATGATCCAGAACTTCAAACCTTAGTTGGTTAATTTTCTCCTGAGTTAATCGAGCCGTATGTAGTCTGGCATTGTCATGAAGAAACAACACTCCTCTAGTCAGCAATCCTGGACGTATTTTTTCAAATTGCATCATAAAGCATCGATAGAACTTCACAGTAGGATTCAGAATTCACATTGTCACCTTTCTTCTTGAAATTGGTTAAAAGCACTCCTTGACAATCCCAGAACACTGTCAGCATAACCTTCCCTGCTGATGGCGTAACCTTGAATATTTGGACATTAGGCGAAGAAGGATGTTTCCATTGCATTGAAGCATGCTTTGATTCGGGCTATGCGCCGCTTTACGGGACAAACATTTGTCAGCATAAACAGGAAGCATTTCCTTATGAATGTCCTTTGCAGGCAGTACTTTTGCCCACAAAAAAAACGCACAACAGCACGTTGCCCTTTGGTTGTACACTCCGTAAGTACAGTCGCCATTTTGTTTAAGCGCAGGGCATGTGCATGAGACACCAAGCGGCACCTGATGAACAGGAATATAAAGTTCGAAGTTGCTGTCACCTAATGACACCTGTAGAAAACACCAACTACATTTACCTGCCATCGCACAGAACTGTGTGACTTACTTATTGACTCACCCTCGTAGTTCTACTGTGCTCTGTCTCCTGACAGAAGCTGCAGGTTGTGTCATCTCATCTCTCGCACTCTCCTGGATATCTGGACTCCACAGACATCTGGCACTGACAGTCTTACCCTGCAAGTTGTCAGTCATTGGCTTTATAATGATCACTTGCTATTCTAGACTTGACTAGTTAGTTGTTCCTGGACATGACTACCTAGTTGTTCCTTGATTTGACTACTCAGTTCTTCCTTGACTTGACTACTCATTTCTTCCTTGACTTGACTACTCATTTGTTCCTGGAGTTGACTACTCATTTCTTCCTTGACTTGACTACTCATTTGTTCCTGGAGTTGACTACTCATTTGTTCCTGGAGTTGACTACTCATTTGTTCCTGGAGTTGACTACTCAGTTGTTCCTTGACTACTCAGTTGTTCCTTGACTTGACTACTCATTTGTTCCTGGAGTTGACTACTCAGTTGTTCCTTGACTACTCAGTTCTTCCTTGACTTGACTACTCAGTTCTTCCTTGACTTGACTACTCAGTTCTTCCTTGACTTGACTACTCAGTTCTTCCTTGACTTGACTACTCAGTTGTTCCTTGACTTGACTACTCATTTGTTCCTGGAGTTGACTACTCAGTTGTTCCTTGACTTAACTACTCAGTTCTTCCTTGACTTGACTACTCATTTGTTCCAGGAGTTGACTACTCAGTTGTTCCTTGACTACTCAGTTCTTCCTTGACTTGACTACTCAGTTGTTCCTTGACTACTCAATTCTTCCTTGACTCAACTACTCAGTTCTTCCTTGACTTGACTACTCAGTTCTTCCTTGACTTGACTACTCAGTTGTTCCTTGACTTGACTACTCAGTTGTTCCTTGACTTGACTACTCATTTGTTCCTGGAGTTGACTACTCAGTTGTTCCTTGACTTGACTACTCATTTGTTCCTGGAGTTGACTACTCAGTTGTTCCTTGACTTGACTACTCAGTTGTTCCTTGACTTGACTACTCATTTGTTCCTGGAGTTGACTACTCAGTTGTTCCTTGACTTGACTACTCAGTTGTTCCTTGACTTGACTACTCATTTGTTCCTGGAGTTGACTACTCAGTTGTTCCTTGACTTGACTACTCAGTTGTTCCTTGACTTGACTACTCATTTGTTCCTGGAGTTGACTACTCAGTTGTTCCTTGACTTGACTACTCAGTTGTTCCTTGACTTGACTACTCATTTGTTCCTGGAGTTGACTACTCCGTTGTTCCTTGACTACTCAGTTCTTCCTTGACTTGACTACTCAGTTCTTCATTGACTTGACTACTCAGTTCTTCCTTGACTTGACTACTCAGTTGTTCCTTGACTTGACTACTCAGTTCTTCCTTGACTTGACTACTCAGTTGTTCCTTGACTTGACTACTCAGTTGTTCCTGGAGTTGACTACTCAGTTGTTCCTTGACTACTCAGTTGTTCCTTGACTTGACTACTCAGTTGTTCCTTGACTTGACTACTCAGTTGTTCCTTGACTTGACAACTCAGTTGTTCCTTGACTTGACTACTCAGTTGTTCCTTGACTTGACTACTCAGTTGTTCCTTGACTTGACTACTCATTTGTTCCTGGAGTTGACTACTCAGTTGTTCCTTGACTTAACTACTCAGTTCTTCCTTGACCTGACTACTCAGTTGTTCCTTGACTTGACTACTCAGTTGTTCCTTGACTACTCAGTTCTTCCTTGACTTGACTACTCAGTTGTTCCTTGACTACTCAATTCTTCCTTGACTTAACTACTCAGTTCTTCCTTGACTTGACTACTCAGTTCTTCCTTGACTTGACTACTCAGTTGTTACTTGACTTGACTACTCAGTTGTTCCTTGACTTGACTACTCAGTTGTTCCTTGACTTGACTACTCATTTGTTCCTGGAGTTGACTTCTCAGTTGTTCCTTGACTTCTCAGTTCTTCCTTGACTTGACTACTCAGTTCTTCCTTGACTTGACTACTCAGTTCTTCCTTGACTTGACTACTCAGTTTTTCCTTGACTTGACTACTCAGTTCTTCCTTGACTTGACTATTCAGTTATTATTTGACTTGACTACTCAGTTGTTCCTTGACTTGACTACTCAGTTCTTCCTTGACTTGACTACTCAGTTCTTCCTTGACTTGACTACTCAGTTCTTCCTTGACTTAACTACCCAGTTCTTCCTTGACTTGACTACTCAGTTGTTCCTGGAGTTGACTACTCAGTTCTTCCTTGACTTGACTACTCAGTTATTCCTTGACTTGACTACTCAGTTCTTCCTGGAGTTGACTACTCAGTTCTTCCTTGACTTGACCACTCAGTTCTTCCTTGTCTTGACTACTCAGTTCTTCCTTGACTTGACTACTCAGTTCTTCCTTGACTTGACTATTCAGTTCTTCCTTGACTTGACTACTCAGTTGTTCATGGAGTTGACTACTCAGTTCTTCCTTCATGTGACTACTCATTTGTTCCTGGAGTTGACTACTCAGTTCTTCCTTGACTTTACTACTCAGTTCTTCCCTGACTTGACTACTCAGTTCTTCCTTGACTTGACTACTCAGTTCTTCCTTGACTTGACTACTTAGTTGTTCCTTGACTTGACTACTCAGTTGTTCCTTGACTTGACTACTCAGTTCTTCCTTGACTTGACTACTCAGTTCTTCCTTGACTTGACTACTCAGTTCTTCCTTGACTTGACTACTCAGTTGTTCCTTGACTACTCAGTTCTTCCTTGACTTGACTACTCAGTTGTTCCTTGACTACTCAATTCTTCCTTGACTTAACTACTCAGTTCTTCCTTGACTTGACTACTCAGTTCTTCCTTGACTTGACTACTCAGTTGTTACTTGACTTGACTACTCAGTTGTTCCTTGACTTGACTACTCAGTTGTTCCTTGACTTGACTACTCATTTGTTCCTGGAGTTGACTACTCAGTTGTTCCTTGACTTCTCAGTTCTTCCTTGACTTGACTACTCAGTTCTTCCTTGACTTGACTACTCAGTTCTTCCTTGACTTGACTACTCAGTTTTTCCTTGACTTGACTACTCAGTTGTTCCTTGACTTGACTACTCAGTTGTTCCTTGACGTGACTACTCAGTTGTTCCTTGGATGGGTGGTTTGAGGTGTGGGTGGGGAGAGGATGTGTGGGTTAAGATGTGGATGGGCGTGGGATGTGTTGGTTGGTGGGGGAATGTTTGTGGGTGGCGAGTGTGTTTTGGTTGGGGGATCAGGTTAGGGCAGTGTGTGTGGGTGGGGGATGTGTGGGAGGGGGATGGGTCGGTTTGTGGGGTATGTATGTGTCCCTTGGTGTGCGTGTGTGTGGGTAGGTGAGGGTGTTTATGTGTCCTTTGGTGCGCGTGTGTGTGGGTAGGTGGGGTTGTGTGGGTGGGGTGATGTATGGATAGGTGGGAGATGGGCTTCATAACATGGTAATTAGCCTTGTTTATGTTTACAACATTCATTTCACAATGTTTATTTTTCTTCCTATGTAAATGTATAATGCTCTTGATGAACGAAAGACGAGTGATTGAAAGGGCCGAATGTAAGACAGGCCTGCGCGCCCAATTTGTGACCCTAATAAAGTTGATTTGATTTGATTTGATTTGATTTCCTTGACTTGACTACTCAGTTCTTCCTTGACTTGACTACTCAGTTCTTCCTTGACTTGACTACTCAGTTCTTCCTTGACTTGACTACTCAGTTCTTCCTGGAGTTGACTACTCAGTTGTTCCTGGAGTTGATTACTCAGTTCTTCCTTGACTTGACTACTCAGTTATTATTTGACTTGACTACTCAGTTCTTCCTTGACTTGACTACTCAGTTCTTCCTTGACTTGACTACTCAGTTCTTCCTTGACTTGACTACCCAGTTCTTCCTTGACTTGACTACTCAGTTGTTCCTGGAGTTGACTACTCAGTTCTTCCTTGACTTGACTACCCAGTTCTTCCTTGACTTGACTACTCGGTTGTTCCTTGACTTGACTACTCAGTTCTTCCTTGACTTGACTACTCAGTTCTTCCTTGACTTGACTACTCAGTTCTTCCTTGACTTGACTACTCAGTTCTTCCTGGAGTTGACTACTCAGTTGTTCCTGGAGTTGATTACTCAGTTCTTCCTTGACTTGACTACTCAGTTATTATTTGACTTGACTACTCAGTTCTTCCTTGACTTGACTACTCAGTTCTTCCTTGACTTGACTACTCAGTTCTTCCTTGACTTGACTACCCAGTTCTTCCTTGACTTGACTACTCAGTTGTTCCTGGAGTTGACTACTCAGTTCTTCCTTGACTTGACTACCCAGTTCTTCCTTGACTTGACTACTCGGTTGTTCCTTGACTTGACTACTCAGTTCTTCCTTGACTTGACTACTCAGTTCTTCCTTGACTTGACTACTTAGTTGTTCCTTGACTTGACTACTCAGGTGTTCCTTGACTTGACTACTCAGTTGTTCCTTGACTTGACTACTCAGTTGTTCCTTGACTTGACTACTCAGTTGTTTCTTGACTTGACTACTCAGTTCTTCCTTGACTTGACTACTCAGTTCTTCCTTGACTTGACTACTCAGTTCTTCCTTGACTTGACTACCCAGTTCTTCCTTGACTTGACTACTCAGTTGTTCCTGGAGTTGACTACTCAGTTCTTCCTTGACTTGACTACTCAGTTATTCCTTGACTTGACTACTCAGTTGTTCCTGGAGTTGACTACTCAGTTCTTCCTTGACTTGACTACTCAGTTCTTCCTTGTCTTGACTACTCAGTTCTTCCTTGACTTGACTACTCAGTTCTTCCTTGACTTGACTATTCAGTTCTTCCTTGACTTGACTACTCAGTTGTTCATGGAGTTGACTACTCAGTTCTTCCTTCATGTGACTACTCATTTGTTCCTGGAGTTGACTACTCAGTTCTTCCTTGACTTTACTACTCAGTTCTTCCCTGACTTGACTACTCAGTTCTTCCTTGACTTGACTACTCAGTTCTTCCTTGACTTGACTACTTAGTTGTTCCTTGACTTGACTACTCAGTTGTTCCTTGACTTGACTACTCAGTTGTTCCTTGACTTGACTACTCAGTTGTTCCTTGACTTGACTACTCAGTTGTTTCTTGACTTGACTACTCAGTTGTTCCTTGACTTGACTACTCAGTTGTTCCTTGACTTGACTACTCAGTTGTTCCTGGTGTTGACTACTCAGTTGTTCCTTGACTTGACTACTCAGTTCTTCCTTGACTTGACTACTCAGTTCTTCCTTGAATTGATTACTCAGTTGTTCCTTGACTTGACTACTCAGTTGTTCCTTGACTTGACTACTCAGTTGTTCCTGGATTTGACTACTCAGTTCTTCCTTGACTTGACAACTCAGTTGTTCCTTGACTTGACTACTCAGTTCTTCCTTGACTTGACTACTTAGTTGTTTCTTGACTTGACTACTCAGTTGTTCCTTGACTTGACTACTCAGTTGTTTCTTGACTTGACTACTCAGTTGTTCCTTGACTTGACTACTCAGTTGTTTCTTGACTTGACTACTCAGTTGTTCCTTGACTTGACTACTCAGTTGTTCCTTGACTTGACTACTCAGTTGTTCCTGGTGTTGACTACTCAGTTGTTCCTTGACTTGACTACTCAGTTCTTCCTTGACTTGACTACTCAGTTCTTCCTTGACTTGATTACTCAGTTGTTCCTTGACTTGACTACTCAGTTGTTCCTTGACTTGACTACTCAGTTGTTCCTGGATTTGACTACTCAGTTCTTCCTTGACTTGACAACTCAGTTGTTCCTTGACTTGACTACTCAGTTCTTCCTTGACTTGACAACTCAGTTGTTCCTTGACTTGACTACTCAGTTCTTCCTGGATTTGACTACTCAGTTCTTCCTTGACTTGACAACTCAGTTGTTCCTTGACTTGACTACTCAGTTCTTCCTTGACTTGACAACTCAGTTGTTCCTTGACTTGACTACTCAGTTCTTCCTTGATTTGACTACTCAGTTCTTCCTTGACTTGACAACTCAGTTGTTCCTTGACTTGACTACTCAGTTCTTCCTTGACTTGATTACTTAGTTGTTCCTTGACTTGACTACTCAGTTGTTCCTTGACTTGACTACTCAGTTGTTCCTGGATTTGACTACTCAGTTCTTCCTTGACTTGACAACTCAGTTGTTCCTTGACTTGACTACTCAGTTCTTCCTTGACTTGACAACTCAGTTGTTCCTTGACTTGACTACTCAGTTCTTCCTGGATTTGACTACTCAGTTCTTCCTTGACTTGACAACTCAGTTGTTCCTTGACTTGACTACTCAGTTCTTCCTTGACTTGACAACTCAGTTGTTCCTTGACTTGACTACTCAGTTCTTCCTGGATTTGACTACTCAGTTCTTCCTTGACTTGACTACTCAGTTCTTCCTTGACTTGATTACTCAGTTGTTCCTTGACTTGACTACTCAGTTGTTCCTTGACTTGACTACTCAGTTGTTCCTGGATTTGACTACTCAGTTCTTCCTTGACTTGACAACTCAGTTGTTCCTTGACTTGACTACTCAGTTCTTCCTTGACTTGACAACTCAGTTGTTCCTTGACTTGACTACTCAGTTCTTCCTGGATTTGACTACTCAGTTCTTCCTTGACTTGACAACTCAGTTGTTCCTTGACTTGACTACTCAGTTCTTCCTTGACTTGACAACTCAGTTGTTCCTTGACTTGACTACTCAGTTCTTCCTTGATTTGACTACTCAGTTCTTCCTTGACTTGACAACTCAGTTGTTCCTTGACTTGACTACTCAGTTCTTCCTTGACTTGATTACTTAGTTGTTCCTTGACTTGACTACTCAGTTGTTCCTTGACTTGACTACTCAGTTGTTCCTGGATTTGACTACTCAGTTCTTCCTTGACTTGACAACTCAGTTGTTCCTTGACTTGACTACTCAGTTCTTCCTTGACTTGACAACTCAGTTGTTCCTTGACTTGACTACTCAGTTCTTCCTGGATTTGACTACTCAGTTCTTCCTTGACTTGACAACTCAGTTGTTCCTTGACTTGACTACTCAGTTCTTCCTTGACTTGACAACTCAGTTGTTCCTTGACTTGACTACTCAGTTCTTCCTTGATTTGACTACTCAGTTCTTCCTTGACTTGACAACTCAGTTGTTCCTTGACTTGACTACTCAGTTCTTCCTTGACTTGACAACTCAGTTGTTCCTGGATTTGACTACTCAGTTCTTCCTTGACTTGACAACTCAGTTGTTCCTTGACTTGACTACTCAGTTCTTCCTTGACTTGACAACTCAGTTGTTCCTTGACTTGACTACTCAGTTCTTCCTGGATTTGACTACTCAGTTCTTCCTTGATTTGACAACTCAGTTGTTCCTTGACTTGACTACTCAGTTCTTCCTTGACTTGACTACTCAGTTCTTCCTTGACTTGACTACTCAGTTCTTCCTTGATTTGACAACTCAGTTCTTCCTGGATTTGACTACTCAGTTCTTCCTTGACTTGACTACTCAGTTCTTCCTTGATTTGACTACTCAGTTGTTCCTTGACTTGACTACTCAGTTCTTCCTTGACTTGACTACTCAGTTCTTCCTTGACTTGACAACTCAGTTGTTCCTTGACTTGACTACTCAGTTCTTCCTTGATTTGACAACTCAGTTCTTCCTTGATTTGACTACTCAGTTCTTCCTTGACTTGACTACTCAGTTGTTCCTTGACTTGACTACTCAGTTCTTCCTGGATTTGACTACTCAGTTCTTCCTTGATTTGACAACTCAGTTGTTCCTTGACTTGACTACTCAGTTCTTCCTTGACTTGACTACTCAGTTCTTCCTTGACTTGACTACTCAGTTCTTCCTTGATTTGACAACTCAGTTCTTCCTGGATTTGACTACTCAGTTCTTCCTTGACTTGACTACTCAGTTCTTCCTTGATTTGACTACTCAGTTGTTCCTTGACTTGACTACTCAGTTCTTCCTTGACTTGACTACTCAGTTCTTCCTTGACTTGACAACTCAGTTGTTCCTTGACTTGACTACTCAGTTCTTCCTTGATTTGACAACTCAGTTCTTCCTTGATTTGACTACTCAGTTCTTCCTTGACTTGACTACTCAGTTCTTCCTTGACTTGACTACTCAGTTCTTCCTGGATTTGACTACTCAGTTCTTCCTTGATTTGACAACTCAGTTGTTCCTTGACTTGACTACTCAGTTCTTCCTTGACTTGACTACTCAGTTCTTCCTTGACTTGACTATTAAATTGTTCCTGGAGTTGACTGAGACATGCACTGTTACCAACCACTAGATTGTTTTGACTGGTTCATGAAGTTATTCTTTGCCAGTCTCCTATTGGTGATCACTTGATTGTTCATGTCCTTCTTTGTCTCAACCACTGTGCTGTTGATGATCACTTGATTGTTTAGATTTGATCATTGATGGTAATGTTTATTTGAGGTGCTCCATGTGATCTCTTGATGTTCACTTTGTGCTGTCTTGCTTGCCCAGGTTTCTGAAAGTATATTTAGAATTCATATGCGAAACAAATTGTACAGTATACTGATGATGTGAATATAATTGTATAGTATACTGACGGTGTGAACCAAATGTTGATGAACTTATATTTGATGATCATAACATGTTTATATCAGCATAGAGTGCTTGACTAGAAATGTACCATAAGCATGTTATTTGATTCCAGTTTTCCCTACTCTCTACCAGTAGATGCTGTTTGTGATAATCTTACCATGTATTATTCACATAATCTACCAGTTTGTGATATTCTGTGACAGATGGCGTCACTGTGATCACACTGTATGTGACTCGTGATTGAATGTCCTATGATGACAATGATGGATTGTAGTATTATTCTTATGTTATCATCTTCTGCATAATGAGGTCTGTATTGTTGCAACCATATGCTAACATTTCTTTATGATTATGTCTGATTAAAAGCAGGTCAAATAGACAATTTTATATGTCAAGGCGTAGTGTAGCAGTCACATGATCATGTTATTCACATGTTTTTTCACATGTAGAGTCATTACCACATGTTTGTTCACATGTAGAGTCATTACCACATGTTTGTTCATGTGTAGAGTCATTACCACATGTTTGTTCGTGTGTAGAGTCATTACCACATGTTTGTTCACATGTAGAGTCATTACCACATGTTTGTTCACATGTAGAGTCATTACCACATGTTTGTTCACATGTAGAGTCATTATCACATGTTTGTTCAAGTGTAGAGTCATTACCACATGTTTGTTCACATGTACAGTCATTGTCACATGTTTGTTCACATGTAGAGATATTACCATCTGTTTGTTCACATTTAGAGTAATTACCACATGATTGTTCACATGTAGAGTCATTACCACATGTTTGTTCACATGTAGAGTCATTACCACATGTTTGTTCACATGTAGAGTCGTTACCACATGTTTGTTCACGTGTAGAGTCATTACCAAACACTTTTTCACATGTAGAGTCGTTACCACATGTTTGTTCGTGTGTAGAGTCATTACCACATGTTTGTTTACTTGTAGAGTCATTACCACATGTTTGTTCATGTGTAGAGTCATTACCATATGTTTGTTCACATGTAAAGTCATTACCAAACACTTTTTCACATGTAGAGTCATTACCACATGTTTGTTCACATGTAGAGTCATTACCACATGTTTGTTTACTTGTAGAGTCATTACCACATGTTTGTTCATGTGTAGAGTCATTACCACATGTTTGTTCACGTGCAGAGTCATTACCAAACACTTTTTCACATGTAGAGTCATTACTATATGTTTGGCTGTCCAGGTTCACAATTACATGTGTCTCTCTCCAGGTATAAATGTGTAGTCTGTTGTATATAATGTGTGGTCACATGTGTCTCTCTCCAGGTATAAATGTGTAGTCTGTTGTGTATAATGTGTGGTCAGATGTCTCTCTCCAGGTATAAATGTGTAGTCTGTTGTGTATAATGTGTGGTCAGATGTCTCTCTCCAGGTATAAATGTGAAGTCTGTTGTGTATAATGTGTGGTCAGATGTGTGTCTCTCTCTCAAGGTATAAATGTGTAGTCTATTGTGTATAATGTGTGGTCAGATGTGTGTCTCTCTCTCAAGGTATAAATGTGTAGTCTATTGTGTATAATGTGTGGTCAGATGTGTGTCTCTCTCTCAAGGTATAAATGTGTAGTCTATTGTGTATAATGTGTGGTTAGATGTCTCTCTCCAGGTATAAATGTGTAGTCTGTTGTGTCTAATGTGTGGTCAGATGTGTGTCTCTCCAGGTATAAATGTGTAGTCTATTGTGTGTAATGTGTGGTCAGATGTCTCTCTCCAGGTATAAATGTGTAGTCTGTTGTGTATAATGTGTGGTCAGATGTGTCTCTCTCCAGGTATAAATGTGTAGTCTGTTGTGTATAATGTGTGGTCAGATGTGTGTCTCTCTCTCAAGGTATAAATGTGAAGTCTGTTGTGTATAATGTGTGGTCAGATGTGTGTCTCTCTCTCAAGGTATAAATGTGAAGTCTGTTGTGTATAATGTGTGGTCAGATGTGTCTCACTCTCTCCAGGTATAAATGTGAAGTCTGTTGTGTATAATGTGTGGTCAGATGTGTCTCACTCTCTCCAGGTATAAATGTGAAGTCTGTTGTGTATAATGTGTGGTCAGATGTCTCTCTCTCTCCAGGTATAAATGTGTAGTCTGTTGTGTATAATGTGTGGTCAGATGTCTCTCTCCAGGTATAAATGTGTAGTCTGTTGTGTATAATGTGTGGTCAGATGTCTCTCTCCAGGTATAAATGTGTAGTCTGTTGTGTATAATGTGTGGTTAGATGTCTCTCTCTCTCCAGGTATAAATGTGTAGTCTGTTGTGTATAATGTGTGGTCAGATGTCTCTCTCCAGGTATAAATGTGTAGTCTGTTGTGTATAATGTGTGGTCAGATGTGTGTCTCTCTCTCAAGGTATAAATGTGAAGTCTGTTGTGTATAATGTGTGGTCAGATGTCTCTCTCCAGGTATAAATGTGTAGTCTGTTGTGTATAATGTGTGGTCAGATGTGTGTTTCTCTCTCAAGGTATAAATGTGAAGTCTGTTGTGTATAATGTGTGGTCAGATGTGTGTCTCTCTCTCCAGGTATAAATGTGAAGTCTGTTGTGTATAATGTGTGGTCAGATGTGTGTCTCTCTCTCCAGGTATAAATGTGAAGTCTGTTGTGTATAATGTGTGGTCAGATGTGTCTCACTCTCTCCAGGTATATATGTGTAAGTCTGTTGTGTATAATGTGTGGTCAGATGTGTCTCAGTCTCTCCAAGTATAAATGTGAAGTCTGTTGTGTATAATGTGTGGTCAGATGTCTCTCTCTCTCCAGGTATAAATGTGTAGTCTGTTGTGTATAATGTGTGGTCAGATATCTCTCTCCAGGTATAATGTGTAGTCTGTTGTGTATAATGTGTGGTCAGATATCTCTCTCCAGGTATAAATGTGTAGTCTGTTGTGTATAATGTGTGGTCAGATGTCTCTCTCTCAGGTATAAATGTGTAGTCTGTTGTGTATAATGTGTGGGTCAGATATCTCTCTCCAGATATAAATGTGTAGTCTGTTGTGTATAATGTGTGGTCAGATGTGTGTCTCTCTCTCAGGTATAAATGTGTAGTCTATTGTGTATAATGTGTGGTCTAGATGTGTGTCTCTCTCTCAAGGTATAAATGTGTAGTCTGATTGTGTATAATGTGTGGTTAGATGTCTCTCTCTCCAGTATAAATGTGTAGTCTGTTGTGTATAATGTGTGGTCATATGTGTCTCTCTCCAGGTATAAATGTGTAGTCTGTTGTGTATACTGTGTGGTCAGATGTCTCTCTCTCTAGGGTATAAATGTGTAGTCTGTTGTGTATAATGTGTGGTCAGATGTCTCTCTCTCTCAGGTATAAATGTGTAGTCTGTTGTGTATAATGTTGGTTCAGATGTCTCTCTCTCTCCAGGTATAAATGTGTAGTCTGTTGTGTATAATGTGTGGTTAGATGTCTCACTCTCTCCAGGTATAAATGTGTACTCTGTTGTGTATAATGTGTGGTTAGATGTCTCTCTCTCTCCAGGTATAAATGTGTAGTCTGTTGTGTATAATGTGTGGTCAGATGTGTCTCACTCTCTCCAGGTATAAATGTGTAGTCTGTTGTGTATAATGTGTGGTCAGATGTCTCTCTCTCTCCAGGTATAAATGTGTAGTCTGTTGTGTATAATGTGTGGTCAGATATCTCTCTCCAGGTATAAATGTGTAGTCTGTTGTGTATAATGTGTGGTCAGATTTCTCTCTCCAGGTATAAATGTGTAGTCTGTTGTGTATAATGTGTGGTTAGATGTCTCTCTCTCTCCAGGTATAAATGTGTAGTCTGTTGTGTATAATGTGTGGTTAGATGTCTCTCTCTCTCCAGGTATAAATGTGTAGTCTGTTGTGTATAATGTGTGGTCAGATGTGTGTCTCTCTCCAGGTATAAATGTGAAGTCTGTTGTGTATAATGTGTGGTCAGATGTCTCTCTCTCTCCAGGTATAAATGTGAAGTCTGTTGTGTATAATGTGTGGTTAGATGTCTCTCTCTCTCCAGGTATAAATGTGTAGTCTGTTGTGTATAATGTGTGGTCAGATGTCTCTCTCCAGGTATAAATGTGTAGTCTGTTGTGTATAATGTGTGGTTAGATGTCTCTCTCTCTCCAGGATAAGATGTGTAGTCCTGTTGTGTATAATGTGTGGTTAGATGTCTCTGCCTCCAGGTATAAATGTGAAGTCTGTTGTGTATAATGTGTGGTTAGATGTCTCTCTCCAGGTATAAATGTGAAGTCTGTTGTGTATAATGTGTGGTTAGATGTGTGTCTCTCTCTCAAGGTATAAATGTGTAGTCTGTTGTGTATAATGTGTGGTTAGATGTCTCTCTCCAGGTATAAATGTGAAGTCTGTTGTGTATAATGTGTGGTTAGATGTCTCTCTCCAGGTATAAATGTGAAGTCTGTTGTGTATAATGTGTGGTCAGATGTCTCTCTCTCTCCAGGTATAAATGTGAAGTCTGTTGTGTATAATGTGTGGTCAGATGTCTCTCTCTCTCCAGGTATAAATGTGTAGTCTGTTGTGTATAATGTGTGGTCAGATGTCTCTCTCCAGGTATAAATGTGTAGTCTGTTGTGTATAATGTGTGGTCAGATGGTCCTCTCTCTCTCCAGGTATAAATGTGTAGTCTGTTGTGTATAATGTGTGTTCAGATGTCTCTCTCTCTCCAGGTATAAATGTGTAGTCTGTTGTGTATAATGTGTGGTCAGATGTCTCTCTCTCTAGGTATAAATGTGTAGTCTGTTGTGTATAATGTGTGGTCAGATGTCTCTCTCTCTCCAGGTATAAATGTGAAGTCTGTTGTGTATAATGTGTGGTTAGATGTCTCTCTCTCTCCAGGTATAAATGTGTAGTCTGTTGTGTATAATGTGTGGTCAGATGTCTCTCTCCAGGTATAAATGTGTAGTCTGTTGTGTATAATGTGTGGTTAGATGTCTCTCTCTCTCTCCAGGTATAAATGTGTAGTCTGTTGTGTATAATGTGTGGACAGATGTGTGTCTCTCTCTCCAGGTATAAATGTGAAGTCTGTTGTGTATAATGTGTGGTCAGATGTGTCTCACTCTCTCCAGGTATAAATGTGAAGTCTGTTGTGTATAATGTGTGGTCAGATGTGTCTCACTCTCTCCAGGTATAAATGTGAAGTCTGTTGTGTATAATGTGTGGTCAGATGTGTCTCTCTCTCTCCAGGTATAAATGTGAAGTCTGTTGTGTATAATGTGTGGTCAGATGTCTCTCTCCAGGTATAAATGTGTAGTCTGTTGTGTATAATGTGTGGTCAGATGTCTCTCTCCAGGTATAAATGTGTAGTCTGTTGTGTATAATGTGTGGTCAGATGTCTCTCTCCAGGTATAAATGTGAAGTCTGTTGTGTATAATGTGTGGTCAGATGTCTCTCTCCAGGTATAAATGTGAAGTCTGTTGTGTATAATGTGTGGTCAGATGTCTCTCTCTCTCCAGGTATAAATGTGTAGTCTGTTGTGTATAAGGTGTGGTCAGATGTCTCTCTCCAGGTATAAATGTGTAGTCTGTTGTGTATAATGTGTGGTCAGATGTCTCTCTCCAGGTATAAATGTGTAGTCTGTTGTGTATAATGTGTGGTCAGATGTGTGTCTCTCTCCAGGTATAAATGTGTAGTCTGTTGTGTATAATGTGTGGTCAGATGTGTGTCTCTCTCTCCAGGTATAAATGTGTAGTCTGTTGTGTATAATGTGTGGTCAGATGTCTCTCTCCAGGTATAAATGTGTAGTCTGTTGTGTATAATGTGTGGTTAGATGTCTCTCTCTCTCCAGGTATAAATGTGTAGTCTGTTGTGTATAATGTGTGGTCAGATGTCTCTCTCCAGGTATAAATGTGTAGTCTGTTGTGTATAATGTGTGGTCAGATGTGTGTCTCTCTCTCAAGGTATAAATGTGAAGTCTGTTGTGTATAATGTGTGGTCAGATGTCTCTCTCCAGGTATAAATGTGTAGTCTGTTGTGTATAATGTGTGGTCAGATGTGTGTTTCTCTCTCAAGGTATAAATGTGAAGTCTGTTGTGTATAATGTGTGGTCAGATGTGTGTCTCTCTCTCCAGGTATAAATGTGAAGTCTGTGTGTATATGTGTGGTCAGATGTGTGTATCTCTCTCCAGGTATAAGGTGAAGTCTGTGTGTATAATGTGTGGTCAGATCTCTCTCTCCAGGTATAAATGGTGAAGTCTGTTGTGTATAATGTGTGGTCAGATGTCTCTCTCTCTCCAGGTATAAATGTGAAGTCTGTTGTGTATAATGTGTGGTCAGATGTCTCTCTCTCTCCAGGTATAAATGTGAAGTCTGTTTGTGTATAATGTGTGGTCAGATGTCGTCTCTCTCTCCAGTATAAATGTGAAGTCTGTTGTGTATAATGTGTGGTCAGATGTGTCTCACTCTCTCCAGGTATAAATGTGAAGTCTGTTGTGTATAATGTGTGGTCAGATGTGTCTCACTCTCTCCAGGTATAAATGTGAAGTCTGTTGTGTATAATGTGTGGTCAGATGTGTCTCACTCTCTCCAGGTATAAATGTGAAGTCTGTTGTGTATAATGTGTGGTCAGATGTGTCTCACTCTCTCCAAGTATAAATGTGAAGTCTGTTGTGTTTAATGTGTGGTCAGATGTGTCTCACTCTCTCCAGGTATAAATGTGAAGTCTGTTGTGTATAATGTGTGGTCAGATGTGTCTCACTCTCTCTAGGTATAAATGTGAAGTCTGTTGTGTATAATGTGTGGTCAGATGTGTCTCACTCTCTCCAGGTATAAATGTGTAGTCTGTTGTGTATAATGTGTGGTCAGATGTGTCTCACTCTCTCCAAGTATAAATGTGAAGTCTGTTGTGTATAATGTGTGGTCAGATGTGTGTCTCTCTCTCCAGGTATAAATGTGTATTCTGTTGTGTATAATGTGTGGTCAGATGTCTCTCTCCAGGTATAAATGTGTAGTCTGTTGTGTATAATGTGTGGTCAGATGTCTCTCTCCAGGTATAAATGTGTAGTCTGTTGTGTATAATGTGTGGTTAGATGTCTCTCTCTCTCCAGGTATAAATGTGTAGTCTGTTGTGTATAATGTGTGGTCAGATGTGTGTCTCTCTCTCCAGGTATAAATGTGTAGTCTGTTGTGTATAATGTATGGTCAGATGTATCTCTCTCCAGGTATAAATGTGTAGTCTGTTGTGTATAATGTGTGGTTAGATGTCTCTCTCTCTCTCCAGGTATAAATGTGAAGTCTGTTGTGTATAATGTGTGGTCAGATGTGTCTCACTCTCTCCAGGTATAAATGTGTAGTCTGTTGTGTATAATGTGTGGTTAGATGTCTCTCTCTCTCCAGGTATAAATGTGTAGTCTGTTGTGTATAATGTGTGGTCAGATGTGTGTCTCTCTCTCCAGGTATAAATGTGTAGTCTGTTGTGTATAATGTATGGTCAGATGTATCTCTCTCCAGGTATAAATGTGAAGTCTGTTGTGTATAATGTGTGGTCAGATGTGTCTCACTCTCTCCAGGTATAAATGTGTAGTCTGTTGTGTATAATGTGTGGTTAGATGTCTCTGTCTCTCCAGGTATAAATGTGTAGTCTGTTGTGTATAATGTGTGGTTAGATGTCTCTCTCCAGGTATAAATGTGTAGTCTGTTGTGTATAATGTGTGGTCAGATGTCTCTCTCCAGGTATAAATGTGTAGTCTGTTGTGTATAATGTGTGGTCAGATGTCTCTCTCCAGGTATAAATGTGTAGTCTGTTGTGTATAATGTGTGGTCAGATGTCTCTCTCCAGGTATAAATGTGAAGTCTGTTGTGTATAATGTGTGGTCAGATGTCTCGCTCCAGGTATAAATGTGAAGTCTGTTGTGTATAATGTGTGGTCAGATGTCTCTCTCTCCAGGTATAAATGTGAAGTCTGTTGTGTATAATGTGTGGTCAGATGTCTCTCTCTCTCTCTCTCTCCAGGTATAAATGTGAAGTCTGTTGTGTATAATGTGTGGTCAGATGTCTCTCTCTCCAGGTATAAATGTGAAGTCTGTTGTGTATAATGTGTGGTCAGATGTCTCTCTCTCCAGGTATAAATGTGTAGTCTGTTGTGTATAATGTGTGGTTAGATGTCTCTCTCTCTCCAGGTATAAATGTGTAGTCTGTTGTGTATAATGTGTGGTCAGATGTGTGTCTCTCTCTCCAGGTATAAATGTGAAGTCTGTTGTGTATAATGTGTGGTCAGATGTGTCTCACTCTCTCCAGGTATAAATGTGAAGTCTGTTGTGTATAATGTGTGGTCAGATGTGTCTCACTCTCTCCAGGTATAAATGTGAAGTCTGTTGTGTATAATGTGTGGTCAGATGTGTGTCTCTCTCTCCAGGTATAAATGTGAAGTCTGTTGTGTATAATGTGTGGTCAGATGTCTCTCTCTCCAGGTATAAATGTGAAGTCTGTTGTGTATAATGTTGTGGTCAGATGTCTCTCTCTCCAGGTATAAATGTGAAGTCTGTTGTGCATAATGTGGGGTCAGATGTCTCTCTCTCTCCAGGTATAAATGTGTAGTCTGTTGTGTATAATGTATGGTCAGATGTATCTCTCTCCAGATATAAATGTGAAGTCTGTTGTGCATAATGTGTAGTCAGATGTCTCTCTCTCTCTCTCCAGGTATAAATGTGTAGTCTGTTGTGTATAATGTGTCGTCAGATGTCTCTCTCTCTCCAGGTATAAATGTGTTGTCTGCCATGCCTAGTGTGTGGTCAGATGTGTGAGGTGTAGTCTGCCATGCCTAGTGTGTGGTCAGATGTGTGAGGTGTAGTCTGCCATGTCCAATGTCTGGTCAGATATGTGAGGTGTAGTCTGCCATGTCCAGTGTGTGGTCAGATGTGTGAGGTGTAGTCTGCAATGCCTAATGTGTGGTCAGATGTGTGAGGTGTAGTCTGCCATGTCCAATGTGTGGTCAGATGTGTGAAGTGTAGTCTGCCATGTTCAGATGTGTGAGGTGTAGTCTGCAATTTCCAGTGTGTGGTCAGGTGTGTGATGTGTAGTCTGCCATGTCCAGTGTGTGGTCAGGTGTAGTCTGCCATATGCAGTGTGTGGTCAGGTGTGTGAGGTGTAGTCTGTCATGTCCAGTGTGTGGTCAGATGTGTGAGATGTAGTCTGCCATGTCCAGTGTGTGGTCAGATGTGTGAGGTGTAGTCTGCCATGTCCAGTGTGTGGTCAGATGTGTGAGGTGTAGTCTGCCATGTCCAGTGTGTGGTCAGATGTGTGAGGTGTAGTCTGTCATGTCCAGTGTGTGGTCAGGTGTAGTCTGCCATGTTCAGTGTGTGGTCAGGTGTAGTCTGACATGTCCAGTGTGTGGTCAGGTGTAGTCTGCCATGTCCAGTGTGTGGTCAGGTGTAGTCTGCCATGTCCAGTGTGTGGTCAGATGTGTGAGGTGTAGTCTGCCATGTCCAGTGTGTGGTCAGATGTGTGAGGTGTAGTCTGCATGTCCAGTGTGTGGTCAGATGTGTGAGGTGTAGTCTGCCATGTCCAGTGTGTGGTCAGGTGTAGTCTGACATGTTCAGTGTGTGGTCAGATGTGTGAGGTGTAGTCTGCCATGTCCAGTGTGTGGTCAGATGTGTGAGGTGTAGTCTGCATGTCCAGTGTGTGGTCAGATGTGTGAGGTGTAGTCTGCCATGTCCAGTGTGTGGTCAGGTGTAGTCTGACATGTCCAGTGTGTGGTCAGATGTGTGAGGTGTAGTCTGCCATGTCCAGTGTGTGGTCAGGTGTAGTCTGCCATGTCCAGTGTGTGGTCAGGTGTAGTCTGACATGTCCAGTGTGTGGTCAGATGTGTGTGATGCTGTACAGCTCACGTCCATCAGTATGCTGTGAGTGAGGTCACCAGTATACTGGGTGACAGGTCATCATCTTGTGAATGAGTCATGTATCCGTAGAATCATCATTTTCTCATGACTTGTCCATTGTTAATCAAACTGTTGACTGTTCTAGATGAATTCATATGCTGAGTCCACTGCTGTGTCTCTGCATACATTGATCTCTGGTGGATTCATTGCTATTTTTGGATGCCTAATTTATTCATTTGTCTGTTTATTAATGTGATAGCGCCATGTTATTGAACTGTGACCAGCGGAGACTGAGAACTTCTGTGGGGTAGGGGTTTGGGCCTCAGGCCGGCTGGCTGGGTTGTCTCCAATATTTTATATCTATGTCAACTATTGATAATTATTTGTTTTGTGATAACTAGATGAATGTGACAAGTTTTGTTAAACATGTTCATTCATGACTGAGAATTTCTTTGATCATAAACCATGGAGTTTGACTTGATTCATTTACAACCTTGTCTGTGAGTTGTCTTCTCCTAGCTAGTATCTGAGTTATCTTCTCCTCACAAGTACTAGCTAGTATGTGAGTTGTCTTCTCCTGGCAAATTTAGTTTAGTTTAGTCGTTGGTCAACATCACGGCACACGGTTTAACCCATAAGTGCTCCGTTTTCCTCCTAACTCAAACCTGAGTCTGGAGAAACTCAGCTCAATGCACGAACTCCGTTGCATCGGCGAGGATCCTGAAATACTTTGGGTAGATTTTTAACTCGAAATTTTGCCCGGGCAGCGCCGTTAGGCTACTCTTTTTCGATTTTCAACTGCCAAGGGATCTTTTACGTGCGCAACAATACACACGGGCGTCCGATCTCACTACCCAGAGACCAGGGGAAATTTTATTACTGGAAGTCCAGGTGGATTTTTTAAATAAATCCCGGTCCTCACCTGGGCCTGAACCCGGGACCTCCAGCTCTCGAGGCGAAAACCATACCTCGAGACCACTCAGCCCCCTGAAGTGGAAGTCAAGGCAGTAAGTAAAGCAATAACATGACTCGAGACACAGACATTCACTAATGCATGTTTCCTTACCGACTCAATGAGCATGCTCAAGGGATAGAGATGGGGTGGATCCGAAGAGAAGTGGTTGCTGCTCTCTGGAGCGGTCTCGGATTAGCAAAGATTAGTTTCATCTTCGTGCCAGGGCATGCGGGAGTACAAGGGAATGAGCGGGCTGACAAGCTCGCAGGTGAAGGCTACTGTGGAGGGCTGACGCGCCATGGACCAGGCTGACATTCTGAAGGCGCTATAAGAAGTAAGGACTTGCGATGAACCAAGTGATGACCATGAATCTATAACCATGGTCAGACTGCTTGAAAGTCGACAGGGTCGATCATTGCACCGGGTTTTTATCCCATATGTCTCTGTCTCTTTTCGCAGCGCGGAAAGCGTCGCACAAAGCACGATCCTCGTAGCTCTAGCGACGACCCACAGGAGTCTCCGAAAAATTTCACTCGTGAACCGAAGGACACGGTCCGGAATCGAACCCACAACCATAGGAGCCCGAGTCACACGGGATATAGGCGACAAAAGGTCAGACTGCGAGAACAGCAAATTAAAAGAGGTGTGGCCAAACAAGAACAATACGCAGGAAGCCAAAGAAGATTGATAAACCAACACAGAACTAGTGTCGTTAGCCGCTACACGCTGCGGTATTTGCTGAGGAGGGGATCCGAGCACTTATGGACTGAATGGTTCGTGTGCAATGAGGATGATCTGTCGACTAACTATGCCCGGACGTCAACCATCTGTTGTTTGACATGAGTGTTGACAACGGCAAAAATGCTGGTGTTGACTGCAACATCCTGTAAAGGATATGCAACTGACTTAGTAAAGCATTAACCAGACGGTACAAGCTGTTGTGCTGTTTTATGTCACATTCTTCAGGAACCGCCGAGGCGCCCCCTCCGACACTGAAGTGGTGGCCCTAATGCTATCTAAAGAGGCAGAGAAAACACTAATAGAGTGGGAACACCGTGTTTTCTAGAAAACACTAATAGAGTGGGAAAACCGTGTTTTCTAGAAAAATAACCGCGACATTCAGAATCATAAAACCCTTGAACGTGATTGAGTGTTATGTACGCTCGTACAAGTAAACCGGATGAAATCATTAAGTGGGTATTTTTACATCAATCTCCAAAATAATGTAGATCATTAAAGAATGTATTTATATATTTAACAATTTCTTGCCCTTTGCTGGGCCTTTCGATCAACGCCAACCCCAGTTGATTGTGTAGGCACATTTACGATCAGTAGCTTGCCATTGCTTTCTGAACCACAAGTTAACGTTGAAGTGCAGACTGACGCGTGTAGAAACCGATCCCGCTACCTGGTCACCAGCGCATCGACCTAGTCATCAGCGCATCGACCTAGTCATCAGCGCACCGACCTAGTCATCAGCGCATCGACCTAGTCACCAGCAGCATCGACCTAGTCACCCAGCGCATCGACCTAGTCACCAGCGCACCGAACCTAGTCACCAGCGCACCGACCTAGTCATCAGCGCATCGACCTAGTCACCAGCGCACCGACCTAGTCACCAGCGCACCGACCTAGTCATCAGCGCATCGACCTAGTCACCAGCGCACCGACCTAGTCACCAGCGCACCGACCTAGTCATCAGCGCATCGACCTAGTCAACCAGCGCATCGACCTAGTCACCAGCGCATCGACCTAGTCCCAGCGCACCGACCTAGTCACCAAGCGCATCGGACCTAGTCACCAGGCGCATCGACCCTAGTCACCAGCGCACCGACCTAGTCAACCAGCGCACCGACCTAGTCATCAGCGCATCGACCTAGTCACCAGCGCGCCCGACCTAGTCACCAGCGCACCGACCTAGTCACCAGCGCACCGACCTAGTCATCAGGCGCACGCGACCTAGTCACCAGCGCATCGACCTAGTCACCAGCGCATCGACCTAGTCACCAGCGCACCGACCTAGTCATCAGCGCACCGACCTAGTCACCAGCGCACCGACCTAGTCACCAGCGCACCGACCTAGTCACCAGCGCACCGACCTAGTCATCAGCGCACCGACCTAGTCACCAGCGCACCGACCTAGTCACCAGCGCACCGACCTAGTCGATCAGCGCATCGACCTAGTCACCAGCGCACCGACCTAGTCACCAGCGCACCGACCTAGTCATCAGCGCATCGACCTAGTCACCAGCGCATCGACCTAGTCACCAGCGCATCGACCTAGTCACCAGCGCACCGACCTAGTCACCAGCGCATCGGACCTAGTCACCAGCGCATCGACCTAGTCACCAGCGCACCGACCTAGTCACCAGCGCACCGACCTAGTCATCAGCGCATCTGACCTAGTCACCAGCGCGCCGACCTAGTCACCAGCGCACCGACCTAGTCACCAGCGCACCGACCTAGGTCATCAGCGCACCGACCTAGTCACCATCGCATTCGACCTAGTCACCAGCGCATCGACCTAGTCACCAGCGCAGCCGACCTAGTCATCAGCGCACCGACCTAGTCACCAGCGCACCGACCTAGTCACCAGCGCACCGACCTAGTCACCAGCGCACCGACGCTAGTCATCAGCGCACCGACCTAGTCACCATAGCGCACCGACCTAGTCATCAGCGCATCGACCTAGTCACCAGCGCACCGACCTAGTCATCAGCGCACCGACCTAGTCACCAGCGCACCGACCTAGTCATCAGCGCAATCGACCTAGTCACCAGCGCATCGACCTAGTCACCAGCGCATCGACCTAGTCACCAGCGCATCGACCTAGTCATCAGCGCATCGACCTAGTCATCAGCGCATCGACCTAGTCACCAGCGCACCGACCTAGTCATCAGCGCATCGACCTAGTCACCAGCGCACCGACCTAGTCATCAGCGCATCGACCTAGTCATCAGCGCATCGACCTAGTCACCAGCGCATCGACCTAGTCACCAGCGCACCGACCTAGTCACCAGCGCACCGACCTAGTCATCAGCGCATCGACCTAGTCACCAGCGCACCGACCTAGTCATCAGCGCATCGACCTAGTCACCAGCGCATCGACCTAGTCACCAGCGCATCGACCTAGTCACCAGCGCACCGACCTAGTCATCAGCGCATCGACCTAGTCACCAGCGCATCGACCTAGTCACCAGCGCACCGACCTAGTCATCAGCGCATCGACCTAGTCATCAGCGCACCGACCTAGTCACCAGCGCACCGACCTAGTCACCAGCGCATCGACCTAGTCACCAGCGTCATCGACCTAGTCACCAGCGCAACCGACCTAGTCACCAGCGCACCGACCTAGTCACCAGCGCACCGACCTAGTCATCAGCGCATCGACCTAGTCACCAGCGCACCGACCTAGTCACCAGCGCACCGACCTAGTCACCAGCGCACCGACCTAGTCACCAGCGCACCGACCTAGTCACCAGCGCACCGACCTAGTCACCAGCGCACCGACCTAGTCACCAGCGCATCGACCTAGTCACCAGCGCATCGACCTAGTCACCAGCGCACCGACCTAGTCACCAGCGCATCGACCTAGTCACCAGCGCATCGACCTAGTCACCAGCGCATCGACCTAGTCACCAGCGCACCGACCTAGTCATCAGCGCACCGACCTAGTCACCAGCGCACCGACCTAGTCATCAGCGCACCGACCTAGTCATCAGCGCACCGACCTAGTCACCAGCGCACCGACCTAGTCACCAGCTGCATCGACCTAGTCACCAGCGCATCGACCTAGTCACCAGCGCATCGACCTAGTCATCAGCGCATCGACCTAGTCACCAGCGCACCGACCTAGTCACCAGCGCATCGACCTAGTCACCAGCGCACCGACCTAGTCATCAGCGCACTGACCTAGTCACCAGCGCATCGACCTAGTCACCAGCGCACCGACCTAGTCATCAGCGCATCGACCTAGTCACCAGCGCAACCGACCTAGTCACCAGCGCACCGACCTAGTCATCAGCGCATCGACCTAGTCACCAGCGCACCGACCTAGTCATCAGCGCACCGACCTAGTCACCAGCGCACCGACCTAGTCATCAGCGCACCGACCTAGTCACCAGCGCACCGACCTAGTCACCCAGCGCACCGACCTAGTCACCAGCGCATCGACCTAGTCACACAGCGCAACCGACCTAGTCACCAGCGCACCGACCTAGTCATCAGCGCACCGACCTAGTCACCATCGCACCGACCTAGTCACCAGCGCACCGACCTAGTCACCAGCGCAACCGACCTAGTCACCAGCGCACCGACCTAGTCATCATCGCATCGACCTAGTCACCAGCGCACCGACCTAGTCTCAGCGCACCGACCTAGTCACCAGCGCACCGACCTAGTCATCAGCGCACCGACCTAGTCACAACAGCGCACCGACCTAGGTCACCAGCGCACCGACCTAGTCACCAGCGCATCGACCTAGTCACAGCGCACCGACCTAGTCACCAGCGCACCGACCTAGTCATCAGCGCACCGACCTAGTCACCAGCGCACCGACCTAGTCATCAGCGCACCGACCTAGTCACCAGCGCATCGACCTAGTCACCAGCGCATCGACCTAGTCACCAGCGCATCGACCTAGTCATCAGCGCACCGACCTAGTCACCAGCGCACCGACCTAGTCATCAGCGCACCGACCTAGTCACCAGCGCATCGACCTAGTCACCAGCGCATCGACCTATTCACCAGCGCATCGACCTAGTCACCAGCGCACCGACCTAGTCATCAGCGCACCGACCTAGTCATCAGCGCATCGACCTAGTCACCAGCGCATCGACCTAGTCACCAGCGCATTCGACCTAGTCACCAGCGCATCGACCTGTCCACCAGCGCATCGACCTAGTCCACCAGCGCACCGACCTAGTCACCAGCGCACCGACCTAGTCACCAGCGCACCGACCTAGTCACCAGCGCACCGACCTAGTCACCAGCGCACCGACCTAGTCACCAGCGCATCGACCTAGTCACCAGCGCACCGACCTAGTCACCAGCGCACCGACCTAGTCACCAGCGCACCGACCTAGTCACCAGCGCATCGACCTAGTCACCAGCGCATCGACCTAGTCATCAGCGCATCGACCTAGTCATCAGCGCATCGACCTAGTCATCAGCGCATCGACCTAGTCATCAGCGCATCGACCTAGTCACCAGCGCATCGACCTAGTCACCAGCGCACCGACCTAGTCACCAGCGCATCGACCTAGTCACCAGCGCACCGACCTAGTCACCAGCGCACCGACCTAGTCACCAGCGCATCGACCTAGTCACCAGCGCACCGACCTAGTCACCAGCGCACCGACCTAGTCACCAGCGCATCGACCTAGTCACCAGCGCATCGACCTAGTCATCAGCGCATCGACCTAGTCATCAGCGCATCGACCTAGTCATCAGCGCACCGACCTAGTCACCAGCGCACCGACCTAGTCACCAGCGCACCGCACCTAGTCACCAGCGCACCGACCTAGTCACCAGCGCACCGACCTAGTCATCAGCGCATCGACCTAGTCACCAGCGCATCGACCTAGTCACCAGCGCACCGACCTAGTCATCAGCGCATCGACCTAGTCACCAGCGCATCGACCTAGTCATCAGCGCATCGACCTAGTCATCAGCGCATCGACCTAGTCATCAGCGCATCGACCTAGTCACCAGCGCACCGACCTAGTCATCAGCGCATCGACCTAGTCACCAGCGCATCGACCTAGTCACCAGCGCATCGACCTAGTCATCAGCGCATCGACCTAGTCACCAGCGCATCGACCTAGTCATCAGCGCATCGACCTAGTCACCAGCGCACCGACCTAGTCATCAGCGCATCGACCTAGTCATCAGCGCACCGACCTAGTCATCAGCGCATCGACCTAGTCATCAGCGCATCGACCTAGTCACCAGCGCACCGACCTAGTCATCAGCGCATCGACCTAGTCACCAGCGCACCGACCTAGTCACCAGCGCACCGACCTAGTCACCAGCGCACCGACCTAGTCATCAGCGCATCGACCTAGTCACCAGCGCATCGACCTAGTCACCAGCGCATCGACCTAGTCACCAGCGCACCGACCTAGTCACCAGCGCATCGACCTAGTCATCAGCGCATCGACCTAGTCATCAGCGCACCGACCTAGTCATCAGCGCATCGACCTAGTCATCAGCGCATCGACCTAGTCATCAGCGCACCGACCTAGTCATCAGCGCATCGACCTAGTCATCAGCGCATCGACCTAGTCATCAGCGCATCGACCTAGTCACCAGCGCATTGACCTAGTCACCAGCGCATCGACCTGGTCATCAGCGCATCGACCTAGTCACCAGCGCATCGACCTAGTCACCAGCGCACCGACCTAGTCATCAGCGCATCGACCTAGTCACCAGCGCATCGACCTAGTCACCAGCGCATCGACCTAGTCACCAGCGCACCGACCTAGTCATCAGCGCATCGACCTGGTCATCAGCGCATCGACCTAGTCACCAGCGCATCGACCTAGTCACCAGCGCACCGACCTAGTCATCAGCGCACCGACCTAGTCATCAGCGCATCGACCTAGTCATCAGCGCATCGACCTAGTCATCAGCGCACCGACCTAGTCACCAGCGCACCGACCTAGTCATCAGCGCACCGACCTAGTCACCAGCGCATCGACCTAGTCATCAGCGCACCGACCTAGTCATCAGCGCATCGACCTGGTCATCAGCGCATCGACCTAGTCACCAGCGCACCGACCTAGTCACCAGCGCACCGACCTAGTCACCAGCGCATCGACCTAGTCATCAGCGCATCGACCTAGTCACCAGCGCATCGAAAGGTACCTGATGTGGGGTCTGTGTGTCTGTGTGTAGAGAGGGGGGGGGGGAGACGTAGCGATTATTTTCTCTCATTCTTGTCCTCGTCCTTTCTGTTCACGTTCTCTGTGCCAATTTCCTTCCCGCCTGCCTGCCTTCCTTCCTGCCTTCCTTCACGCCTTCCTTCCTGCTTTCCTGTCTTCCTTCCTACATTCCTGTCTTCCTTCCTTCCTTCCCACTGCCTTCATGCCTTCCTTCATACATTCCTGCCTTCGTACCTTCCTTCATACCTTCCTACCTTCCTTCATACCTTCCTACCTTCCTGCCTGCCTTCATACCTTCCTACCTTCCTTCCCACTGCCTTCCTGCCTTCCTTCCTACCTTCCTACCTTCTTACCTTCCTTCCTACCTTCCTACCTTCCTTCATACCTTCCTACCTTCCTGCCTTCCTTCATACCTTCCTGCCTTCCTTCATACCTTCCTGCCTTCCTACCTTCCTTCATACCTTCCTGCCTTCCTACCTTCCTTCATACCTTCCTGCCTTCCTACCTTCCTTCCTGCCTTCCTATCTTCCTTCCTACCTTCCTACCTTCCTTCATACCTTCCTACCTTCCTGCCTTCCTTCATACCTTCCTGCCTTCCTACCTTCCTTCATACCTTCCCACCTTCCTGCCTTCCTACCTTCCTTCCTACTTTCCTACCTTCCTATCTTCCTTCCTACCTTCCTACCTACCTTCCTCTCTTCCTACTTTCCTGCTTCCTTCCTACCTTCCTGCCTTCCTACCTTCCTTCATACCTTCCTACCTTCCTACCTTCCTTCCTACATTCCTTTCTCCCTACTTTCCTGCTTCCTTCATACCTTCCTGCCTTCCTACCTTCCTTCATACCTTCCTACCTTCCTACCTTCCTTCCTACATTCCTTTCTCCCTACTTTCCTGCTTCCTTCATACCTTCCTGCCTTCCTACCTTCCTTCGTACCTTCCTGCCTTCCTACCTTCCTTCCTACCTTCCTACCTTCCTTCATACCTTCCTACCTTCCTGCCTTCCTTCATACCTTCCTACCTTCCTTCTTACCTTCCTGCCTTCCTACCTTCCTTCATACCTTCCTGCCTTCCTACCTTCCTTCCTGCCTTCCTACCTTCCTTCCTACCTTCCTGCCTTCCTACCTTCCTTCCTACCTTCCTACCTTCCTTCATACCTTCCTACCTTCCTGCCTTCCTTCATACCTTCCTGCCTTCCTACCTTCCTTCATACCTTCCCACCTTCCTGCCTTCCTACCTTCCTTCCTACTTTCCTACCTTCCTACCTTCCTTCATACCTTCCTACCTTCCTACTTTCCTGCTTCCTTCATACCTTCCTACCTTCCTGCCTTCCTACCTTCCTTCATACCTTCCTACCTTCCTACCTTCCTTCCTACATTCCTTTCTCCCTACTTTCCTGCTTCCTTCATACCTTCCTGCCTTCCTACCTTCCTTCATACCTTCCTACCTTCCTACCTTACCTTCCTTTCTCCCTACTTTCCTGCTTCCTTCTTATCTTCCTGCCTTCGTACCTTTCTGCCTTACTTCCTGTTATCTGCCTACCTTTCCTTCTTCCTGCCTTCCTTCCTTCCTGCTGCCTTTCTTCCCTTCTTCCTGCCTGCCTGGCTTCTTACCTCATTGTCTGCTTTTATTCCTGCTTCATTTTCTTTCTTCCTCCCGCTTGTCTCCCTCCACCATGTATAGACCTGTCCGGGACAACACAGAACTGTTCACAAAACCGCGCTCTTCCTCGTTGTCAGGTCACTCCAGTGTAGTCCACACACTTACTACTACTAACGATAGTGGTAGCTGCTGCTACCTGTGAGTGCACTGAACTGATTGTGCACGGGGGATAGCTGTCCCTGTTACCAGTGTCCCTCGCCATCTGACAAACTCTTCTCCGCTTCATCGCGTCTCCGGCCGTGGAACCCCTGAACAGATACGACACTGCTGGTGTTTGGTGTGCCGCCCATGATACAGCGGCTCAAAGTGGGGCAGTCAACATGTGTCCGGGTTGTGTGATTGTAATCTGCATGTTGTGTCCGGGTTGTTGGTTGTACTCAGCATGTTATGTCCGGCAATCGTCTCAAGTCACCTCCAGTCGACGAACCAGAGCTCCCAAAACTTGGGGATACGGCCCCTGTGAGGGCTGGTAATGTAAGGCTTTGTTTCCAGTAAACTTCATGCCAAGAGAGACTGTGTATGTGCGTGTGGTTGTGGCAACCATTTACGTGTGGTTGTGGCAACCATGAACGTGGTCAGGTGTATGGCGCCAACCTATCGCCAGCATATTCCCGCCAGACCCCAACAGTGAGCAGACGCAGCCAGCGGCTAGTCCTGGCGACAAGCAAGACGTGCAGAGACACACGCATGGTGGAACAGAGACACAAACATGTTGGAACAGAGACACAGACATTGATCTTGACTAGAGTCGCTGGTAAGGCGTCATATTATAGATTTATGGGTTAATAGTAACATGGGCGGCATCCTATTACAGTTATCTCCACAGGCGGTTCCAGCTTCCCGTGCTGACGGGATCTGGACTACTGGACACTGGGGCGGCATCCCGGCACAGTTTGAGCATCAATGCTACACGCGGAACAAACTCAACACAGCTTGAGAGCCCCGGCTTCAGATTCGTGTTGTCCTTGCTTAGATCCTCATCTGCCACAAGTAGTTGTTCATCTCCAGTTGTTCATCTCCAACTGTTCATCTCCAACTGTTCATCTCCAGTTGTTGATATGTTGTATCTGATGTTGCAAGTCTGTTCGTATCTGTGTAAAGAGCGGAATATTGGCTAGACTCGACACTTGATGATTTCTGGTTCTTGTGGATTGTCGTCGTTGAGTGACGTCATCATTCCTGAACGAGGAAAGCAATGGTTACCCGCTCTCTGAGCTCGGCCTTCCTCGGTCTGACAGGTAACAATAAATGTTTATACGATATTCTCATTGCAAGTCAATCGTCAAGCGACTTTACTCACTCCAGAAACGGGCTGAGATTTTAATTTATAGTAAACATATGCCTGACAAACCTAGCCTACATAAACGCCTTCAGTTACTACCATTCCGCACGTGCCTGCTTTTCAATAAGACCAAACTAATTCATCAAATCACACATCGGAGTGGTCCAAATTACATATGACCATTGTTTAAATATGATGCACAACATAGCGAACGACTAAATATATGCCATGTGCTGAAGCTTAGGGTAGACTTATACCAAACAAGCTGAGCTCCGCAGATCATGTGTGGAACAATCTTCCACAAGGAATCAACGACACAAGTAGTACCTATACATATAATGGCAGACTATATCTTCCACAAGGAATCGACGACACAAGTAGTACCTATACATATAATGGCAGACTATATCTTACACAAGGAATCAACGACACAAGTAGTACCTATACATATAATGGCAGACTATATCTTACACAAGGAATCAACGACACAAGTAGTACCTATACATATAATCGCAGACTATTCAAACATTTCTAACTACAGATTACCTCCCCCTTAATCATCATCATCATCATCATCATCATCATCCATCATCATCATCATCATCATCATAAATATAATAATAATAACAATAATAATAAAATCTAGGCATAGCAGTCTCCTATTGGTAGTACAGTATGTCTCTTTTAGCAAATAACAATTGCTACATCGATATGTAATATGAGTGAGTCATATAGTAATGATTTTAGCACTTTTCCCATGCTTTTATAATGCATATATTAATATTGATGTTGGTGCTCTAGGTTAGCCTGATAAGTGATGTATGGATGAAATCATGTGTGACCGAGAGAGATAAGTGATGTATGGATGAAATCATTTGTGACCGAGAGAGATAAGTGATGTATGGATGAAATCATGTGTGACCGAGAGAGATAAGTGATGTATGGATGAAATCATGTGTGACCGAGAGAGATAAGTGATGTATGGATGAAATCATTTGTGACCGAGAGAGATAAGTGATATATGGATGAAATCATTTGTGACCGAGAGAGATAAGTGATGTATGGATGAAATCATGTGTGACCGAGAGAGATAAGTGATGTATGGATGAAATCATGTTTGGCCGAGAGAGATAAGTGATGTATGGATGAAATCATGTGTGACCGAGAGAGATAAGTGATGTATGGATGAAATCATGTGTGACCGAGAGAGATAAGTGATGTATGGATGAAATCATGTTTGACCGAGAGAGATAAGTGATGTATGGATGAAATCATTTGTGACCGAGAGAGATAAGTGATATATGGATGAAATCATGTGTGACCGAGAGAGATAAGTGATGTATAGATGAAATCATTTGTGACCGAGAGAGATAAGTGATGTATGGATGAAATCATGTTTGACCGAGAGAGATAAGTGATGTATGGATGAAATCATTTGTGACCGAGAGAGATAAGTGATATATGGATGAAATCATGGTGGACCGAGAGAGATAAGTGATGTATAGATGAAATCATTTGTGACCGAGAGAGATAAGTGATGTATGGATGAAATCATGTATGACCGAGAGAGATAAGTGATGTATAGATGACAATCATTTGTGACCGAGAGAGATAAGTGATGTATGGATGAAATCATGTGTGACCGAGAGAGATAAGTGATGTATAGATGAAATCATTTGTGACCGAGAGAGATAAGTGATGTATGGATGAAATCATGTATGACCGAGAGAGATAAGTGATGTATGGATGAAATCATTTGTGACCGAGAGAGATAAGTGATGTATCTATGAAATGATGTGTGACCGAGAGAGATAAGTGATGTATCTATGAAATGATGTGTGACCGAGAGAGATAAGTGATGTATCTATGAAATGATGTGTGACCGAGAGAGATAAGTGATGTATCTATGAAATGATGTGTGACCGAGAGAGATAAGTGATGTATCTATGAAATGATGTGTGACCGAGAGAGATAAGTGATGTATGGATGAAATCATGTTTGACCGAGAGAGATAAGTGATGTATCTATGAAATGATGTGTGACCGAGAGAGATAAGTGACGTATCTATGAAAATGATGTGTGGACCGAGAGAGATAAGTGATGTATGGATGAAATCATGTGTGACCGAGAGAGATAAGTGATGTATGGATGAAATGATGTGTGACCGAGAGAGATAAGTGATGTATGGATCAAATCATGTGTGACCGAGAGAGATAAGTGATGTATCTATGAAATGATGTGTGACCGAGAGAGATAAGTGATGTATGGATCAAATCATGTGTGACCGAGAGAGATAAGTGATGTATGGATGAAATCATGTGTGACCGAGAGAGATAAGTGATGTATGGATCAAATCATGTGTGACCGAGAGAGATAAGTGATGTATGGATCAAATCATGTATGACCGAGAGAGATAAGTGATGTATGGATGAAATCATGTGTGACCGAGAGAGATAAGTGATGTATGGATGAAATCATGTGTGACCGAGAGAGATAAGTGATGTATGGATGAAATCATGTTTGACCGAGAGAGATAAGTGATGTATGGATGAAATCATGTGTGACCGAGAGAGATAAGTGATGTATGGATGAAATCATGTGTGACCGAGAGAGATAAGTGATGTATGGATGAAATCATGTATGACCGAGAGAGACCAGAAGGACAGAATGTTGACGGGCCTGCCTGCCCAATTCCTAACCCTTTGAAGATGAAGTTAATTCGTTCGTGTTTTCCTTCTGCGGAATAGATCTTGGGAAGCTAGGCATGTCTGTCACCCAGAGGTCAGCGTGGCCGAGTCCGGCAGCCACGTGTGTCAAGCTGACTTCCTCTAGAGAGTTCCATCCAAGGTCAAAGGCCCTCATCTGACTTGAGCAGGTTTTCTGGTCGTCCTAACGCATTCGCCTCTGTGCTGAGGAGGCTACGCATGTACTTCCTAATCCCACACACCACGTTCGAAACACAGCTGCGGACGAATTGGAAGCAGACGGCCTGGCATTGGTTTCCTATACAATGGTATAATGCCGATTGTTCAGAAAGCAATGGCAAACTACTGAACATAAACGTGCCCAGGAATCACAAACAGTCAAGAAATGCCGAAGTTGACTGCTACGTCCTGTAAAGGATATGAATCAAGCTTTTGTTTTCACACGTTCGAGTGTGGGACTTAACCTTGCCATGTTGATGCCGTGCAAGCCTAACCTTGGGCCAGGGAGACATTTAGTTTGTGGGAGATTGTGCGGATGTGTGCCGTTAGTGGAAGACAATGGTTCTGATGGTCTATTTTGGGAGGTGGCCTTGTGATTAGCAGATCGGTTGGATGGGTCCGTGATGCGCGGATCAAGGTTATCGAAGACTTACACAGCACAGCAGATGAGGAGAACAGTCCAGAGAGGATAGTGAGGACCAATTACCCGATGTGCAGTGATGTTGTGTGATATAGCATAAGATAAGGCAGTGTACGATAGCACAAGGTAACACAACATAGCATAAGATAATATTGCGTACGATAGAACAAGATAATATAACATAACATAAGATAAGATAGCACACGATAATATAAGATAGCATAAGAAAGCTGTAAACTGTAGGCACACTTTGTTGGGGACACCGAAGCCGATGTTAGTTGTCAAGATGGCCCTGAGCAGATTTGTTTGTACTTTGTGTTCATTCTTATTATTCAAAGCTAAGGGAAACAACAATTACTATGTTGATAGTTAGTATTCTAATTGCGGTTGCCTCCCTTGCAGCATTATTTGTCCCATAATGACTGAGCCCACTCATGTTTTGTTATGTGTCCATGCGCTCCCAGTCGACTCAGCCTCACGTGAACCTGGAAATGTTTTGGAGAGTAAAGGCGGCCGATATGACAGTGACCATATCAGCCATCACATCACCCACGTTCATTCATGTGTTTCTGCTCAACTCCCACGTTCATTCATGCGTTTCTGCTCAACTCCCACGTTCATTCATGTGTTTCTGTCTCAACTCCCACGTTCATTCATGCGTTTCTGCTCAACTCCCACGTTCATTCATGTGTTTCTGCTCAACTCCCACGTTCATTCATGCGTTTTCTGCTCAACTCCCACGTTCATTCATTGCGTTTCTGCTCAACTCCCACGTTCATTCATGTGTTTTCTCTGCTCAACTCCACGTTCATTCATGCGTTTCTGCTCAACTCCCACGTTCATTCATGCGTTTCTGCTCAACTCCCACGTTCATTCATGTGTTTCTGCTCACTCCCACGTTCATTCATGGCGTTTCTGCTCAACTCCCACGTTCATTCATGTGTTTCTGCTCAACTCCCACGTTCATTCATGCGTTTCTGCTCAACTCCCACGTTCATTCATGTGTTTCTGCTCAACTCCCACGTTCATTCATGCGTTTCTGCTCAACTCCCACGTTCATTCATGTGTTTCTGCTCAACTCCCACGTTCATTCATGACTCCCACGCTCATTCATGTGTTTCTGCTCAACTCCCACGCTCATTCATGTGTTTCTGCTCAACTCCCACGTTCATTCATGTGTTTCTGCTCAACTCCCACGTTCATTCATGTGTTTCTGCTCAACTCCCACGTTCATTCATGCGTTTTCCTGCTCAACTCCCACGTTCATTCATGCGTTTCTGCTCAATCTCCCACGTTCATTCATGTGTTTCTGCTCAACTCCCACGTTCATTCATGTGTTTCTGCTCAACTCCCACGTTCATTCATGTGTTTTGCTCAACTCCCACGTTCATTCATGTGTTTCTCACCAACCCCACGTTCATTCATGTGTTTTGCTCAACCCCTGCGTTCATTCATGTGTTTCAGCTCAACCCCACGTTCATTCATGTGTTTCTGCTCAAGCCCTACGCTCATTCATGTGCGTTTGCTCAACCCCTACGTTCATTCATGAGTTTCTGCTCAACCCCCACGTTAATTCATGTGTTTCTAGCTCAACCCCCACGTTCACTCATGTGTTTCTGCTCAACCACACGGTCATTCGTATCTTTCTGCTCAATTTCCACGTTAATTCATGTGTTTATGCTCAACCCCCACGCTTATTCATGTGCTTCTCACTAACCCCCACGTTCACATTTATGTGTTTCTCACCAACATCCACGTTCATTCATGTGTTTCTGCTCAACCCCTCGTTAATTCATGTGTTTCAGCTCAACACCCACGTTCATTCATGTGTCTCTCACCAACCCCCAAGTTCATTCATGTGTTTCTCACCAACCTTCAACTTCATTCATGAGTTTCTCACCAACCCTCAACTTCATTCATGTGTTTCTCACAACACCCATGTTAATTCATGTGTTTCTCACAAGCCCTCAAGTTCATTCATGTGTTTCTCACTAACGCCCAAGTTCATTCATGTGTTTCTCACCAACCCTCAACTTCATTCATGAGTTTCTCACCAACCCTCAACTTCATTCATGTGTTTCTCACAACACCCATGTTCATTCATGTGTTTCTCACAAGCCCTCAAGTTCATTCATGTGTTTCTCAGCAACGCCCAAGAAGATCATTCATGTGTTTCTCACCACCCCCCCCCCCCCCCAGTTCATTCATGTGTTTCTCACCAGCGCCCCCCCCCCAAGTTCATTCATGTGTTTCTCACCAACGCCCACGTTCAATGACGTATTCATGCTCTAGTTCTCCTCAGGCCAGTGTGGGCCGTGTGTGACGTAGACCAGTGCCAGGCCAAGTTTGTGTACAACGCCAGCCATTCTGCCACCTGCAGGTTTGTGATTGTCAGTGATTCGTTTCCTTGTGTAGTTACATGTTACATGACTAAGTCCCCCTGTACACGTGTAGTTACATGTTACATGACTAAGCCTTCCCCCCCCCACCCCCCGCCCCCTTTACACGCCTGGAGGTGTCCTAGGCATATGGCGCTAGGACATGTTTGTGTGTACAGTACAGCTATCTTTATTCGGTGACTGGTGTGTACAGTACAGCTATCTTTATTCGGTGACTGGTGTGGACATAACGTATATCTTAACATAGCAGAAACAAAGATAATGCATACAAATAAAACTACCAATGAGAAAGAAATATATATTCATGAGGGAAATTTGGAGGTGGTAGAAAATTTTGAATATCTTGATTCATTGATTACCAACAATGGTGACACAATGAAAGAAATTAAACGACGACTATCAATTGCTCTTCAAAGACTAAAACAGCTGAATAAATTAAGGAATGGGACAGACAGAACTACAGAAATTAGATTTTTAAGAGCATATATCTTTCCCATTGCAACATACACCTGTGAGTCCTGGACACTTGCTAAACAATCTGAAGAGCGCATAAATGCCTTTGAAGATAAATGTTATAGACGAGTTCTAAGAATATCTTGGGTAAAGAAGAGAACAAATGAATCCACACTTCAAGAGCTGAATGTTGAAGAAGGTTGGCTAAAGACGATAAAACAAAGAAAACTGAAATATTTTGGTCACTTGAAACGTCACAACAATTTGGAGAGAACAATAATGGAGGGGCTATATGCCTGGGAAGAGAGGAAGAGGAAGGCCAAAGAGAAGATGGGTGCAGGATGTGGCGAATGATCTCTCTAGATGGGTATATCGGATGCGGGACATCTTGCTTGTGATCGAGAGGTTTTCCAGAAGGTTGTTATGGGAGCGAGATTCTGCAAGGGACATGCTACTGAATGAATGAATGAATGAATGAATGAATGAATGAATGAATGAATGAATGGTGCGGACATGATGATGCCCGTTCTCTGTACTTCCCATGATATTGTATGGTACCATCATAGGCTGGGCCCAACAGGGAGGCCAGATCAATGTTATAAATTGCGCCTACTTGGAAATTGGAACTGGCAGGCAGACAATGTGCCAGCCACGGCGGCTTCCCTGTCCGCTCCTACCCCGTGCTTCAGCTGTCTGTTGTTTCCCTCACTGTCTCGGTGACCCCATGCTTCAACTGTCTGTTGTTTCCTCACTGTCTCGGTGACCCCATGCTTCAGCTGTCTGTTGTTTCGTCACTGACTCGGTGACCCCATTCGTCAACTGTCTGTTGTTTCCCCACTGGCTCGGTGACCCCATTCTTCAACTGTCTGTTGCTTCCTCACATATCTCAGTTTAGGAAAAAGCTCAAGTCTGTTTAAGCACGAGAGACGTGGTGGCACTCGATTATGTCTAGAGTACAGTACACAGGCACACGGTTATATGGGTGGATTATGTCTAGGGTACAGTACACAGGCACACGGTTATATGGGTGGATTATGTCTCGAGTACAGTACACAGACACACGGTTATATGGGTAGATTATGTCTAGAGTACAGTACACAGACACACGGTTATATGGGTAGATTATGTCTAGAGTACAGTACACAGACACACGGTTATATGGGTAGATTATGTCTAGAGTACAGTACACAGACACACGGTTATATGGGTAGATTATGTCTAGAGTACAGTACACAGACACACGGTTATATGGGTAGATTATGTCTCGGGTACAGTACACAGACACACGGTTATATGGGTAGATTATGTCTAGAGTACAGTACACAGACACACGGTTATATGGGTAGATTATGTCTAAAGTACAGTTCACAGACACACGGTTATATGGGTAGATTATGTCTAGAGTACAGTACACAGACACACGGTTATATGGGTAGATTATGTCTAGAGTACAGTACACAGACACACGGTTATATGGGTGGATTATGTCTCGAGTACAGTACACAGACCCACGGTTATATGGGTGGATTATGTCTAGGGTACAGTACACAGACACACGGTTATATGGGTAGATTATGTCTAGAGTACAGTACACAGACACACGGTTATATGGGTAGAGTAATGTCTAGAGTAACAGTACACAGACACACGGTTATATGGGTGGATTATTGTCTCGAGTACAGTACACAGACACACGGTTATATTGGTGGATTATGTCTCGGGTACAGTACACAGACACACGGTGGTATGGGTGGATTATGTCTCTGGTACAGTACACAGACACACGGTTATATGGGTGGATTATGTCTAGGTGACAATACACAGACACACGGTTATATGGGTAGATTATGTCTCGGGTACAGTACACAGGCACACGGTTATATGGGTGGATTATGTCTAGGGTACAGTACACAGACACACGGTTATATGGGTGGATTATGTCTAGGGTACAGTACACAGACACACGGTTATATGGGTAGATTATGTCTCGGGTACAGTACACAGACACACGGTTATATGGGTGGATTATGTCTAGGTGACAGTACACAGACACACGGTTATATGGGTGGATTATGTCTAGGGTACAGTACACAGACACACGGTTATATGGGTAGATTATGTCTCGGGTACAAGTACACAGACACACGGTTATATGGGTGGATTATGTCTAGGGTACAGTACACAGACACACGGTTATATGGGTGGATTATGTCTAGGGTACAGTACACAGACACACGGTTATATGGGTGGATTATGTCTCGGGTACAGTACACAGACACACGGTTATATGGGTGGATTATGTCTCGAGTACAGTACACAGACACACGGTTATATGTGTGGATTATGTCTCGAGTAGAGTACCAGACACACTGTTATATGTGTGGATTATGTCTCGAGTACAGTACACAGACACACGGTTATATGGTGGATTATGTCTCGAGTACAGTACAACAGGCACACGGTTATATGTGTGGATTATGTCTAGGGTACAGTACACAGACACACACGGTGGTATGGTAGATTATGTCTAGGGTTACAGTACACAGACACATGGTTGTATGGGTGGATTATGTCTCGGGTACAGTACACAGACACCACGGTTATATGGGTAGATTATGTCTAGGGTACAGTACACAGACAGACGGTGATATGGGTGGATTATGTCTAGGGTACAGTACACAGACCACAGGTTGTATGGGTTGGATATGTCTCGGGTACAAGTACACAGACACACGGTGGTATGGGTGGATTATGTCTAGGGTACAGTACACAGACACACGGTGGTATGGGTGGATTATGTCTCGGGTACAGTACACAGACACACGGTTGTATGGGTGGATTATGTCTAGGTGACAATACACAGACACACGGTTATATGGGTAGATTATGTCTCGGGTACAGTACACAGACACACGGTTATATGGGTAGATTATGTCTCGGGTACAGTACACAGACACACGGTTATATGGGTGGATTATGTCTAGGGTACAGTACACAGACACACGGTTATATGGGTGGATTATGTCTCGGGTACAGTACACAGACACACGGTTATATGGGTGGATTATGTCTCGAGTCCAGTACACAGACACACGGTTATATGTGTGGATTATGTCTCGAGTACAGTACACAGACACACTGTTATATGTGTGGATTATGTCTCGAGTACAGTACACAGACACACGATTATATGGGTGGATTATGTCTCGAGTACAGTACACAGGCACACGGTTATATGTGTGGATTATGTCTAGGGTACAGTACACAGACACACGGTGGTATGGGTAGATTATGTCTAGGGTACTGTACACAGACACATGGTTGTATGGGTGGATTATATCTCGGGTACAGTACACAGACACGCGGTTATATGGGTAGATTATGTCTAGGGTACAGTACACAGACACACGGTGGTATGGGTGGATTATGTCTAGGGTACAGTACACAGACACACGGTTGTATGGGTGGATTATGTCTCGGGTACAGTACACAGACACACGGTGGTATGGGTGGATTATGTCTAGGGTACAGTACACAGACACACGGTGGTATGGGTGGATTATGTCTCGGGTACAGTACACAGACACACGGTTGTATGGGTGGATTATGTCTAGGTGACAATACACAGACACACGGTTATATGGGTAGATTATGTCTCGGGTACAGTACACAGACACACGGTTATATGGGTAGATTATGTCTCGGGTACAGTACACAGACACACGGTTATATGTGTGGATTATGTCTAGGGTACAGTACACAGACACACGGTGGTATGGATGGATTATGTCTAGGTACAGTACACAGAAGCACGGTTATATGGTGGATTATGTCTAGAGTACAGTACACAGACACACTGTTATATGGTTGGATTATGTCTAGAGTACAGTACACAGACACACGGTTGTATGGGTGGATTATGTCTCGGGTACAGTACACAGACACACGGTTATATGGGTAGATTATGTCTAGGGTACAGTACACAGACACACGGTGGTATGGGTGGATTATGTCTAGGGTACAGTACACAGACACACGGTTGTATGGGTGGATTATGTCTCGGGTACAGTACACAGACACACGGTGGTATGGGTGGATTATGTCTAGGGTACAGTACACAGACACACGGTGGTATGGGTGGATTATGTCTCGGGTACAGTACACAGACACACGGATGTATGGGTGGATTATGTCTAGGTGACAATACACAGACACACGGTTATATGGGTAGATTATTCTCGGTACAGTACAACAGACACACGGTTATATGGGTAGATTATGTCTCGGTACAGTACACAGACACACGGTTATATGGTGGATTATGTCTAGGGTAAGTACACAGAGCACGTATGTGTGGATTATGTCTAGAGTACAGTACACAGGCACACGGTTATATGGGTAGATTATGTCTCGAGTACAGTACACAGACACACGGTTGTATGGGTGGATTATGTCTAGGTGACAATACACAGACACACGGTTATATGGGTAGATTATGTCTCGGGTACAGTACACAGACACACGGTTATATGGTAGATTATGTCTCGGGTACAGTACACAGACACACGGTTAATGGGTGGATTATGTCTAGGGTACAGTACACAGACACACGGTTATATGGGTGGAATTATTCTCGGGTACAGTACACAGACACACGGTATATGGTGGGATTATGTCTCGATCCAGTACACAGACACACGGTTGATATGTTGGATTATGTCTCGAGTACAGTACACAGACACTGTATATGTGTGGATTATGTCTCGAGTACAGTACACAGACACACGATTATATGGGTGGATTATGTCTCGAGTACAGTACACAGGCACACGGTATATGTGTGGATTATGTCTAGGGTACAGTACACAGACACACGGTGGTTATGGGTAGATTATGTCTAGGTACAGTACACAGACACATGGTTGTATGGTGGATTATCTCGGGTACAGTACACAGACACGCGGTTATATGGTAGATTAGTCTAGGGTACAGTACACAGACACAACGGTGGTATGGGTGGATATGTCTAAGGGTAAGCAGTACACAGATCACACGGTTGTGATGGGTGGATATGTCCTCGGGTACAGTACACAGACACAGCGGTGGTAGGGGTGGATTATGTCTAGGGTACAGTACACAGACACAACGGTGGTATGGGGTGGATTATGTCTCGGGTACAGTACACAGGACACACGGTTGTATGGGTGGATTATGTCTAGGTTGACAATACACAGACACACGGTTATATGGGTAGATTATGTCTCGGTACAGTACACAGACACACGGTTATATGGGTAGATTATGTCTCGGGTACAGTACACAGACACACGGTTATATGTGTGGATTATGTCTAGGGTACAGTACACAGACACACGGTGGTATGGATGGATTATGTCTAGGGTACAGTACACAGAAGCACGGTTATATGGGTGGATTATGTCTAGAGTACAGTACACAGACACACTGTTATATGGGTGGATTATGTCTAGAGTACAGTACACAGACACACGGTTGTATGGGTGGATTATGTCTCGGGTACAGTACACAGACACACGGTTATATGGGTAGATTATGTCTAGGGTACAGTACACAGACACACGGTGGTATGGGTGGATTATGTCTAGGGTACAGTACACAGAACACACGTTGTATGGGTGGATTATGTCTCGGGTACAGTACACAGACACACGGTGGTATGGGTGGATTATGTCTAGGGTACAGTACACAGACACACGGTGGTATGGGTGGATTATGTCTCGGGTACAGTACACAGACACACGGATGTATGGGTGGATTATGTCTAGGTGACAATACACAGACACACGGTTATATGGGTAGATTATGTCTCGGGTACAGTACACAGACACACGGTTATATGGGTAGATTATGTCTCGGGTACAGTACACAGACACACGGTTATATGGGTGGATTATGTCTAGGGTACAGTACACAGAAGCACGGTTATATGTGTGGATTATGTCTAGAGTACAGTACACAGGCACACGGTTATATGGGTAGATTATGTCTCGAGTACAGTACACAGACACACGGTTATGTGGGTGGATTATGTCTAGGGTACAGTAGTTACACACACACACACACACACACACACACACACACACACACACACACACACACACACACAAGTCACATCGCGAGGGCAGTTGAAACCCGTTCAAACACACATGTGCGATTGTGAAATTGATGTTCTCTCTCACACATATCCCACATCTTGAGGACTGTCCCACTTGTACTCACAGGACTGCAGAAACAGCCGTGGACTGTGGGCGACACCTGGTGACCAATGCTGACTGCAGTGAGCGGGTCAAGGTATATGTCCGACACAGAATCAGCCTGGCCGAGCTGTTTGTCAGCACGTACTGCCAGCCAGGTCAGCCATCTTGTTCACATGTCTGGTTGGGCATTCTTGTTCACATGTCTGGTTGGGGCACATTGTTCACATTGTCTGGTTGGGTCATCTTGTTCACATGTCTGGGTTGGGTCATCTTGTTCACATGTCTGTTGGGGTCATCTTGTTCACAAGGATGTCTGGTTGGGCATCTTGTTCACATGTCTGGTTGGGTCATCTTGTTCACATGCCTGTTTGGGTCATCTTGTTCACATGTCTGGTTGGGTCATCTTGTTCACATGTCTGGTTGGGTCATCTTGTTCACATGCCTGGTTGGGTCATCTTGTTCACATGCCTGGTTGGGCACATTGTTCACATGTCTAGTTGGGTCATCTTGTTCACATGTCTGGTTGGGCATCTTGTTCACATGTCTGGTTGGGTCATCTTGTTCACATGCCTGTTTGGGTCATCTTGTTCACATGTCTGGTTGGGTCATCTTGTTCACATGTCTGGTTGGGTCATCTTGTTCACATGCCTAGTTGGGTCATCTTGTTCACATGCCAGGTTGGGCACATTGTTCACATGTCTGGTTAGGTCATCTTGTTCACATGTCTGGTTGGGTCATCTTGTTCACATGCCTGGTTGGATCATCTTGTTCACCATGCCTGGTTGGGCACATTGTTCACATGTCTAGTTGGGTCATCTTGTTCACATGTCTGGTTGGGCATCTTGTTCACATGTCTGGTTGGGCACATTGTTCACATGTCTGGTTGGGTCATCTTGTTCACATGCCTGGTTGGGTCATCTTGTTCACATGCCTGGTTGGGCACATTGTTCACATGTCTGGTTGGGTCATCTTGTTCACATGTCTGGTTGGGTCATCTTGTTCACATGCTTGGTTGGGTCATCTTGTTCACATGCCTGGTTGGGCACATTGTTCACATGCCTGGTTGGATCATCTTGTTCACATGCCTGGTTGGCTCATCTTGTTCACATGTCTGGTTGGATCATCTTGTTCACATGTCTGGTTGGGTCATCTTGTTCACATGACTGGTTGGGTCATCTTGTTCACATGTCTGGTTGGGTCATCTTGTTCACATGTCTGGTTGGGTCATCTTGTTCACATGTCTGGTTGGTTCATCTTGTTCACATGTCTGGTTGGGTCATCTTGTTCACATGTCTGGTTGGGTCATCTTGTTCACATGTCTGGTTGTGTCATCTTGTTCACATGTCTGGTTAGGTCATCTTGTTCATATGTCTGGATGGGTCATCTTGTTCACATGTCTAGTTGGGTCATCTTGTTCACATGTCTGGTTGAATCATCTTGTTCACATGTCTGGTTGGGTCATCTTGTTCACATGTCTGGTTGGGTCATCTTGTTCACATGTCTGGTTGGGTCATCTTGTTCACATGTCTGGTTGGGTCATCTTGTTCACATGTCTGGTTGGGTCATCTTGTTCACATGTCTGGTTGGGTCATCTTGTTCACATGACTGGTTGGGTCATCTTGTTCACATGTCTGGTTGGTTCATCTTGTTCACATGTCTGGTTGGTTCATCTTGTTCACATGTCTGGGTGGGTCATGTTGTTCACATGTCTGGTTGGGTCATCTTGTTCACATGACTGGTTGGGTCATCTTGTTCACATGCCTGGTTGGGTCATCTTGTTCACATGTCTGGTTGGGCACATTGTTCACATGTTTGGTTGGGTCATCTTGTTCACATGTCTGGTTGGGTCATCTTGTTCCCATGCCTGGTTGGGTCATCTTGTTCACATGTCTGGTTGGGTCATCTTGTTCACATGTCTGATTGGGCACATTGTTCACATGTCTGGTTGGGTCATCCTGTTCACATGCCTGGTTGGGTCATCTTGTTCATATGTCTGGTTGGGTCATCTTGTTCACATGTCTGGTTGGGTCATCTTGTTCACATGCCTGGTTGGGCAACTTGTTCACATGCCTGGTTGGGTCATCTTGTTCACATGTCTGGTTGGGCACATTGTTCACATGTCTGGTTGGGTCATCTTGTTCACATGTCTGGTTGGGTCATCGTGTTCACATGCCTGGTTGGGTCATCTTGTTCACATGCCTGGTTGGGCACATTGTTCACATGTCTGGTTGGGCACCCTGTTCACATGTCTGGTTGGGTCATCTTGTTCACATGTCTGGTTGGGTCATCTTGTTCACATGTCTGGTTGGGTAATCGTGTTCACATGTCTGATTGGGTCATCTTGTTCACATGTCTGGTTGGGTCATCTTGTTCACATGCCTGGTTGGACACATTGTTCACATGTCTGGTTGGGTCATCTTGTTCACATGCCTGGTTGGGTCATCTTGTTCACATGTCTGGTTGGGCACCTTGTTCACATGTCTGGTTGGATCATCTTGTTCACATGTCTGGTTGGGTCATCTTGTTCACATGCCTGGTTGGGTCATCTTGTTCACATGCCTGGTTGGGTCATCTTGTTCACCTGCCTGGTTGGGCACCTTGTTCACATGTATGGTTGGGTCATCTTGTTCACATGTCTGGTTGGGTCATCTTGTTCACATGTCTGGTTGAGTCATCTTGTTCACAAGTCTGGTTGGGTCATCTTGTTCACATGTCTGGTTGGGTCATCTTGTTCACATGTCTGGTTGGGTCCACTTGTTCACATGTCTGGTTGGGCACATTGTTCACATGTCTGGTTGGGTCATCTTGTTCACATGTCTGGTTGGGTCATCTTGTTCACATGCCTGGATGGGTCATCTTGTTCACATGTCTGGTTGGGCACATTGTTCACATGTCTGGTTGGGCACCTTGTTCACATGTATGGTTGGGTCATCTTGTTCACATGTCTGGTTGGGCCATCTTGTTCACATGTCTGGTTGGGTCATCTTGTTCACATGTCTGGTTGGGCACCTTGTTCACATGCCTGGTTGGGTCATCTTGTTCACATGTCTGGTTGGGTAATCTTGTTCACATGTCTGGTTGGTTCATCTTGTTCACATGTCTGGTTGGGTCATCTTGTTCACATGTCTGGTTGGGCACCTTGTCCACATGTTTGGTTGGGTCATCTTGTTCACATGTCTGATTGGACACCTTGTTCACATGTCTGGTTGGGTCATCTTGTTCACATGTCTGGTTGGGTCATCTTGTTCACATGTCTGGTTGGGTCATCTTGTTGACATGTCTGGTTGGCACCTTCTTCACATGTCTGGTTGGGTCATCTTGTTCACATGTCTGATTGGGTCATATTGTTCACATGTCTGGTTGGGTCATCGTGTTCACATGTCTGATTAGGTCATCTTGTTTACATGTCTGGTTGGGTCATCTTGTTCACATGCCTGGTTGGGTCATCTTGTTCACATGTCTGGTTGGGTCATCTTGTTCACATGTCTGGTTGGGTCATCTTGTTCACATGTCTGGTTGGGCATCTTGTTCACATGTCTAGTTGGGTCATCTTGTTCACATGTCTGGTTGGGTCATCTTGTTCACATGTCTGGTTGGGCACCTTGTTCACATGTCTGGTTGGGCACCTTGTTCACATGTCTGGTTGGGTCATCTTGTTCACATGTCTGGTTGGTTCATCTTGTTCACATGTCTGGTTGGGTCATCTTGTTCACATGTCTGGTTGGGCACCTTGTCCATATGTTTGGTTGGGTCATCTTGTTCACATGTCTGGTTGGACACCTTGTTCACATGTCTGGTTGGGTCATCTTGTTCACATGTCTGGTTGGGTCATCTTGTTCACATGTCTGGTTGGGCACCTTGTTCACATACCTGGTTGGGTCATCTTGTTCACATGCCTGGTTAGGTCATCTTGTTCACATGTCTGGTTGGACACCCTGTTCACATGTCTGGTTGGGTCATCTTGTTCACATGTCTGGTTGGGTCATCTTGTTCACATGTCTGGTTGTGTCATCTTGTTCACATGTCTGGATGGGTCATCTTGTTCACATGTCTGGTTGGGTCATCTTGTTCACATGTTTGGTTGGGTCATCTTGTTCACATGTCTGGTTGGGCACCTTGTTCACATGTCTGGTTGGGTCATCTTGTTCACATGTCTGATTGGGTCATCTTGTTCACATGTCTGGTTGGGTCATCTTGTTCACATGTCTGGTTGGGTCATCTTGTTCACATGTCTGGTTGGGTCATCTTGTTCACATGTCTGGTTGGGTCATCTTGTTCACATGTCTGGTTGGGCACCTTGTTCACATGTCTGATTGGGTCATCTTGTTCACATGTCTGGTTGGGTCATCTTGTTCACATGTCTGATTGGGTCATCTTGTTCACATGTCTGGTTGGGTCATCTTGTTCACATGCCTGGTTGGACACATTGTTCACATGTCTGGTTGGGTCATCTTGTTCACATGTCAGGTTGGGTCATCTTGTTCACATGTCTGGTTGGGCACCTTGTTCACATGTCTGGTTGGATCATCTTGTTCACATGTCTGGTTGGGTCATCTTGTTCACATGCCTGGTTGGGTCATCTTGTTCACATGCCTGGTTGGGTCATCTTGTTCACCTGCCTGGTTGGGCACCTTGTTCACATGTATGGTTGGGTCATCTTGTTCAAATGTCTGGTTGGGTCATCTTGTTCACATGTCTGGTTGAGTCATCTTGTTCACAAGTCTGGTTGGGTCATCTTGTTCACATGTCTGGTTGTGTCATCTTGTTCACATGTCTGGTTGGGTCATCTTGTTCACATGTCTGGTTGGGTACATTGTTCACATGTCTGGTTGTGTCATCTTGTTCACATGTCTGGTTGGGTCATCTTGTTCACATGCCTGGATGGGTCATCTTGTTCACATGTCTGGTTGGGCACATTGTTCACATGTCTGGTTGGGCACCTTGTTCACATGTATGGTTGGGTCATCTTGTTCACATGTCTGGTTGGGTCATCTTGTTCACATGTCTGGTTGGGTCATCTTGTTCACATGTCTGGTTGGGCACCTTGTTCACATGCCTGGTTGGGTCATCTTGTTCACATGTCTGGTTGGGTAATCTTGTTCACATGTCTGGTTGGTTCATCTTGTTCACATGTCTGGTTGGGTCATCTTGTTCACATGTCTGGTTGGGCACCTTGTCCACATGTTTGGTTGGGTCATCTTGTTCACATGTCTGATTGGACACCTTGTTCACATGTCTGGTTGGGTCATCTTGTTCACATGTCTGGTTGGGTCATCTTGTTCACATGTCTGGTTGGGTCATCTTGTTGACATGTCTGGTTGGCACCTTCTTCACATGTCTGGTTGGGTCATCTTGTTCACATGTCTGATTGGGTCATCTTGTTCACATGTCTGGTTGGGTCATCGTGTTCACATGTCTGATTGGGTCATCTTGTTTACATGTCTGGTTGGGTCATCTTGTTCACATGCCTGGTTGGGTCATCTTGTTCACATGTCTGGTTGGGTCATCTTGTTCACATGTCTGGTTGGGTCATCTTGTTCACATGTCTGGTTGGGTCATCTTGTTCACATGTCTGGTTGGGTCATCTTGTTCACATGTCTGGTTGGGTCATCTTGTTCACATGTCTGGTTGGGCACCTTGTTCACATGTCTGGTTGGGCGCCTTGTTCACATGTCTGGTTGGGTCATCTTGTTCACATGTCTGGTTGGTTCATCTTGTTCACATGTCTGGTTGGGTCATCTTGTTCACATGTCTGGTTGGGCACCTTGTCCATATGTTTGGTTGGGTCATCTTGTTCACATGTCTGGTTGGACACCTTGTTCACATGTCTGGTTGGGTCATCTTGTTCACATGTCTGGTTGGGTCATCTTGTTCACATGTCTGGTTGGGCACCTTGTTCACATACCTGGTTGGGTCATCTTGTTCACATGCCTGGTTAGGTCATCTTGTTCACATGTCTGGTTGGACACCCTGTTCACATGTCTGGTTGGGTCATCTTGTTCACATGTCTGGTTGGGTCATCTTGTTCGCATGTCTGGTTGTGTCATCTTGTTCACATGTCTGGTTGGGTCATCTTGTTGACATGTCTGGTTGGCACCTTCTTCACATGTCTGGTTGGGTCATCTTGTTCACATGTCTGATTGGGTCATCTTGTTCACATGTCTGGTTGGGTCATCGTGTTCACATGTCTGATTGGGTCATCTTGTTTACATGTCTGGTTGGGTCATCTTGTTCACATGCCTGGTTGGGTCATCTTGTTCACATGTCTGGTTGGATCATCTTGTTCACATGTCTGGTTGGGTCATCTTGTTCACATGTCTGGTTGGGTCATCTTGTTCACATGTCTGGTTGGGTCATCTTGTTCACATGTCTGGTTGGGTCATCTTGTTCACATGTCTGGTTGGGCACCTTGTTCACATGTCTGGTTGGGCACCTTGTTCACATGTCTGGTTGGGTCATCTTGTTCACATGTCTGGTTGGTTCATCTTGTTCACATGTCTGGTTGGGTCATCTTGTTCACATGTCTGGTTGGGCACCTTGTCCATATGTTTGGTTGGGTCATCTTGTTCACATGTCTGGTTGGACACCTTGTTCACATGTCTGGTTGGGTCATCTTGTTCACATGTCTGGTTGGGTCATCTTGTTCACATGTCTGGTTGGGCACCTTGTTCACATACCTGGTTGGGTCATCTTGTTCACATGCCTGGTTAGGTCATCTTGTTCACATGTCTGGTTGGACACCCTGTTCACATGTCTGGTTGGGTCATCTTGTTCACATGTCTGGTTGGGTCATCTTGTTCACATGTCTGGTTGTGTCATCTTGTTCACATGTCTGGTTGGGTCATCTTGTTCACATGTCTGGTTGGGTCATCTTGTTCACATGTTTGGTTGGGTCATCTTGTTCACATGTCTGGTTGGGCACCTTGTTCACATGTCTGGTTGGGTCATCTTGTTCACATGTCTGATTGGGTCATCTTGTTCACATGTCTGGTTGTGTCATCTTGTTCACATGTCTGGTTGGGTCATCTTGTTCACATGTCTGGTTGGGTCATCTTGTTCACATGTCTGGTTGGGTCATCTTGTTCACATGTCTGGTTGGGCACCTTGTTCACACGTCTGGTTAGATCATCTTGTTCACATGCCTGGTTGGGTCATCTTGTTCACATGTCTGGTTGGGTCATCTTGTTTACATGTCTGGTTGGGTCATCTTGTTCACATGTCTGGTTGGGTCATCTTGTTCACATGTCTGGTTGGGTCATCTTGTTCACATGTCTGGTGGGTCATCTTGTTCACATGTCTGGTTGGGTCATCTTGTTCACATGTCTGGTTGGGCATCTTGTTCACATGTCTGGTTGGGTCATCTTGTTCACATGTCTGGTTGGGTCATCTTGTTCACATGTCTGGTTGGGCACCCTTGTTGGGTCTTCTCTAGAAATTGATGCAAAATTCACTTTGGTTTATTTATAAAGTGTTTGAAATGGGTGTGACAGGGATGTGACAGGGATGTGACGGGGGTGAGACAGGGATGTGACAGGGATGTGACAGTTATGAGACAGGGATGTGACAGGGGTATGACAGGGATGTGACAGGGATGAGACGGATGTGACAGGGGTGAGACAGGGATGTGACAGGGGTGAGACAGGGATGTGACAGGGGTGAGACAGGGATGTGACACTGATGTGACAGGGATATGACAGGGATGAGACAGGGATGTGACAGGGATATGACAGGGATATGACAGGGATGTGACAGGGGTATGACAGGGATGTGACAGGGTGTGACATGGGATGTGACATGGGATGTGACAGGGTGGGTGTACGTGGATGTGACAGGGTGTGTGTACGTGGATGTGACAGGGTGGGTGTACGTGGATTTGACATGGATGTGCCATGGGATGTGACATGGATGTGACAGGGTGTACGTGGATGTGACAGGGTTTACGTGGATGTGACAGGGGTGTAACAAGGAATTCTTTATCACTCCTTAATGGCTGAGTGAGCATCCGTAATTCTACCTTATGTTCCTCTAAAGAGGTTAGTATCTCTACGTTTTTATTGGTTACCTCGTCCACAGAGACTATTCTTTCTTCTTGCCGCTTTCTTTCCTCACAAGCATCTCGCCTTAGACGAAACTGTTCCTCTAGCTCTTTCGTGACAATACCTGAATTTCTCCTCTGCTCAAATTCAATAGCCGATTCTTTCTTAACAGTTCCCAGTCCACGCTGCCATATTACTCTTTGTGCTTGAAGCTTCGCTCTAAACATGGGAGTTTGTGAATCCCATCTTGTCATTTCTTTCTGAATAAATTTCTCTAGTCTGGTGCCTGAATATCCTCCTGACATATCCTGTTACTTGGTATTTTCTATAGCCTGGGAACTTCCGTTCCCCAACATGGCGGTTAGGCATTGAACCGTTAATCCTCTGGCGTGTTTATGCTTGCGGCTTCAGTTTGCATTCGCGTTTTCCTCATGTTGGACTGGTAGTACATGGTTCCGTCACCCTGCTACTGAGTGAATGCGTGGAGCGACACTGTGAGCTGTGAGATTCGTGTGGAATGCTTTTACATGTGTCCGCTGTTGTTTGCACAATGAACTGCATGTTCAGAACAATGGCCGGCTGTAGCTGAATTGACTGATTTGCCTTTTCGGTTTCGGTTTACGAGTGCTTTTTTTTTCAGGAGACCCAGTAGTCACTGGAGCTACGGAGTTCGTGCTTTGTGCGGCACTTTCGGCGGTTCGCCCTGCGGGAAGAGACCGAGCGTTGTCGGATAAAACGCGGGTCAATAAAATCTTTCTGGTGACTTCCGATTCCATCGACGATGAACTGTAATTTCCGTTGAGGACCTTTGTGTTGGCATTCTGGCGGCGGCATTATGCACAGTGTACCTGTGCGGACTGTTGGCTTGCCGAGACACCTGCCTGTTCCACTTTTCACATTGGGCAGTGAGGAGCATTTTGTGTGGTATTCACTGGCACAGGAACGGAGCATAATGGGGACGACCCGTTGTCATGAAGTTGGAACCGGGACTAATTAATTAACTGACTGACTGACTGACTGACTGACTACTCAATGAGCATGTTCAAGAGGATAGAGATGGAGTGGATCCGAAGAGAGTGGTTGCTGTCTCTGGAGCGGTCTCGGCTGACAAAGATTAGTTTCATCTTCGTGCCAGGGCATGCGGGAGTACAAGGAAATGAGCGGGCTGACAAGCTCGCAGGTAAGGCTACTGTGGAAGGCGGACGCGCCATGGACCAGGCTGACATTCTGAATGCTCTACGAGAAGTAAGACTTTTGCGAAAACCAAGTGATGACTGTGAATCTACAACAATGGCCAGACTGCTAGAGCAGCAAATTAAAAGAGGGGTGGCCAAACAAGAACACTACGCAGGAAGCTAAAGACGATCGATAAACCAGCACAGAACTGGCGTCGTTAGCCGCTACACGCTGCGGGATTTGCTGAGGAGGGGATCCGAGCACTTATGGACTGAATGGTTCGATGTGCAATGAGGATGATCTGTCGACTAACTAATTAACTGACTGACTGACTGACTGACTGATTATAGCCTGGGAACGAGAGTGCATATTTGCTAATAGCTATTTTCAGGCAAGTTAATATGTATAGTATATGTCACACTCAGAGCTAAGCCAGGAAGCAGAAGAGTGAAACACGGGCAGCAGATACAACAATGGGTAGTGGTAGCCTCAGCAGTGACAGAAAACTGAACGGTAATACAAATCGAGTAGCTGGTGATAGCAGTGAACCCAGTGTGGGAATATGTAAGACACAATAATCGATCATAATATTTAACTAAATAAACTTAAAATCAACTGAACAAATATCTAAATAAAAATGGCATATGCTAGAATCAAATTATAAGCAGTCTAGCAAAGAATATAATCCAAAACATCAATGTAAATATGATTAAAGAGATGAATTATCACTAAATGATGAATGAAAACACTTAAAATCAGTTACTCAAATTATGAATGATAACAATTAAAACATAAAACACTAAAATGATAGATGACCGCGGTTAACTCATAAGAAAGTATCCATTATTAACTATTAAAAAGTTATTTATATTCTACAAACTTCCATAGTAACAAATTCCTAAGTTAATACTTAGCAAATGTAATGGTTGAAGAGTGAAAGAATGAAGAGTGAAAAAAATTCACTAAAAAGAAAAAATAAAAGAAAGAAAAGAAAGAAAGATAAAAATTCACCAAAAAGAGGGAAAGAATTCACGTACTGAAAATAGTTAGTCTAGGATGTATTCCCTGATTATATCGCGGAGGAGCAGTCCAATATGTCAGAAGTGACTGTTTTCTCACAATGGAGTTTAGTTATGAGTGCAGGTTCAGATCCCTGACACTCCAGATCCACGAGAGGAAATTTGGGACAACTGTCTTTTATAGGTTGAATAAAGACCAGGTCCCTAGATACCCAAGCACCCTGCTGGATATGGCTCGTAAACAGGTAAAAGTAACTGGTGTTGGTATCAACGCAGAGTGGGAAGGAGAAGGTTAGATGCATAGGTTTACATCTGCTAGTTGATTACTAGGCAGGGCAGGTTTCCTCCCTGACAATCTCCCCTCTCTGGTTATTATAACGAGTCCCCCCCCCAAGCTTTTTACATAACAGGCGCGCGCGCACACACACACACACACACACAAACACACACACAAACACACACACACACACACACACCGTTACATACACTTGGAAAATATAATGCCATATCTATGAGTGAAACAAACTGCCACTGTGATTGTTATCCATCAATATCCTAATTCAGAACATGTTTTGCGGTATGATGATAGTGTACTGGTGAATTTTGAGACAGGAAACATTCACATGTACTATGTAGAGCTGTGAAATTATAGTCGTATGAAATGATGTGAATAATATTAATTTACATCAACAATGCGATATAATAAATAACTTTAAACTTTCCTTGAGGTATGACTTCAGGATTACAGATCTCAGAATGAGATTTTGCCTTGGGTCGGCTGAGACAGTTTTCTGTGTCAATGATATCCCGGGCCAGACAGTACATGATGTAAACAGGAGAACTATAATAACTCACAAAAGAGTCACTATATAAATAACAGAGGAATTAATGAATGTGCGATAGGACTTCGGCATTGACAAGGACCAGAGCTAAGGCTCAGGCTTATGTCTAGACAACCGCAGCCGGAGTGCTACCTCCTAGAGCGGGCTTACACATCTTGTTCGAATGAACATTCTCTTTGGGTCTCCTAGACCCATGTTTAGGGCTGAACACCTGGCAAATCCACACCGTGAACCCAACACGGTCCGTATTGTTCAAATCTTGGGACATTTGTATCGCTCTGTCCGGATCTGGTGGCTGACGGAGGCCAATTCCTGCCTCCTCTACTGTTTATACGGGCATAATCGCCACTTCTGGCTGCGGTGATTACAGTCAGAGAGGGCGGGAGAAATAGTGTGCACCCTTATTTATAATCTTGGCCGGGGCGACATCACATCATACAGTTCGCGTTTTACCAGCGGACCATGGGACATGTTCCACCATCACCGCGTAGAGCCGAGCCAGGCGGCTTTATTAATATTTTTTAAGATATGTAATGTGTATGTGTAACATATTTTCCCATTTGTGTGTGGATGTTCATGACAGTTGTCAATGTATGTATGTTAAAGTGTGGGAGTCTGTATGTATTAATTTGAGTGACACTGTATATATATATATATGAGCAAGTCACCGCTGAAAGTGTTGTATGGAGAGCAAATATCAGAAATGGAATAAGGACAAAGGAGAAAAGTATGTGTGTGTTTATGAACGTGCGTGTGTACGCGTATCTGCCTCCATGCCTGTCTCATAACATGGTAATATGTATTGCTTATGTTTACACCATTCATTTGACAATATGGTTTTCCTATATGAATATATCATGCGCTATTGATGAACGAAAGACGAGTGATTGGAAGGGCCGAATGTAACACGGACATGCGTGCCCTATTTGTGACTCTTTGAAAATAAAGTTCGTTTGTTTGTTGGTTCCCTATTTGTCGAGTTGCTCTAAGAGCTCCACATCTGTGATTGTGTCAGACCATTCTAGACCTACGATTGCTGTCAGCACTTTGCTTGGAGCTCACAATGTACAGTTTGATTAGATGTAGGGGACGATAGTTCTTCCACATATGGGGCAGGTATCGGCTGGTGTTATATCTGCTATGTTATAGCTACATATAACAAACTGTCATGTCTGGTGTTATATCTGCTATGTTATAGCTACATATAACAAACTGTCATGTCTGGTGTTATATCTGCTATGTTATAGCTACATATAACAAACTGTCATGTCTGGTGTTATATCTGCTATGTTATAGCTACATATAACAAACTGTCATGTCTGGTGTTATATCTGCTATGTTATAGCTACATATAACAAACTGTCATGTCTGGTGTTATATCTGCTATGTTATAGCTACATATAACAAACTGTCATGTCTGGTGTTATATCTGCTATGTTATAGCTACATATAACAAACTGTCATGTCTGGTGTTATATCTGCTATGTTATAGCTACATATAACAAACTGTCATGTCTGGTGTTATATCTGCTATGTTATAGCTACATATAACAAACTGTCATGTCTGGTGTTATATCTGCTATGTTATAGCTACATATAACAAACTGTCATGTCTGGTGTTATATCTGCTATGTTATAGCTACATATAACAAACTGTCATGTCTGGTGTTATATCTGCTATGTTATAGCTACATATAACAAACTGTCATGTCTGGTGTTATATCTGCTATGTTATAGCTACATATAACAAACTGTCATGTCTGGTGTTACATCTGCTATGTTATAGCTACATATAAACAAACTGTCATGTCTGGTGTTATATCTGCTATGTTATAGCTACATATAACAAACTGTCATGTCTGGTGTTATATTCTGCTATGTTTTAGCTACTATAACAAACTGTCATGTCTGGTGTTATATCTGCTAGTTATAAGCTACATATAACAAACTGTCATGTCTGGGTGTTATATCTGCTATGTTATAGCTACATATAACAACTGTCATGTCTGGTGTTATATCTGCTATGTTATAGCTACATATAACAAACTGTCATGTCTGGTGTTATATCTGCTATGTTATAGCTACATATAACAAACTGTCATGTCTGGTGTTATATCTGCTATGTTATAGCTACATATAACAAACTGTCATGTCTGGTGTTTTCAGGAGCTTACAAGATCAGTGACGTGAGGAGCCTCTCATTTCCCACTCTCTCCGTCCACAGGTTTGGTCAGCTGTGACGTCAACGCTTGTCTGGGCGGAGTTGTGATCAACGTAAACCGCAGAGTGCACTGCAGGTCAGTTTCTTAGCCAGTATATCTACACAGATACACACTACACACTACACTACACAGATACATAGCAAGTATATCTACACACTACACTACACATACATAGCCAGTACATCTACACACTACACACTACACACATACACACTACACTACACAGATACACAGCAAGTATATCTACACACTACTACACCATAGCCAGTATATCTACATAATACATACTACACACACATAGCAAGTATATCTACACACTACACTACACACATACACACTATACACATACACACCACACACACACACACTCCACACATATACAGAGCAAGTATATCTACACACTACAAACTACGCACACACACACAGAGCAAGTATATCTGCACACACACAAAGAGTAAGTATATCTACACACACACAGACTAAGTATATCTACACACACACATAGTAAGTATTTCTACACACACACACACAGAGTAAGCATATCTACACACATACACAGAGCAAGTATATCTACGCACACACAGAGCAAGTATATCTACACACACACACACACACAGAGTAAGTATATCTGCACACACACACACAAAGTAAGTATACATGCACACACACACAGAGCAAGTATATCTACACACACACATACACACACACACACACACAGCAAGTATATCTACACACACACAGAGAGTAAGTATATATGCACATACACAGAGCAAGTATATCTACACACACAGAGTAAGTATATCATCTACACACATACACAGAGTAAGTATATCTACACACACACAGAGTAAGTATATCATCTACACACATACACAGAGTAAGTATATCTACACACACACACACAGAGTAAGTATATCATCTACACACTTACACAGAGTAAGTATATCTATACACACACACACAGAGTAAGTATATCATCTACACACTTACACAGAGTAAGTATATCTATACACACACACACAGAGTAAGTATATCATCTACACACATACACAGAGTAAGTATATCTACACACACACAGAGTAAGTATATCATCTACACACTTACAGCGGAGGTCATGACCCTAGAGTGTAAACACATACGACAAAGGTCATACAAAGGTCATAATCCTACATTACAAAGATTTACAGCAAGGACCTTGACCCTTAGATGTAAACAAACACGGCAAAGGTCACTTCCCTCTCATACACAAATACACAACGAAGGTCATGACCTCTGAGATATAGACATCGCCGTCACGTGCCGTTTAGCGTTGGTGGTCGAGGTTCGCCATTTCACAATGTCACCAGAACTACGAATCACATCTGTGTTCCTTTCCCGAATATTCCATGCTGCCTAGTCACACAGGTCGATTCTCTTCGTTATCCCTTGGTTCTTGCCCCATCAAGTTTACCAGTTGTCATCAAATATATAAGTTTACGTTTCTTTGTAACAAGCTCTACAATGATTTTTCCTCAATCTATTTACTTGTTTTCAGCTGCTTACATGTCCACATCTTTACCGCAGTTGCAAATATTTCGCTTTGTGTTTGGTCAATCTCCACTGTTTACGTCTGATTCCTCTCACCGATTTACAGGTGTCACTTTGTTATTGAAGAGTATCATGTATTCTTTACAGTATAGCAACACCAATCTCCTCCCTGGAGATGACATCTTGTTGTTGGTGAACATGATTTCCACCTGGCAAAGACTACTTTTGCGTAGTGATTCTGTTTCCCTTCATTACAAGGCAACTTCCATCAGATGTTATGTTTTGAAATTCAGTTAGGAATACACTGTCTTGAAAGTAAAATGGATTCATATAATTCTGATTGAAAATACTCCAAATTATCTGTCAGAATAGATAACTGAGAGAATTTTACGATGACTAAAACAGTGATCTGTTGACCACAGAACACATAAGTGAGAGAAGTTTATGATGACTAAAACAGTGATCTATTGACCACAGAACACATAAGTGAGAGAAGTTTACGATGACTAAAACAGTGATCTGTTGACCACAGATAAGATAATTGAGAGAAGTTTACGATGACTAAAACAATGATCTGTTGACCACAGATAAGATAATTGAGAGAAGTTTACGATGACTAAAACAGTGATCTATTGACCACAGAACCGTGGCGCGGGCAGTCTGGTGTGTCCAGGTATCGGTGCTCTACAGCTCGGATTGCTCGTCCAGTCACAGACAATTGGCCCAGGAGACCATCGACAGGGCCAGCTTGTTCTTGGTCTCACACTGCCCCAGTGGTACGTACAACATCTTGTTATTATCTCCAGGTAATCTGGTGTAGAGATACTTACACCCTTGTTTGTCTATTTATCATGTAGAAGTACATATATTCTTGTTTATCTATTTCTCAGTTAGAAGAGCAGAGAGTGCTCTTCACTCTATACCAGCACTTGATCCTCTCAGTCGTTGATTATGGACTAGGACTGCTCACTGTCTCAGAGAGTCAGCTGGTGAAGTTAGAGCGCATACAGAACGAAGCTATGCGGGTCATTCTGGGATGCACCAGAGACACCCCAGTAGTGTGTATGCGTTACATCCTTGGTTTGCCGACTGTTACTGGTAGGCTCAAGGTGACGCAGGCGAAGTTCATACCTCAGAGTAGCTGCAGACAGATCACCTGTTGCATGAGGCGCTGGACGCAGTTAAGGGTCAGAGACTGATAAGAGGGAAATCATGGATGGCTCAGGCGGAGGATACGATCAGACAGGTGTGTATCTTGGAGGGGTGGAGGGGGGAGGCGAGGAGAGGAGTGGGTCAGATTGTCAGCGGCGCAGTCTGACTTGTGCAGAGTTATAATCACATTGAGCAGGGAGTGCAGGGAGTGGCCAGCAGTTGCCACGGAATTGGAAATCCAGCAACTAATTCAGGATAATGCTCGCTCGGGTGATGTGATTATCTACACATATGGTTCGGTGTCGAGAGGTAGGAGAAGTGCCTTGGGGTTCTTAGCAAAAGCTAATGGTAGACATTTGGTGCAGGAGAGCCTGGCATATGATACCAGAACATCTAGCTTAAGAATGGAGGTGGAGGCGGTCACTGCAGCTTTCCGCTGGATAGAGAAAATGACACACACACACACACACACACATCGTGATTGTAACTGACTGAGAAAGCATGCTGAGAAAGGTGAGGACAGGCATGTTTCTGATCCATACAGTAGTGCAGATGTAATGTTAGAATGGAACAAGCTGTGAGCTCAGTTTAATGTCTGATCCATACAGTAATGCAGATGTAATGTTAGAATGGAACAAGTTGTGAGCTCAGTTTAATGTCTGATCCATACAGTAGTGCAGATGTAATGTTAGAATGGAACAAGTTGTGAGCTCAGTTTAATGTCTGATCCATACAGTAGTGCAGATGTAATGTTAGAATGGAACAAGTTGTGAGCTCAGTTTAATGTCTGATCCATACAGTAATGCAGATGTAATGTTAGAATGGAACAAGTTGTGAGCTCAGTTTAATGTCTGATCCATACAGTAGTGCAGATGTAATGTTAGAATGGAACAAGTTGTGAGCTCAGTTTAATGTCTGATCCATACAGTAGTGCAGATGTAATGTTAGAATGGAACAAGTTGTGAGCTCAGTTTAATGTCTGATCCATACAGTAATGCAGATGTAATGTTAGAATGGAACAAGTTGTGAGCTCAGTTTAATGTCTGACTTCCACAATTGCACAGTGTTATAAAAGCTCCCCTAGCATTCTATATTCGCATTCTGATATCTGTATCTGTTCCATTTCCCTTTGTCCACATTGGTACCTAAGTAGTTGCATAATTCTGTCTCTTGAAGTGAGGTTATTCTGCACCAATACCCTACCAAGGCGTGCAGAACCGGTCAGTCTGTCCGCCTGCTCGTACCCCACCACACCAACATGCTCCGGCGAACTATCCAACCGTCACTCTCTATTTTTGATTGTTGAATTGGAAGCCTGCCACTCTGCGCAGAGCATGCCCGTCTGCACCTTTCTCATCCCGTGTGTTGCCGGGGCCCATAAGGGAAGCAAAGAATAGCAACACTGCAGCCTACCACGCATGTCGTAAGAGGCGACTAAGGAGGCTTGATGGTTCCGTCGCCCTGCTACTGAGTGAGTGCGTGGCGCGACACTGTGAGCTGTGAGTTTCGTGTGAAGTGCTTTTGAATCTGCCCGAGGTTTTTTGGAACGTGACTGCATGTTCGGAGTGATGGCAGATGGCTATGTCCCAGAGTTGACCGGTTTTTGCCTTATGCAGAAATGCGTGGCTGCTGGGCTTCTGGTTGACTGTCACTGCCATCGACGATGAACTGTATTTCGTGGACTGTGTGGGTGAACATCTAGGAAACATCCAGATGGGAAAATGGCTGCAGATTCCATCAGAAATGAACTGGGTGTTTTGTGGGGGACTATTGTGTTGACATTCTGGCGGCGGCATTATGCACAGTGTATCTGTGCGGGCTGTTGTTTGTCGAGACTCCTGTCTTTTCCACTTTTCACATTGGGCGGTGGGGAGCGTTTTGTATGATATTCACTGGCACAGGAACGGAGCATAATGGGGATAACCCGTTGCTGTGAAGTTGGAACTGCGACTAACTAACTAACTAACTAACTAACTAACTAACTAACTAACTAACTAACTAACCTTTCTCATCATACTTTGTGAGTCCTTTACATTCAGGACATGTAAATATCTCTCGTATATAGACAGTATATCACGTACATAGACAATATATCACATATATAGACAGTATATCACTTATATAGACATTATATCACGTATATAGACAGTATATCACGTATATAGACAGTATATCTCGTACATAGACAATATATCACATATATAGACAGTATATCACTTATATAGACATTATATCACGTATATAGACAGTATATCACGTATATAGACAGTATATCACTTATATAGACATTATATCACGTATATAGACAGTATATCACGTATATGGAGAGTATATCACATATATAGACAGTATATCACATATATAGAGAGTATATCACATATATAGAGAGTATATCACATATATAGAGAGTATATCACATATATAGAGAGTATATCACATATATAGAGAGTATATCACATATATAGAGAGTATATCACATATATAGAGAGTATATCACATGTATAGACAGTATATCACGTATATAGAGAGTATATCACGTATATAGAGAGTATATCACGTATATAGAGAGTATATCACGTATATAGACAGTATATCACGTATATAGAGAGTATATCACGTATATAGAGAGTATATCACGTCGTATATAGAGAGTATATCACGTATATAGACAGTATATCACGTATATAGAGAGTATATCACGTATATAGACAGTATATCACGTATATAGAGAGTATATCACGTATCTAGACAGTATATCATGTATTCATTCATTCAGTAGCATGTCCTTTGCAGAACCTCGCTCCCATAACAACTTTCCGGAAAACCTCTCGATCATAAGCAAGGTGTCCCGCGTCCGATACATCCATCTGGAGATCATCCGCCACATTCTTTACCCATCTTTTCTTTGGCCTTCCTCTTCCTATCTTCCTAGGCATAACCCCTCCATTATTGTTCTCTCCAAACTTTCGTGACGTGTTAAGTGACCAAAATATTTCAATTTTCTTTGTTTTTTCGTCTTTAATAGCCATCCCTCCTCAATATTCAACTCTTGAAGTATGGATGTATTTGTTCTTTTCTTTACCCAAGATATTCTTAGAACTCGTCTATAACATTTATATTCAAAGCATGTATGCACTGTTCAGCATGTTTAGTAAGTGTCCAGGTCTTACAGGCGTATGTTGCAATGGGAAAGATACATGCTCTTAAAAATCTAATTTTTGTAGTTTTGTCTGTCCCACACCATAATTTATTCAGTTGTTTTAGTCTTTGAAAAGCAATAGATTTTTGTCTTTTAATTTCTTTCATTGTGTCACCATTGTTAGTAATCAATGATCCAAGATATTCGAAATTTTCTACCACCTCCAATTTTTCCTCATTAATATATATTTCTTTCTTCTTAATAGTTTTACCTGTATGCATTATCTTTGTTTTTGCTATGTTAAGATATATGTTGTAGTGTTCACTATTGTGGTTACACACCCGCTTCGCACGCCAGTGATCTGGGAGTTGTTTCCGGGTCCGGTCAAGGATATGCACTACTGACGAGTTCAAACGAGAGCGAGACTCGAGTCTAGTGCTTCCATATTGACGTGGATAGGCCTTAGGTTCATACCAGAATGCGATCGGCGTTGCCAGTAGTGGGTTGTGCTCAATATTTAAATCTCAAATCCCGAAACAACCAAATAAATTAATTTTCACTATTATTTTGGGTTG
>JACEFZ010006007.1:0-2500 GCA_014155875.1 Cepaea nemoralis | reverse complement strand
ATCACTCACAATCACACTCACTCACTCACTCACTCTCACACCACTACACACACCACTCACTCACACCACTCACTCACCACTCACTCACCACTCACTCACTCACACACACACCACACTCACTCACCACTCACTCACACCACCACTCACTCAACCACTCACTCACCCAACTCACCTCACCCACTCACTCACTCACTCACTCACTCACCCACTCACTCACTCACTCACCCACCACTCACTCACTCACCACTCACTCACTACACCACTCACTCACTCACTCACCCACTCACTCACTCACTCACTCCACTCACTCACCCACGTCACCCACTCACTCACCTCACTCACTCACTCACCCACTCACTCACTCACTCACTCACTCACCCGCTCACTCACTCACTCACTCACTCACTCACCCACTCACTCACCACCACTCACTCACTCACTCACCCACTCACTCACTCAATGTTCACACGGCTAACTAAGACAGTGTGTATACTACAGTGTTGGAGGCGCCTTCCTCTCATGCGTCGACTCTGACCTCATACAGGACGCCAGCTGCAGCGATCTACAACAAGACATCCAGGCAGCGCGGTCAGAGGTCAGACAGTACCTGCGGCAGAAAGGTTGTACAGGTGGGTAAACTATTAGTACCTGGTACAGAAAGGTTGTACAGGTGGGTGAACTATTAGTACCTGCGTCTTAAAGGTTGTACAGGTGGGTAAACTATTAGTACCTGCGACAGAAAGGTTGTACAGGTGGATGAACTATTAGTACCTGCGTCTTAAAGGTTGTACAGGTGGGTGAACTGTTAGTACATGTGGCAATCATACTAGGTGTTGCTACAAAACGGAAGATCCACAGTTAGAGTGGGTACACTACATTGAGACTCTACACTAAGTATTAATTCAACATTGTACTGTCTTTTGTTGTCTTGTCTTGCTTTGTACTGTCTAGTCTTATTGTATTATAAGATTATTTACTCTGGGGGAGAAGAACAGCAAAGAGGTGTAGCCATTATATTAAATAAGCAAACATCAAATTCTGTCAAAGGATATCGAGCTGTGTCAGACAGAGTTCTGTTAGTAAAATTAAACGGAAGACCTTTTAAAATAAATATCATTCAAGTATATGCCCCAACAAGTGAATGCAGTGAAGAAAGTATAAGAGGAATTTTATAATGACATGGAGTCTGCTTTGAAGAACTGCAAAAAATCAGAAATAAATATCATAATGGGTGATTTCAACGCAAAAATAGGAAAGCAAGGCGATGGGTGCAGTGTAGGCAACCATGGTTTGGGAGAGAGAAATGAAAGAGGATACAGACTTGTAGAATGGGCAAAAGAACAAGAAATGGTTGTAGGAAACACCTGGTTTAAACAGCATCCTAGAAGATTATGGACATGGAGGAGTCCAGACAGCAGGATTAAAAACCAGATAGATTACATCCTGATTAACAGAAGGTTTCGAAATGCGTTAACAGTCGTAAAAACAGTTCCAAATAGACTGTTACAGTGATCACAGATTAATTACAGGCACATTGAGGGTAAAGTTAAAGAAAGTCAAGTATATAGCAGGAAACCCTAAATATGACTTGTGCAAATTGAAAACTGACAAAGAAACACAAGATAGTTTTAACATAGAAGTAAAGAACAAATATGATTTATTGTCTGATCTAGAGATCCTATTTCAAGATGTAGATGATCAATGGAAAATGCTAAAGAATTCAATCAGTTGTGCAGCAGAAAAAACTGTTCCAAAATTAAAGAAAGTGGGCCGTAAGACATGGATAACTGAAGAAATTTTACAACTAATGGAAACAAGAAGACAGAACAAAAATAATCCTGCCAAATATGAAGAAATTCACAGAAAAGTCAGAACCTTATGTAGGGAGAGTAGTATATAGGTACAAAAGCACGCGTATTTTTGTGGAGGTGGAGGTGGAGTTTTATAGATACCTCCACAAAGGGCGATAACTCTTCAGGTATTTTAACGTAGGTGGTCAGGGGTGTGGTCTAGTGACTCATCAGAGTGGGTGTGGTCTAGTGACTCATCAGAGGTGACGTGCGTGGTCAAGTAATTGTAGGTACGACATAAAAAATACGACATAAAACATCAATAAAGAAAACAAACGACTCAAGTAAGTTATATAATAATTTTTAATAAAACATATATAGAAAAGAAGAAAAAAAAGAAGAAAAAAAAAAACATAGTCAAGTGACCCCTTAAATTATAGGTAAGGGTGTGCGATGACGTGCTCAAGTGGTGGTCAAGAGGTGGTCAAGAGGTGGTCAAGCGGTCAAGAGGTGGTCAAGTGACCCCTTAAATTGTATGGGATGGTACGTGTAGTGACGTGGTGATGATCAAGAGGTGGTCAAGTGGTGGTCAGGGTGTGGTCAAGTGGTGGTCAAGATGTGGTCAAGTGGTCGAGTGACCACTTAAATTGTCGGGGAAAGTAGGTGTAGTGATATGGTGATGATTAAAGGGTGGTAAATTAGTGGTCAAG
>JACEFZ010006006.1:57500-69803 GCA_014155875.1 Cepaea nemoralis | reverse complement strand
CTTTTACACACATACAAGCACAAAGTCAACCGCACACACCCATAAACATCCACTCAAGTTTAGACACAGGAAAACAAAGAAGCAAACAAGGACAGACACACTCACCCATAATCAATTACACAAATACACACCTACAAACACAAAGACAACCACACACAGACACATTTGTACATACAGACATACACATAAAGACAGACAAGCACAAAGACAAACCATACCATTACTACTGTCACAACAACAGATATACACATGTGCAGACACACACACTCACCCATACACAAGAACACTCAAAGACAAATACAAAGACAGCCAAGTACACACACATACATACCCATCGCCTAGGATTACTACTGTCATCACAACTATACTCAAGTACAGACACACCCATCGCCTAGCATTACTACTGTCATCACAACTATATACAACCACGTACAGACATGCGTACAACAACAAAGACAGACACAAAACACATACAGACACCCATTAACACTTGATACACTTGTACATACAGACACATAAGTACACAAAAAACAAAGACACACCCAAAACATTATTACTGGTACCTCAATCAGTACAGATACACTTACCCATAAGACTAAACTATACAAACCACATACCCCCTTTTGGTAAAGAACGCGGATGTCCGAGACAGCCCCTACGTCATCACCGTCATGTGCAAAAGTCATTAAGTGGTAGCATGAGTCATCGGTTTGTGGGAAGCAGGCGGGCGGCGTGAGAATAGCTTGTCTACAAAATTGCTACGTCAGCTATGTAGGGTGCAGACCCAGTGTATAAAATAGAAGGCGTCTCTTGTGAGCACAGTACCAGTTCACGTGCTGACTTGGGTAGCTACAGCGGTGAAACTTGGTGTGAGCTTTATTCGTGTAGTAAGCAGATATTGTTCACGTACTGACTTGGCTAGCTACAGCAGTGAAACTTGGTGTGAGCCTTATTCGTGTCGTCGGCATCTGATAAAACAGTGAAACATTGTATACACCAGAACTTTTTGATGTTGTAAGAAAGCGAAAGTCTGTCTTATGACCAGTTGTCAATATGACCACCAGATCTACTTTCACGTGTTCAGTGTGCGACAAAGACTTCCGTGATGCGAATAATCTTAATCGTCACATTCGGACCATTCACGGTACGAAATCATACTTATGTCATATCTGTGGACAACTTTTCAACAGAAAAGACAATCTACAAAGACACATGCGAATACGTCATCAACCACCTATGAATACATCAGAACCAGAGACGACAGCGCCATATGTATATTTACAACAGCCTCGTAGTGTAAGTCAAGTACCAGACTGCCACCACTGTATCTTCAATGATAACCTTACCCGCTACAATGGGAACATTCACAATGATTATCCCTGTCAGATACGTACCAATCTATACAATTCGAACCTACAACGTTACTTACATCACCAGACATCACGAGAAAGGATGACACCCTTAGACACCCTGGCAACACCTCCACTCATAGTAGCAGAGGATATCCAACCAAATGATAGAGACAACTTGGCAGCCCTTAAGGCGTACTGCAAGGACCTCTCGATTATGCTACCCAATCAAATGGTAGTATTAGAAAAAAGCGTCGACCACCGCTACCGGGTGGTTTTGGTATGATAAAAAGAAGTATTCAGATATCTCATGTGTGATGACTTCGACAACAACAGTGTTTTTGATAGTCAACCAGCAGAGCCCAGAAGAATGAAGATCACTAATCCAGAACTTTTTGGTTTTTCACTAATCATGTATGTCATTGATTTTTTTTCTTATGATATATCACTAAACTGTTTTGATGAATATGTTGTGAACACACATATTTTGGTGATAAAAATATTGAAATCAAGATTTTTGTTTTGTTGATTTTCTTTAGTGGGTTGTTTTCATGACGTTGTCTTTTTCTTGATGGAACAGAGACACATACAGACATGCACAGAGACATTTTATACAGACATGAACAAACTCAGGGGAAAAGTTATGGCAAATACAGAAATATTTCAGGCAAATGTATGAAAACTAGGAGTTAACCAAGGGTGAAAAGGCCAAAATATGAAATGTCTCGGCCAAATTTAGGAAAAGTAGGACAATATGATTACCAAATGGGAAGAGACTTTCAAGCAAATTTATAAATATTTCAACTAAACTTATAAAAACTAGGAAAATTTGTCAACCAAAAGGGAAAAGGTCAACCAAATACTGAAATATCTCAACCAAAACTTATAAAAATATCATCAATTCTTATAAAAAATAGAAAAATGCGTCAGACAAATCGAAAAACGTTGGCCAAATACAGATATAACTCGAACAAACTTATAAAAAGATAGGAAAAAATATTACCCAACACAACTAAAATGTTGATCAAAGATATAAATATCACATCCAAGCTTATGAACAGTAGGAAACTTTGTTAACATTATAAAAAGTATGAATATTTGTCAAACAAAGCGAACCAAGTAGAGACATATTTCAATCAAACTTATAAACGTGTCATCCAAAATGATAAAAACTAGGAAAATCTATCAATCAGTCTAAGAAATAGCTATGGAAAAGTAAGAACTATGTCGACCAAACTAAGGCAAAGGTGTTACCAAAATTAGGAAAAATATAACTTCTGTAGTTATCTCATACGTGTCTTGAATTTTTAGCTGAAAACCCGTTATCAATGTCACCACTTTCTCGATTTTACATTACCGAAACCTCCAACTTCACCGTATCTGCTACAGAAACCCTTATACAGACTAAACACTCATCTCTCCACACTCTTGGTTTCTTTCTAACACAAACTGGTCACATCAACAAGAACTTCAAATTTCCATTGTACACGTGGTCCATTGAAACAGACATAACAACATTTATGGTAAGGTCGTGTATGGTTCCAACTAGTATAGTTTCTGTATCATCTAGGTATTCATCATCACGGAACCATTTCCCATGGCTGCCAGCTTCAACTTTCCATACCACAATGTCTGCTACACTATCCTTTCATTGTTCCAGCTTTCAACAATACAACGGTTTTTTCTCGAAGTCTGCCTAAAATAGCATTTCTTAGGGTGTCCACTCCTAGCGCACTTTACCATTTCACATCTGCAATAACGACAAGTCTGCAAGCAACCACCACTGTCTGTTATAAACTCGGCCTTTCTTAAAAACACGCCTACCATTAGTGAACTCATGAACACCAGCTACCACATCTTCTAACCGACTTTCAATGTTTCATAACAAATAACACTAACATTCGTTTTGATTACAGAACAGTATAATTTCTGGTGACTAGGCAGATTTTCCAACCTAATGGAGGTAAAGCATCTGTCCCTCTAACCTACTAAGCGCTATTCTAGACAACGAATACGGTCATCGATCAGCACCCCTAAGAAGAACTTGAAAAAAAACACAACAGAGATTGGGTTCCTGAGACGAATTATTTGAATTCGTTGGACTACCACAGTAATTAATGATGAACGCCTAAGGAAAATAGAGCATTATATACACCAAACACAACAAACTCTTTCTTACTAACCCTAACCCTAATTATACATCATTTAACCCTAACCTAACCCCTAACCCTAACTATTCACCAAACACAACAAACTCTTTCTGTAAGAGACATAGACACAAACCACTGTTAGAAAGCGAAAAAGTTAAATTTTAATTAACACTTAAAAATAATAAATCGCAATTTTATTGCGCAAAATGTAAGCTCGATATAGTCCTATACATAACCTATACCTATACCTATACTTAGTCTATATCTGTATATTAAGTGAAGCGAAATAAAATTGCGATTTATTATTTTTAAGTGTTAATTAAAATTTAACTTTTTCGCGTAGTAGTAGTATTATCACTACTATTGATTCTTCCTCACTTTACCCACCACCATTGCACTATACATACTTTCCCCTACAATTTAAGTGGTCACTCGACTACTTGACCACTGCTTGACCACTGCTTGACCACGTCATCGATCACTTTAATCACTACCATAATCTTAGGCACATCGTCCTCTACAATTTAAGTGGTCACTTGACCACTACTTCACCATTGCTTGACCACTACTTGACCACTAATTTACCACCCTTTAAGCATCACCATGTCGCTACAACTACTTTCCGCTAAAATTTATTCACTTGACCACTGCTTGACCACTACTTGACCACTAATTTACCACCCTTTAATCATCACCATCTCATTACAATCACTTTTCCCTAAAATTTCCCTAAAATTTTCCTCACTTAACCACCGCTTGACCACTGCTTGACCACTACTTGACCACTACTTGATCACTAATTTACCACTAATTTAAGAATTACCATGTCACTACGACCAATTTTCCCTAAAATTTTCCTTACTTGACCACTTGACCACTGCTTGACCACTGTTTGACCACTAATTTACCACTCTTTAATCATCACCATCTCATTACAATCACTTTTCCCTAAAATTTCCCTACAATTTTCCTCACTTGACCACTGCTTGACCACTGCTTGACCACTACTTGACCACTAATTTACCACTAATTTAAACATTACCATGTCACTACGACCAATTTCCCCTAAAATTTTCCTTACTTGACCACTTGACCACTGCTTGACCACTGATTGACCACTAATTTACCACTCTTTAATCACCACCATATCATTACAATCACTTTTCCCTAAAATGTCCTTACTTGACTACTTGACCCTTACTTGACCATTGCTTGACCACTGGTTGACCAGTGTGTAATTGCGAACACCTCTTATTATATTTATGACCACCCCTGTATCACTCCTACTTGATCACTAATACCCCTTACCACCATACCCATTATAACTTTATATGCTTTCCTTTGTAATGATGGTAGTGAATATACCACCCTTTACCTTCACTACTATCACACTGTTCAGATGATAGTAACCATCTACACCTCTTACTTCGTCGAGTATAACCACGACCCATCACACCCTTGTTTATACATTACTCACCACACATACTAATACATTCATATACGCCACCACCATATATCCAACCCATGAGTAGAAACCACGACCCATCACACCCTTGTTTATACATCACTACACCACGCATACTAATACATTCATATACGTAACCACCATATATCCAACCCATGAGTAGAAACCACGACCCATCACACCTTGTTTATACATCACTACACCACGCATACTAACACATTCATATACGTAACCACCATATATCCATGAGTAGAAACCACGACCCATCACACCCTTGTTTATACATCACTACACATACACATTCATATACGTAACCACCATATATCCATCACACCCTTGTGTATACATCACCATGCATACACATTATGTCTACACCACCATCATATACCCATGAGTAGAAACCACGACCCATCACACCCTTGTTTATACATCACTACACCACGCATACTAACACATTCATATACGTAACCACCATATACCCATCACACCCTTGTGTATACATCACTACACCACGAACAGACACATTCATATACGTAACCACCATATACCCATCACACCCTTGTGTATACATCACTACACCACGAACAGACACATTCATATACGTAACACCATATACCATGAGTAGAAACCACGACCCATCACACCCTTGTTTATACATCACTACACACGCATACACATGCATATACGTAACCACCATATACCCATCACACCCTTGTGTATACATCACTACACCACGCATACTAACACATTCATATTCGTAACCACCATATACCCATCACACCCTTGTGTATACATCACCATGCATACACATTCATATACGCCACCACCATATACCCATGAGTAAAACGACCCATCACACCCTTGTTTATCACTACCCATACTAATAGACGTAACCAAAATAACTTTCCCCTTCGCTTTCCAGAACCAACTAAACATTTACCTTAATTACTTTTACACCCACCAGGCAGCGCCAAAAATTTCGTTCCCACCAGGCACGCCGAAAAAATTTCACCCGCCCAACTCAAAATATTTCCTTCATAAATCATGCCTCCAGGTTCTGGAGCCGAGTCGACAATTTTACCCATATTTCCTTCATAAACCCTATCAGCCTAGCTGTGTAGGCTGAAAGTGGGGTCTGGAAACCATACTATACTACTCAGGGCTGCAGTCTCTCCACATAGCTGTTCAACATCTATGCAGAAAATTTAGTGAGAAATGTAAATAAAAAAAATGATGACACCATTGACAATTTCGATGCATTTTAAAATGGTAGGAAATCCCATTTCAGAACTCAGGCATATACGAGGTGAAGTCATTAAATAACAAATATGTTACGAATAACGTGTTTACAATAGTACAAACTATAAATTGTGCGTGCTGTACGTGCGTGCGTGCGTGTGTGTGTGTGTGTGTGTGTGCGTGCGTGCGTGTGTGTGTGTGTATAAAATTTCTCAACACAATCCCCCCTAACTGGAAACACACTTGTTTTTTTTTTCTCTCCACATATCCATTAGATTGTTGATGTATTTTAGGATAAAGTTTCTGGGTTTGACATTAAACCAAGATTACACCGCCTCCATTACCTCGTTGTCGTCTGTAAATCTCTGATCCCGTGGATGTTTTTCAAGGGTCCAAACAAGTTAAATTCCGATGGCGTCAGGTCTGAACTGTAGTCTGGATGTTTCAAAGTTCAGAGCACGTAGTATCCCTGATTGCCGGTCTCTCTGGTCTAGAGGTTACACGACTTTCTCCGTAATCTCGTATACTCTCGTAAGTAACGTGACGTTGCGCGAGAATTGGTAGCGGTTCTCTCCGCGTCGGTAACTTACGGGTTATTTGAGCCGGCCGCTCAGAAAGCAATGGCAAACTACTGAGCGTAATCTTGCCAAGAAATCAACAATCAGCTGAAAGATGCTGATGTTGACAGTGATGTCCTGTAAAGGATATGCGGAAAAAAAGTATCCCTGTTAGCGCAGCCGCACAAAGACGGTGTTATGGCGCGATATAATCTAGTCCCGTCTAGTAAAATATTACTTTATATCTGCTCAGTTATAGTTACACTTATTGGTATAAATGAAACTGTACGACTTGCAAGAGCAGTGGTTCTCAACCGGTGGGGAATTCCTCCCTCCCCCCCCCCCAAAGAGGGGGGGGGGGGTTAGGGTTTCCAGGAAGGAGTGGATTAAGATTATTTCAAGATCGCGTTGATACTAGAACCGATTATTTGATATTGTTTTCCCTCCATACTTTACGGTTCTGTACTTCTCGCCGTTCTGAAATTCATTTTAAAACGTAAGTAGACCCGCAAATCACATTTTATGTAGACGTGTAGACTTGTTCTAGTATGTGTTGTTAAATTTAGCTTCCATTTTTACGTATACTGTGAGTGTGAAAGGGGGGGGGGGGTTATAGGGAGGAAATACAAAAGAGGGAATGACATTCTGAACATATGGTGAAGGATTGCATGGGCCAAAACAGGCTGAGAACCACTGCGTTAGAGCTTAAGAACTTTACAATTTACCCAACAGTTCTTGAATAGGTGGACCAAGACGAAGACATATGCCGATACTGTACGAGAAGTGAACATCAAAGACAGCTGGCTCAAATAAGGCATCATGCCTCGAAAACTGAAATAATGTGACCATATTCAGATCACCGTGGTTTATAATGATATACTGATGGACGGCATGGTTTCCGGCAGAAGAGGCGGGAGTCGACCAGTACAAAGGGTGAAGATTAAAGGCAACAAGATCAACGTCATTGCTCCGGATTTTATCGAAACTGGCTCGGGTCTCTCCGCAGAACGGTAAGCCTCCTGCCAAGAGTATCACACAAAGCCCGAACTCCGTGGTTCCTGCAATGACCCTGAGGGATCATCGGGGGAAAAAATCGTAGAGTGAACGTCGCAATCAAAAAAGAAATCCACTAACTTCAGAGCGCGATTTAGATGCATTGACAACTTCGTAACGGAAACCCCCTCGTCAGCACAAAGATGAACACAGAACAGTGAGGACATCTCCGGTATGCAAATGTGATGAATGAAAGCGACGCTTTGCCTATGATCTGCTGCTAGATTAATGCATGAATTAGCATTCGATTCCTCTTGCTCATCTTAATTAAAGAATCATCGGTGTCTTTACGTTCTCTTCTTACAATTACTTCCTTTATTGGTATCTTTTACAGGGTGATAATACTTCTTCTTGTGCTATCTGTAGATCAGGTTTTTATTTATACGCCGTTGCATATCTCAAGATGTTTGTAGTAACGTTTGGTTCTACATTTCGTTATCGATGTTTTGCTATCATCAGCAAAGTTGATTCAGAATATCAAAGACCGAGGTCTGTGGGGTGACATGAACGCCTACGCCAGTTGGCAAGGTACATGATGATGTTGATGATTTTCTCTGCATCTTTGATTAGTGTTTTGTAGTATTCCTGTTATTTGTTGTTAACATTATTGTTTTTCTCTTTTTGTTAGATGCTATTTCCATCTCAATATTCATATTGTTGTTATCTAAATGACACCCTCGTTTGGCGTTATTTCTTGTCTCACGTTATCTGCTCTCATTTTCCAACGTCGAGTTATGTGTCTGATCTCCTGACAATTTTACAATCTGACTTTTAATGCCTGTGTTTGCTTGGACTGTTTGGTTAGCTGTAGTGGCGTATGCTGGGTAGCGATTTGTCTTCCTCTTTCTTCTGATCATTTTCTTGTATGTCGTCACATCACGTTGAATAATGTATTAGGAAGCCGTTTTCGACTTCTGACGTCTTAGCTGTTTTGTAAGCTGGTCATTGCTATCGTGTCAGAGGCGAAATGGGGTCATTGGAATAATTAACTTTTCGCAAACGCGCCAAATAAAAGCCATCTTAATATAGGGGCATAATTAGTTTTCACTTCACGGATAATGAATATCAAAATGGATAAATAAAGGTAAATTCGTGTGTAAGAACACAGAGTTATCAAGATAACCATTAATATGTCGGTTGAATAAACCGTACATTTGGGTGGTTTTTAATCATATTGTCTACCAATAGTTCTTTGGTGTTTTCTCAGTGTCAGGTGATTGTTATTGCCCTAAGGGCTAAAAAAGAAAAACCGCTGAGTAAAGCAATTCAGCAACGAGTGTCGCTAAAAGTGCAAGAATAATTGGTAACCTTACGGAGACTGAATCACAGCCCTGCAACGTGCGCTATATCTAGAGGAGTCTGAATAACAACACAAAACATGACTACGAAGCTTAATGAATGGACAGAAAAACAAACACAAACATATACCTAGAATATATATCTTTATATATCTGTTTATGTTCATGACATTTCAATACAGTTTCATATAGATATAAGATTGCTTATGCTACATTTGTTTATTTTCAAGAAATTTCCGTACAATTTCTTGTGGAGTGAAGATGTCTTCTGCCATATGTGTTTATGTTCATGACATTTAAATACATAGTCTTGTGGAGTGAAGAGGGTTTATCGCGACTTATGTTATATTAGTAACGTACCTTGCAGAAGGCAAATGGTCGTCATGGTTCTATTCCACCAATCCCTCACATACAGGTAATATATATATATATATATATATATATATATATATATATATATATATATATATATATATATATATATATATATATATATATACGTATGTCCTCTCTGCGTTCGCGAATGGTCCATCCGATTGAGATGACATTTTCTACACATGTTTTTCTCATTTCCGCCCAGCTAACTGTCATAGCTTGTTAGTTTACAAACAGTTATTTACGTAATAAAATTTAATTTTTAATTACATTATAATAAATATATAGCAAGGGGACTTAACTTAAGAAAATTTATATCAAGGTAATCACTTTTAGTAGCATTGCTATATATGTAATTTAAATAATTGTTGCTTTTTTCTCAAAGTTTTATAAAATGTTTATCTACAGTTATCTACAGGCGTTTGCGTTATAATAGATAATGATAAAATCTTTGAGGCATTTTCAAAGTTTTTATAAAAATAATGCATCTATTTTGAACACGTGAAAATTTTCTAACTCATCTTTTTATGTTTCAAGAAGTTATCTACAGTCATGTAGGTGATTTAAAAACAGTTTTCATTAAAAATAATGGATTTATTTTGGATACGTTAGAATTTTATTGTTGGTTAACCACACATTCACTTCGGGGTTCCGGTTCACAAGATTGGTGAGACAAGGATGTCCTCTGTCGCCGCTCCTATATGTACTAGTTTTAGAACCACTACTAGAAGCAATCAGATAAGACACCAACATCACAGGCACATTTATACCAGGCGGAGGAGAGCGGAAGTTGCTTGCATACGCAGACAACACGGTTTTCTTCCCCGCCAACAAAACATCCATCACAAAGATACTCCATACATTTACACAATTTGGTAAAGGGAGTTGGGCCAAATTAAACACTAAACAAATCACACATAATGGGTCTCTGGAAATGGCGGAATAAAGACGATTTTCATCCAGACCTAACGGTCACAGACAATATTAAGGTATATGGCATCACATTTCCCAGCAACTCCAGACAGATACACACACAAACATGGCAAAACCTCACACAAAAAATCACAGACATGCTACAAAGATACAAGTACAAGGCATCTACAATTTTCGGCAGGAGCATCATTGATTATGTGGTTGTTTCGGGATTTGAAATTTAAATATTGAGCACAACCCACTACTGGCAACGCCGATCGCATTCTGGTATGAACCTAAGGCCTATCCACGTCAATATGGAAGCACTATACTCGAGTTTCGCCCTCGTTTGAGCTCGTCAGTATTGCATATCCCTGACCGGATCCGGAAACAGTCCCGGATCACGCGTGTGAAGCGGGTGTGTAACCACGCGGCACACACTGGACACACCAAATTATCACAACAGAACATCACAACACCTACCCATCGTAGGCTATGCTCAAGATTGCCCAATCGCCTGCGACCGACGTCCGTCAATCGATGGGACCCGAACGATCAGGACTTCTCACTGGCAAGGAACACCAGGCCTCCTAAATCCAGTGAGCAATAATCAATTGATTATGTGGTTGTTTCGGGATTTGAAATTTAAATATTGAGCACAACCCACTACTGGCAACGCCGATCGCATTCTAGTATGAACCTAAGGCCTATCCACGTCAATATGGAAGCACTATACTCGAGTTTCGCCCTCGTTTGAGCTCGTCAGTAGTGCATATCCCTGACCGGATCCGGAACCAGTCCGGGATCACGCGTGTGAAGCGGGTGTGTAACCACGCGGCACACACTGGACACACCAAATTATCACAACAGAACATCACAACGCTACCCATCGTAGGCTATGCTCAAGATTGCCCAATCGCCGCGACCGACGTCCGTAAATCGATGGGACCCGAACGATCAGGACTTCTCAGGAGGGCGAAACTCGAGTATAGTGCTTCCATATTGACGTGGATAGGCCTTAGGTTCATACCAGAATGCGATCGGCGTTGCCAGTAGTGGGTTGTGCTCAATATTTAAATTTCAAATTCCGAAACAACCACATAATCAATTGATTATTGCTCACTGGATTTAGGAGGTCTGGTGTTCCTTGCCAGTGAGAAGTCCTGATCGTTCGGGTCCCATCGATTGACGGACGTCGGTCGCGGCGATTGGGCAATCTTGAGCATAGCCTACGATGGGTAGCGTTGTGATGTTCTGTTGTGATAATTTGGTGTGTTCAGTGTGTGCCGCGTGGTTACACACCCGCTTCACACGCGTGATCCGGGACTGTTTCTGGATCCGGTCAGGGATATGCACTACTGACGAGCTCAAACGAGGAGCATCATTGTCAACACTTTCATTATCCCCAAAATTATATATTTAGTTACAGTACTAGATCCTCCAAGACAGACAATCACAGACATCAACAAACATATCAGACGTTTCATCTTTGGCAACACAATTTACTGCATGCAGCATAAGACACTCATACAGGACAAGAAACAAGGAGGAATAGCACTGCAAGACGTACACACAAAGATTCAAGCGCTGAGAATCCAACATATAGGACACATCCTTAGTCACCCAGAACAACACCCACTAGGCACTCTACTATATAGAAATGAGACTGTGAAACCTTAGGAGAATACATCTTAATACACCACACTACTTTGGAACTCTACCAGCTTTCTATAAGACATGTATACAAGCACTCCGAGGGAGTGAGCACTTACTACAGCAGACAACATGCGAAATCTACAAATACCTGGTTAAACAACAAGCACCCCCACTACAAGTTAGAATTAAAAGAGGAAAAACATACTACATACAAGACTACACATGTACATTTACTAATCTCCACAACCC
>JACEFZ010006006.1:0-52500 GCA_014155875.1 Cepaea nemoralis | reverse complement strand
GTGAAAACGTGGTTTAAAAAACAGAGTGCAGCCGGTTTGGGAGGACTGCTAAAAGAATGGGATAAGTGCATCAATGTTGGTGGAAATTATGTTGAGAAATAAAGGGACAATGTATGTATAAAAATAAACTCGTTTCAAATTGTTAATCATATTTAGTTATTTTTCTACATCCATTTGTGACATACTTATTGACTTCCCCTCGCAATAAGGTCAAATTAGCATTCAACACCAGAAGCCACATCACCCGTCCGTTGATGCCCGAACAGCTTGTAGTTAGGGAACACCTGCAAACTAATTATGTCAATGCAAAACCGCTAACTTACAATGTCAATATTAAAGCTACCACGCAATTATAAATGGTGTTATTAAACGGTTAACAGATGAGGCATCTCCCGTCACTGAGGGTTTCGTATGTTGCCCACCTGCGAAATATAAATGTTGCCGACTAATTTGTCATATTCGTCTTCTTGTGCATGCCCATGTTCCTCTTATAATGTTTGCAGTCACAATGTTGTCATGTATGAATTTATCACCATCGTCATCATGACCGTCAGTCTTGCCGACTGGCGTGAGGGATCATGCTTCTCAGCATCTTTCGATTTCCAACGCTATATATCAATTCGTGTGCTGACACCTTCCAGTGCCAAGGCTGTCAATGCTTTCCTTTCATTGTCTTCCTCTGTCTTTCTTTCCACAAATATTTCCACTTATCACTGCGTGTTATTGTCTTCTCATATTGTGTCATAAATGATGACCCAAAAATGATGAAAACTTATGACATAATACAGCTGCGTAATATTATTCAAGCCTGTCTGTCTATCAGTCTGTCATGTAAGGTTATTCGGTGTGAAGTCGGGCACAAGGTTTATGTACACGACACACCTGTATTCCAGATGAGCTACCTGCTCATAAACACAGTCTTGAGAGCATTATGATGATTTTCCTGTGACTCTAATGCCAATTTGTCTGTCTGTAAGCATATTTGCTGTACAGAAAGTTAAGCAAATCATAAATAGTATATCGGAAGATGGGAATACGGGAATGCTCCTGCAGCTACATGTGATATATTCTATTAGCATGGGGTTATTCTAGTGCTAGTTGATAATTTGAATCATCCAAAAGGTACTTTGTATAATCCAAAAGGTACCTTATAAACATACGCATTTTCAGTCAGTTATAGCTCGATGCATTGGCCAAACACTCTAGCTTTCAAATATGTGTTCTCTAAACAGTTACACCATACAATGTAACCATAAACTTTACCACTTGCCTCTCCTGCAGTTTGATTGCTGCAACTAGAGTCTAAAGACAATACTCTTCCACAAATTGCATTCATTCATTTGTGTAGCAGGTTCTTTGAACACCCTCATCCATGTCCACAGTGTCCCGTGCCCTCCTTCGTATCGATCTACCGCTTTCTCTTCATCTAGGAGCCATACCTTCCATTACAGTTCTGTCTAAACCACTGTGATATTTAATTTGGTCAAGGTGTTTCAGTTTCCGAAAATTAACACTATTTAATCATTCACCACCATCCTGCAAGTCCATTACAGAATGCCGCTGGCATCTCGGCCCGCCTGTCTCCAATCCTCCTGCCTCATGCATCCTCATGCTCAGTGTGTTTGCAATGCCCAATGTCCATCTTCGTGCTAATCGACCCATAATTCTTCTTCCGAGAACCAAGCCTTTTATCATTGTTCTTGCCATATAACTGTGGCGTTTAATATGGCCGAAGTATTCCAATTTCCGAGACACGAAGCTGTTTACGGCTCAGGTTTCTTCCATGTTCAGGATTTGAAGAATGTCAGGATCTATCTAATTCTTCGTCCACGACATTCTAAGACCGTTAATGGAACGTTTAAACTCGAAAATCCCAATTTTCTTATGAGGTGGTTATAAACTGGCCCATGACTCACATCCGTATGTTGACTCAGGAAAAATGCCTATTCTAACAAATTTCTTTACTTTTTTTTTTTTAAATGTTGTGTGTTGTATGTCCCTACTCTGTTCTGTCATAGTAAGTCTATGTCTGACGTTTAAAACAGTCCACATTGCTGTTTATAATGAAGCACAGATACCCAAAAGAAAGTGAAATTTTCTATTTTTTCATTGTTGGTTGTGATCTTTGGTTGGCATGGAGTTATAAGCATTGATATTCATGTATATCTTCTTTAGTTAATACTTTGATTTTTTCTTATGTTTCTTGACGGACAGTATCAACTCATATAACCTTATAGCAATATTTGAAAGTATGACCGTGCCATCTGAGTGTCTAAGTTCGGAAATTTTATTTCCACCAATAATAAACATGAAAATTGTCTCCACTCTCATCATTCGTGACATGTCTCGTTATATTCATGATGCCGTTTACGAGACCATATTCTTCGATGTTCATATTTTATACAATGTCAGGATTAGAATGTGTTATAAACTCTGGTATAGGCAGACACAAAGAAAGCACAAAACTGCACCTATGTTTATGAGACCTTTTTCTTCGATGTTCAGAATTTATACAAGGTCATTATTATGTATGTAAACGTCAAATGTGGTTTCTGAGGAAAATGCAACGAATACCATGCACAGACAGAAAAACCAATGACCAAGTACTACAGGAGACAAATGAACATCATAAACTGATTAGAGAAATTAGACGTAGACAGTCAAAATTGTTTGGACATGTTATGAGAAGAAATGGATTGGAGAACTTGGTGACAACTGGCAAGATCGAAGGGAACAGACCAAGAGGAAGACCGAGAGGAACATACCTGGATGGCTTGGCCACATGGCATGGACGAGACAGGAACACTGAGCTGATCCACGACACTGGTGATCGAGTGAAATGGCGAGTCATGACCGCCCACGCTTTCCGGCATGGCACATGATTGATTGATTGATTGAAACGTCAACTCTGGTCTAAGCAGACACAGTGAAAGCACTACATTGTACCTATGTTTCAATAACAATCCCTACCGCATTTTAGGCATACGATGTAAAGGGATATTTTTTTTTTTTTTTAAACGTTTATTTCATACAAATCAATGTATATTTACAAGGCGTAATGTGTGTTTCTTTTGTTTGTGTATATTACAGAGCGTTGCCGTTTGTTAGTGTTAGGTGTCACATGTGTGAACAAAGCAAATACATACATATATACAGTTATATTATGACATTTAAGGCATAGTGCATGATAATACACCACTGTATATATAGACTTGGATCTCTGAGGGGGCCAAGACATATGTTTCACTTTGTGAAATGCCACGCGGATGAAAGAGGAAATGAACGAACAGATATCCTTGCCGGCTTGGCGATTGTGGAGCGTCGGCGATAAATGGAGCAGGCTGACCTGAACGTTCTCGCGAATCATTGGCTCAAGGAATAGATGTGACTCTGCAGCTTTGACTAGATTACAAGAACATCAAGTCAAACGGGATCAAGCGCGACTAGATCGCCATGCGGGAAGCCATAGAGGACTAATCGGAATTACCAACACTAAACTGGTGTCGTCTTTGGCTGTATGCCGAGGGAGGAAGGGATTGAAGCGCTTATGGACTAGTAGATCAATGTTCAATGAGAATGATCTGTTAACTAACTAACTAACTAACTAACTAACTAACTAACTAACTAACTAACTAACTAACTGACTAACTAACTGACTAACTAACTGACTAACTAACTGACTAACTAACTGACTGACTAACTGACTGACTAACTGACTGACTAACTGACTGACTAACTTACTGACTAACTGACTGACTAACTGACTGACTAACTGACTGACTAACTGACTGACTAACTGACTGACTAACTGACTGACTAACTGACTGACTAACTAACTGACTAACTGACTAACTGACTAACTGACTAACTAACTAACTGACTAACTGACTGACTAACTGACTAACTAACTGACTAACTGACTAACTAACTAACTAACTAACTGACTGACTAACTGACTGACTGACTGACTGACTAACTGACTGACTTATTGAATGACTGACTGACTGACTAACTAATGCACTAACTAACTGACTGACTAACTGACTGACTAACTGACTGACTGACTAACTGACTGACTAACTGACTAACTGACTAACTGACTAACTGACTAACTGACTAACTGACTAACTAACTGACTAACTAACTGTGTAACTAACTGACTAACTAACTGACTAACTAACTGACTAACTAACTGACTAACTAACTGACTAACTAACTGACTGACTGACTGACTGACTGACTGACTGACTAACTAATGCACTAACTAACTGACTGACTGACTGACTGACTAACTATCTAACTAACTAACTAGCTACCTAATTAGCTAACTAACTTGCTAACTAATTAACTAGCTAACTTACTGATTAACTAACTGACTGACTGACTGACTAACTGACTAGCTAACTAACTAACTAGCTAACTAATTAGCTAGCTAATTTGCTAACTAATTAACTAAATAACTAGATAGCTTGCTAACTAACTAACTCACGAACAACTAACTAATGCACAGACTAACTCACACACTCACTAACTATTAACAAACTCACTCATTTACTCACTCACTCACTTACTCACTCACTCTCTTACTCATTCACTCACTCACTCACTCATTCACTCACTCACTCACCCACTTACTCACTCAATCAATACTATCCCACTCACTCACTCACTCACTCACTACTAATTCACCCACTCACTCGCCTCACACACTCTATCACTCATTCACTCTATCACTCACTCACTCACTCAATCACTCACTCACTCACTCACACACTCACTCACTAACTCACTCACTCACTCACTCACTAACTCACTCACTCACTCACTCACTCACTCACTCACTCACCCACCCACCCACCCACCCATTCAATCACTCACTCACTCACTCACTCACTCACCCACCCACTCACTCACTCACTCACTCACTCACTAGTAACTTAATTATTCTGAAAGCAACTCTTTGCAGTGTCTACCATCTGTTTGTACAACCTTTCAGGACAATAATCTCACACAACACTGAACATTCACAATTTAATGACGAGACAAAAAACACAAATCTCAGTGTGAAGCATTATTGAATATCCATGCTAAAACTGCGCGGATAACAGCTGTTTAATGCTAGACGCCACACTGTTACATTGCTCAAAACACTACTTTAATGCTGACAGCGGCCTGGCTTTTTAGTTTTGGGAATGGCACATGTGAAATGGCTGCAGAGATTCTCTATGGGTGGATATGACCAACAATCAATTCTTAGCCTACAGATGTTTCTCGGCCAGTAAGCTATATTTTACCAGTATATCACGGGAGCTTTTATCGATACCTGTCATCCGGTAGTTATTTGCTTTTGATATGTAATACATGCAGGCGTCATTGTGATGTCGCGAATTGCCAGGTCCGTTTTGTATTCTCTTCTGGCGAGTCGAGAGCTAATACAATTTGATTGAGAAAGGGTTTTATTACGCTCGGACAAATCCGATTCAATGTTAACTGTATGCCTGTGAAAAAAATGTATGTTTGATGAAAGAGATACGTGTAAAAGAGATACTTAGAACAGGTAAGGCATCAGCGTGTTGACTGAAGATGAACACTAGCAGCGGAAACAGGGGAGACTGCTATAAAGCTGATGTGAAAAGCGAATGAACTGTAACATATGCCTTGGGGAAGAAGGGAGGGGGGGGGGGGTATGCAAAAAGGACACACATAAACAGTTACGAGAGGAACGTTGCAACCAAAGTCTTGTTGGCCAACAAAAAGCGGAAAACATAAAAACTTAGTTGTAAACAGAAGTATCATATTTCACAAACGGATATGCCACAATTATCCTTCCTTCCTTCCTTCCTTCCTTCCTTCCTTCCTTCCTTCCTTCCTTCCTTCCTTCCTTCCTTCCTTCCATCCTTCCTCTTCTTGTCTTCTTCTGCTTAAACTAAAGACGACATATTTAGTCACGTCTATAGATCACTTGAAGCTACAGCTTATAATATAGTGTTCGTGCTCAGTCAACTATCTACCATTACAAAGTAAAGTAAATGACCCTTTCCTTCGTCTTGAATCGTATTGGATATATGGTGCTAACCGCATACTTTGTAAACTAATGGGAGCGAAGGATGATGTCAGTATCACACCGCTCGCTTTTAATTACCAGAACATTTCTAAGCTCATGTGAAGCTGAGTCGACAATGTCAGGCTGAGTCGACCATGTCAGGCTGAGTCAAACATGTCAGGCTGAGTCAAACATGTCAGGCTGAGTCAAACATGTCAGACTGAGTCAAACATGTCAGGCTGAGTCGACCATGTCAGGCTGAGTCGACCGTGTGAGGCTGAGTCGACCATGTCAGGCTGAGTCGACCAGTTCAGGCTGAGTCGACCATGTCAGGCTGAGTCGACCATGTCAGGCTGAGTCGACCATGTGAGGCTGAGTCGACCATGTGAGGCTGAGTCGACCATGTGAGGCTGAGTCGAACATGTCAGGCTGAGTCGACCATGTGAGGCTGAGTCGACCATGTGAGGCTGAGTCGACCATGTGATGCTGAGTCGACCATGTCGGGCTGAGTCGACATTGTCAGGTTGAGTCGACCATGTGAGGCTGAGTCAAACATGTCAGGCTGAGTCGACCATGTCAGGCTGAGTCGACCATGTCAGGCTGAGTCGACCATGTGAGGCTGAGTCGACCATGTCAGGCTGAGTCGACCATGTCATGCTGAGTCGACCATGTGAGGCTGAGTCGACCATGTCAGGCTGAGTCAAATATGTCAGGCTGAGTCGACCATGTGAGGCTGAGTCGACCATGTCAGGCTGAGTCGACCATGTCAGGCTGAGTCGACCATGCGAGGCTGAGTCGACCATGTCAGGCTGAGTCGACCATGTCAGGCTGAGTAGACCATGTCAGGCTGAGTCGACCATGTCAGGCTGAGTAGACCATGTGAGGCTGAGTCGACCATGTGAGGCTGAGTCAAACATGTCAGGCTGAGTCGACCATGTCAGGCTGAGTCTACCATGTCAGGCTGAGTCGACCATGTGAGGCTGAGTCGACCATGTGAGGCTGAGTCGACCATGTGAGGCTGAGTCGACCATGTGAGGCTGAGTCGACCATGTCAGGCTGAGTCGACCTTGTCAGGCTGAGTCAAACATGTCAGGCTGAGTCAAACATGTCAGACTGAGTCAAACATGTCAGGCTGAGTCGACCATGTCAGGCTGAGTCGACCATGTGAGGCTGAGTCGACCATGTCAGGCTGAGTCGACCATGTGAGGCTGAGTCGACCATGTGAGGCTGAGTCGACCATGTCAGGCTGAGTCAAATATGTCAGGCTGAGTCGACCATGTGAGGCTGAGTCGACCATGTCAGGCTGAGTCGACCATGTCAGGCTGAGTCGACCATGTGAGGCTGCGTCGACCATGTCAGGCTGAGTCGACCATGTCAGGCTGAGTCGACCATGTCAGGCTGAGTCGACAATGTCAGGCTGAGTCGACCATGTGAGGCTGAGTCGACCATGTGAGGCTGAGTCAAACATGTCAGGCTGAGTCAAACATGTCAGGCTGAGTCGACCATGTCAGGCTGAGTCGACCATGTCAGGCTGAGTCAAACATGTCAGGCTGAGTCAAACTTGTCAGGCTGAGTCGACCATGTCAGGCTGAGTCGACCATCTCAGGCTGAGTCGACAATGTCAGGCTGAGTCGACCATGTGAGGCTGAGTCGACCATGTGAGGCTGAGTCGACCATGTGGGGCTGAGTCGACCATGTGAGGCTGAGTCGACCATGTCAGGCTGAGTTGACCATGTCAGGCTGAGTCGACCATGTCAGGCTGAGTCGACCATGTCAGGCTGAGTCGACCATGTGAGGCTGAGTCGACCATGTGAGGCTGAGTCGACCATGTGAGGCTGAGTCGAACATGTCAGGCTGAGTCGACCATGTGAGGCTGAGTCGACCATGTGAGGCTGAGTCGACCATGTGAGGCTGAGTCGACCATGTCGGGCTGAGTCGACCTTGTCAGGTTGAGTCGACCATGTGAGGCTGAGTCAAACATGTCAGGCTGAGTCGACCATGTCAGGCTGAGTCGACCATGTCAGGCTGAGTCGACCATGTGAGGCTGAGTCGACCATGTCAGGCTGAGTCGACCATGTCATGCTGAGTCGACCATGTGAGGCTGAGTCGACCATGTCAGGCTGAGTCAAATATGTCAGGCTGAGTCGACCATGTGAGGCTGAGTCGACCATGTCAGGCTGAGTCGACCATGTCAGGCTGAGTCGACCATGCGAGGCTGAGTCAACCATGTCAGGCTGAGTCGACCATGTCAGGCTGAGTAGACCATGTCAGGCTGAGTCGACCATGTCAGGCTGAGTCGACCATGTGAGGCTGAGTCGACCATGTGAGGCTGAGTCAAACATGTCAGGCTGAGTCGACCATGTCAGGCTGAGTCGACCATGTCAGGCTGAGTCGACCATGTGAGGCTGAGTCGACCATGTGAGGCTGAGTCGACCATGTGAGGCTGAGTCGACCATGTGAGGCTGAGTCGACCATGTCAGGCTGAGTCGACCTTGTCAGGCTGAGTCAAACATGTCAGGCTGAGTCAAACATGTCAGACTGAGTCAAACATGTCAGGCTGAGTCGACCATGTCAGGCTGAGTCGACCATGTGAGGCTGAGTCGACCATGTCAGGCTGAGTCGACCATGTGAGGCTGAGTCGACCATGTGAGGCTGAGTCGACCATGTCAGGCTGAGTCAAATATGTCAGGCTGAGTCGACCATGTGAGGCTGAGTCGACCATGTCAGGCTGAGTCGACCATGTCAGGCTGAGTCGACCATGTGAGGCTGCGTCGACCATGTCAGGCTGAGTCGACCATGTCAGGCTGAGTCGACCATGTGAGGCTGAGTCGACAATGTCAGGCTGAGTCGACCATGTGAGGCTGAGTCGACCATGTGAGGCTGAGTCAAACATGTCAGGCTGAGTCAAACATGTCAGGCTGAGTCGACCATGTCAGGCTGAGTCGACCATGTCAGGCTGAGTCAAACATGTCAGGCTGAGTCAAACTTGTCAGGCTGAGTCGACCATGTCAGGCTGAGTCGACCATCTCAGGCTGAGTCGACAATGTCAGGCTGAGTCGACCATGTGAGGCTGAGTCGACCATGTGAGGCTGAGTCGACCATGTGGGGCTGAGTCGACCATGTGAGGCTGAGTCGACCATGTCAGGCTGAGTTGACCATGTCAGGCTGAGTCGACCATGTGGGGCTGAGTCGACCATGTCAGGCTGAGTCGACCATGTCAGGCTGAGTCAAACATGTCAGGCTGAGTCGACCTGTGTGTTCAGGAATGTGTGTGTTTATTTTTTTAAATCCCCACTTCCTTGGAGATTTGCATAATGACCCCAAGCGTGCTTGCTGCTGTGGTCCCTCCCCTTTAAACATTAAAGGTTTTACAAATTTCTGGCCTGACATATTTCTCTGCATCTCGTCAGGTGCATACTGCAGAATTATAAATCACACGAAGTGATTCCAACCCGTGCTGTGCAACAGAAGAACTTCCTTTTAAATATTAGACTACTATCGGGATAACATATTCCACAATCTAACAATATCAGTGACTATGTATTTAGTATTTCAGCCACAGTAGTATTCGTGTACTCACGTCATACGATATGTAACTCCGGTTTGCGCCTAATGAGATACAGCGAACAATGGCAGGCATGAAATCGTGTTTATGGCCTCTGTGCTTACATTCACTAAGGTAATACATTGATTTAAATTGCAAATTTCTGTGAAATGTGTTTCCTTGATAAATGTTCTATTTCATTTGTGAATATCGATCAACACACGTAAATTTATTGCTCATTTATTTCGTTTGTTTCATTTTACATAAACCGTGCCAAAGTCAACACATCACAGCGCTCAAGCGTTATACACACTGTCTAAGTTTAGAATGTGAAATCCCAGATGATGTAAAAGTGAATATAACTGGCAATGTGAACGTGCAGAGTCTATTCTCTAGGATAGGAGAGTGAATGTAACAGGCAATGGGATCCGGAATGTTCAGAGTCTAGCACACTGAACTGTATGATAAGAGGGTGAATATAACTAGCAATGGGATTCGGGGAAAGTGCCTTGTCTATCGTACTTAACTGTAGTATAGGAGAGTGAATATAACAGGTAAAGGGATCCGCGATAGATCACAGTCTAGCACAGGGGTCACCAAACTTTTTTTCACGGCGGGCCGGATAACTGACAAAATGACGAGCGCGGGCCGGATACTCATTCTGTACAATACTTGAGCCTGTCTCTGTGGCGCGGTTCGTAATCCCCTATACCCACGTTCGAAATACAACTGCGAGCGATTTGGCAGCAGACAACGTTGCGCTGGTTTTTACGCTATGTTATGGGTGCCGGTCGTTCGAAAAGCAATGTTAAACTACTGAACGTAAACTTGCCAAGACATCAACAGCAAACAATGCTGGTGTTGACTGCAAACGTCCTGTAAAGGATATGCAACTAACTTTAACAATAATTGCAAGCCAGAACGAAACCTCTGGGAAAAAAGACGAAAAACTAAGTTAATCATGGAAAGGGCGTACAATGCTAACAAACAAACAAACAAACAAACAAACAAACAAAGACAACCAACATATTTATATTTATTTACTAAACAAAGTTATCAAAGAAGGCGACGTTAGCAGAAAGATAGTTACATCAGACCTATTGTGCACATATCCGAATCTCACAAACTAAGCAGCAAAAGAGGATAGTGAGTTTTGTGAAACTGACGTGTGGCTTTACAAATACCATCAATGTTTGGTTTGGAATGAATTGCTGCATCCAATCAAGAGAATTGCTTTCAAATGCTCATCAGTCAATCTCATTCAATGTGGTGACTTCACAGACTTCTTTTTTGAAAATGTTAGTGTCAGAGTCTAGAACAGTGCAGTGATGCAGTGACATCGTTACGCCCGCCAGGCGACTTAGTCCCCAGCAGGGATGCCGTAACTTCGTTACGCCGCCAGGCGAGTAGTAGTTACCTGCCTGCAGGTTGCTGGCTGACGAGACGGCCAGCGGTAAGGCAAGGACGACGCAAGACGCACGCATGCCTCGTGAAGCCACTTCAGGTGGGAGGCAAGTTGCGAGCTATAGGGAGACAGCTCTGGGACGTCGACTCGACTGGACGCATGATGAGAGCAAGGCGTTGTGTGGTTTCTGTGCATGAACGTCGAGTGTCTGGACATCTTGAGAGATAGACTGTGAGCTGTATTGTGTATGTAAATGTATTGAAGTGTCAAGTATATCTTGTAGTGATCATCGTACTGTATATGATCTGTAAATAAATCCATTGAACGTTGTGTCGTTGAGTCTCAAGTCAAATCACGTTGTACTTGTACTGTCTCACATGTGTTAGGTTAGCGAGCCAAGTTTAAGACCCTGACATGTGTGGACGTGGTGGCATTCGTCCGGCTTTGAAATGAACGTGTTTATGTGATTAACGGTTTAAAACTAGAGTTTGTAAACTTAGAATTGTTGTCAAACTTTATAGTACATGTAAATGTGATCGTGGAAGGCTCATTTTGATATATTACTACATTGTTTAAACATGGAGACTAAATGTAAACGTACAGTGCATACATATTGTTTGATCTTGTAAACGTGTAAAACATTTGTGATTGTTGAACTTGTCACCGTTTTGACTTTGTCGACATTGTGATCTTGTCGCCATTTTGACCTTGTCGCCATCTTGGAAACTTGATGTCTATGTCCTTACTGAATGTCATCTTGATGTAAGTGAGGTGTCATCAATGTTGTAGAGTGTTGAGATATATGTAGATTGGTTTTGTGAATTGAGTTGTGGAACGCAGAAAGTTTTGGGGGAAAAAGTGACTTGTGTTTTGAAAAAAAAATTGTTGACGGACAAAATTACGACCTACAATTACACTCAACGCCATACAAACCTAATCAATACTTAGTGACAAGCAGGCACACCACATCAAATAGACGCTAATTTATTTCCTCCAAAAAACAAAGCAGGCTTTCCGTACCATCTGAAACCCTTGCGCATAGAGGTCATTTGTGTTTTCGAAGTAGCGACCCTACAGTTCCTAGGCCGATTTCCAACCCTTCTTCACCGCATCCAGGGCACTTGAGTATATTTTTCTTTTCATATACTTTAGGATGCAAATTTGGGCACGTATTGTCAATAGAACACAATTGTAAATTGTTTATTTTACTAACCACTTATAACAAATTGTGTGGCTGGTATTTCATTGACATTTTCCATCATGTCGTCATTAAATGATTTCATCGATATGGGGTTAAAATTACAGTTGACAGGTGATGAGTTAACAAAGTGGAGTGAGAAGAAATACTCTGAATACCTACTAGTACAGGAGAAAGCTAATGAACGCGATGAAAGAGCGGCTGAAAGAGAATTAAAGAAGGCAGAAACAGCCTTAAAGCAAGCTGAGATAGATAGTGAACTGAAGAAGGCAGAAATAGCAGCTCAGAGTAAGAGAGAAGAACTGGAGTTACAGTTAAAGATGAAACAACTTGATACTGAGACTGCCATTAACAAAGAGTCTAAGAAATCTGAGAGACTGGAGAAAGAAAACCAGTACAAGAAATATCAAGGTATTGTACGTAATTATACCTCGGGTGACTGCATTGCAGCCTTTACCCAAAATTTTGAGACTTTAATGGAACATTACCAGGTTCCACTGTCTGAATGGAATATTGTTTATATGAGGAGTTTATCAGGGGAGCCTCTAAAACTAACAAAAGATAAACCGGAGAAAATTGTAAGCAATGAATGCCTAAAATGTGCATTCCGTAAAGTATTATCTTGTTTTTCTGATAATAGCTTACATAATCCCATCCTGAAATTGCCCAATCTTCATTCACCTTTCAGATTGCGGACAGACGCGAGCTCCGTGGCGATTGGAGCAGTCTTGTTGCAAGAGCACAATAACATCCTCCATCCCGTGTACTTCGTATCCAGGAAACTAAAACCCAGAGAACGGGCTTGGTCAATACCTCAGTTGGAAGCCCTAGCTTTAGTGGTGGGTATAACTAAATTGTCCAGATTCCTTCTAGGACGCCATTTCATCGTGGAATCTGACAGCAGCCCGTTGCGATTTATAAATTCAGGTGTACCTTCAAACCAGATGGTAGCGCGTTGGTCTCTTAAACTCCAAGATTACAGCTTCGAGGTTCGACATATTCCAGGCAGATACAACACGATCGCCGATCTGTTGTCCCGTTGTCCGACCGACCCAGTAAGCACCAATGTCTGAGTGCAGTGTGAGAAAATACACTCAGATTAACACAGCCATCCATCAGTGAATATTTTTTTTCATTCACAAAAAGCTGTGTAAAGTCTACTATGTCATGTGATAGGGATTACTCCCAATATATATAGTGTTCTTATTTTACTAATTCATGTAGTGATTGTCGTGTATAATTGTGTAGTGTGTGGTAGAAAGCGAACTTTATTAATTGTATATATTACGAACAAGAACAGTGCCACATTCGCTCAAAAACTTACCGTAAGCGAACTATCCAATTTGACAGTGGCATCTGCGTGTGGAACATTCCAGGGATATTTTAAATACGTGTGTGAACGTGTGACCTAAACATTGACAGCTACACCACTGCAGTCAATCGTAATCCAGAAGGTTTTACAGTGAAACATCCAACACATGAACGATTAGAACATTGTACTTTCCGTAACTACATCAGACCGGAACAAGTGTGTTCTACAAGCTTCAACATCAGCTGTTTAGTGTTCGTGTGTACTTCCGGATTAGTTAGAAATTTAGAGCAAAATTAGCAGACGACAAATAAAAGTTTAAACAGCTATGACGATTCTAAAATCTTTAGGAATCAACAAAGTTGAATACACGAATTGTGTGTTTATATATTTATGTAGGGTAATCTTAGAATCATATCTTGATTAATGTATTCATACTACCGACTTTTTCTCGTTAGTATGAAGAACCGTCAAGCGATGACGCTAAGAAATAGGATAATTATTGTAAATTATTATATTTCATAAATTTTGAAATTATTCCCCTTTCATTTATTTGTTATTACATCATTACACAAAGGGCCATAATTTGAAATGTATACTGTAATGTGTTGTATATAAATAGCCATGTTGTTGCCAGATTGTTAACACACCAGGTAGCCATCTACTGGGCATGGCAGAGTGTTACCGACATTGCAGACCAACACAAGAGCTCCTGGCCAAATGAGGTCAGGGTTTGAGCGTTTAATGCGACTTATGTAAAAGCCGTATTTCGGTCTAGCCAGATGGTTTTTGTTTCAAGAACCATATTATTACGTTTTTTTTGGAGGCTGCGAGGTAGATGCGTGAAGCTGGTACTACCGATCTGACTGGGTCAATAATGCAATTGAGGTAATCAGCCATCGAGAGGATGAAGACTGACTAGTGTTAAAGGTTGAACACCACATGTCGTTGAATACAACTTTCATTTCTTATATGTTTCTATGGCAGATGAGTATTTCTATGTATTCTATTACCAATGTATATAAAAACAGAAGGGTTGACTCTGACAAGGTTAAAATATTAACCCAGTGTGTACATATATGAAACATGAAAGATGACATCTTTCATGAAGTTGCCGGGGGAGCATGTCAGAGTCTAGAACAGTGCAGTGATGCAGTGACATCGTTACGCCCGCCAGGCGACTTAGTCCCCAGCAGGGATGCCGTAACTTCGTTACGCCGCCAGGCGAGTAGTAGTTACCTGCCTGCAGGTTGCTGGCTGACGAGACGGCCAGCGGTCAGGCAAGGACGACGCAAGACGCACGCATGCCTCGTGAAGCCACTTCAGGTGGGAGGCAAGTTGCGAGCTATAGGCAGACAACTCTGGGACGTCGACTCGACTGGACGCATGATGAGAGCAGGGCGTTGTGTGGTTTCTGTGCATGAACGTCGAGTGTCTGGACATCTTGAGAGATAGACTGTGAGCTGTATTGTGTATGTAAGTGTATTGAAGTGTCAAGTATATCTTGTAGTGATCATCGTACTGTATATGATCTGTAAATAAATCCATTGAACGTTGTGTCGTTGAGTCTCAAGTCAAATCACGTTGTACTTGTACTGTCTCACATGTGTTAGGTTAGCGAGCCAAGTTTAAGACCCTGACAGTTAGCTCCCAGACATATGTTGTTTCAAACAATGATGTCATACCAGCGGCAAATTTCTTAAGTTTCGGAAACTCAACATCAGGTAAGCAGCGGTACTTCCTTCTCAATGAGCTCCAAATGTAATTCAACTGGCACACCATTAAGGTTACAATCAAACGGATTCAGGAACAGAAGGATGTCACTCTCAAATCTGTCAAGATCTGAAAAACTTTCCAAACTCTTTGAAACAGTGAAAATGAGAAAGGTTTTCTCCTTCCAGTTGTGCTTCCAACAATGACAGCTTTCTTCGAAATCCTTTGATGTTTCTGTAGAGATCACAGACGAGGTAATTCTTTCCCTGAAGTTTCAAGTTCAGTTCATTCATGTCGACCAAAATTGACAACTTTGACAGCCAGGTAGGATCTGACAGCTGTGAATCAGCTTTATCTTTTTCAGTGAGGAAAACATCTATTTCGTTTCGGAGCTTGTAAAAACGAAGCAGGACTTTACCGCAGCTGAGCCACCAGACCGATATGTGATAAGGCAAGTCACAGAATTCAGAATCAATTTCCTCAAGAAAAGCCTAGAACTGAAGGTGAATGAGTGCATGTTCCCGAATGAAGTTCACAGCAGAAACTACTGGTTTCAGTACACAAGAAATATCTAAATCTTTCCCACAGAATACTTGCTGATGTACGATGCAGTGTATGAACAGAACGCCCGGAATTTGCAAATCTTCCAAATGAGTCCTGATCTGCCCCAACAGACCCTTCCTCACTCCAGTCATGTTTTATCCCCTCATCAACTGTAACACATCGAAGCTGATTTCACCGAAGGTTATAGTCTTGGAAAATTGTTTGCACTTCCACGAAAATGACTTTCCCAGTTGTTGTTCCGTGCATGCTGCAAACGGACGCCACCCCTTTCGTTATCTTAAAGTCCAAATTGACACCACAAATGAACACGAGAAGTTGTGACGTACTCGAGAGATCAATAGACTCATCCAGCGCCAGAGAATACTATAACAAGTTCCTAGCTTTCTCGCGTATCTGTAGCACTATGTTCTCTCCAAGTTCTTCTGTTCTCCGCAGAACTGAACTTGCCGAGGGGCTGATAGTTCCAAACAAATCGGCTTTCTCAGGACACAAGTCATTTGCTGCTTCGATCACACACACTCTTTAATGACGTTGCCATCAGTAAACGGTTTTCCTCGTTCTGCCATCTTATGCACTGTTTTGTAACTTGTACGAGTGACAGATTCATTTTCAGCAAATTTTCTCGTGAAGAGATTTCTTTGCGTTTCAAAACCACGTTTAATGGTCTCATATTTCCCAGAGCGTAATTTTCCAGAAAACTTTAAATATGTTGATGGATGTTTTGTTTCGTAGTGACGCTGAAGATTGTACTCTTTCAAACCGGCAACACTTTCGCTGCATATTACGCAGCTGGTTTTCTGGTCCTTTGTTTCCACAAAGAAGTACTTTACTCCTCATTCGGCGTCCACATTTCTTTTCCTACCAGCCATAATTAAGGGTGAAGAACACGGGATCTGAAAATGAAAAAGACATTAATTAGAAACATAATTAAAATCCTATTGAAACACAAGAAAAGCAGAGGACTGGGGGTCACTGGTGAAGCTACAGCTCATCAAAGGTACATATACAGTTTATAGGTACCTTTGTGTAACCGCACAGAGATTATAGAGATAATAGCACAACGCCGACAGTTCATGGGCCGTAGAAGAAGAGAGGAATAAGAAGACAAAGAGAATCTCATTCTATCTCTACGGCTAACAAGAAAAAACAACGATTTAGAGATATCAGAAAAAAATTCAGGTCAGTGTACAGGGAATCAGAATAAAGTAATTGTAAAGATACAACAACATCTGATTAATAATGCCAATGCCCTAATATATAAAATTCATGATTAGATGCAATGACAAAATAGGCATCCCCATGAATAAACATACACATGATCATCCTTCACAGTACCATTGATATTCCATCACAGCTTGGATAGTCATCCAACACAGTACCAGTGATTCTCATCACATTATGGATAATCATCAAACACTATAACTGTAGTCTGATACACAACACCAGCAATTATCAGACAACAAGATGGAACAAAGGTCATTCATTCAGTAGCATGAGTAGTGTAGAACGAGGTTATCATGCGCATTTTTGAGGTGGAAATCGATATTCCACCTCAAAGGGCGATAACTCTCCGGGTTTTTTAAATTTCCTCCGCAAAGGGCGATAACTCGTTTTTTAATAGGCGTGGTCCGAGTAGGTGTGGTCTAGTGACTCATCAGAGTAGGTGTGGTCTAGTGACCCCTTAAATTGTAGGTACTATACAACATAAAAAAATACAACAATAAAGAAAACAAACGAGGCAAGTAAGGTATATGTTTTTTTTTATTAAACCATGTATAGACAATACAATGCATATTAAATAAGTAGTGGCATAATCGAGATATTATCACTTTGTGTCTGTCTTTTTATATACAGATATGACCAAGATGCACGATGTTGCTGATATGTATATACAGAAGAGTCTTGGGTCTTGAAGCCTATATTGGTCCCCCCACTCGGTGTTTGGGTGTTGAGTACTTCCGAAAAAGTGTCCTTGTTTAGATGAGTGTTGTGGTTCTTGGTCAGACCTTTGGTACTGATTTTATCATAATCTCCGACACAAATATACGTCTTACTACATAACGACACCATCCCCTCCCCTTCGTATTCTAGTTTAAAAAGACCAGGGGTTCTCTTTTCATAGGCTTTGATATCCACACAGTCCTGACAGGTACTGGTACTAGGGGTAATTCTATGAACAGGGCAGGTTTCAGACGGGAACCACTAATTGTAGACTCTGTCATATTATTCTCGTAGGTGTGGTCTAACTACTTCAGAGAGTGAGTCGGCGCTAAGGGCCAAATATAAAGAGTCAGTGTCCATTTCACAAAGCTGAAAGTCCACCCTGTCTATAAATACGTCGAGAAAGTCATAATAAAACTCTAACATTCTTAATTTGGCATATTGATAAACGAAAAAACCAATCTGTAGAGGTAGATCCCAGACTGCTTTCTTCTTTAGGGTTTCAACTTCGAAAAGATCAGGTGTAATACCAGTCATGCTTTTGAACGTGGGGTTATTGAGTACTTTGATAGTGTCTTTTCCGTGGCAGTAGGAGACATCAGTATGTTTGGCCTTATTGGTTAATGTTTTACCGTAAGCGGCGTTACCTAACAACTTCATTGTGTCGGCTGTAATAGACTCGGCTGGATTTTTGTCCCCTTGGCGACGGGCATTAGACACTGATTCCCCAAATTGTTTAAAACAACTAACTGGTCGATACTCTATTGTCTGGTAGATGTGTGTAACCACCAACCCATGGGCTAGATACCATTTTAAAAGAGGGGTGGCTAATAATATTTTCTTCCCGAAATAACTACCAATCAATGTCCGTCGTGGGGTACTCAGTAGTTTATTTTTTATGGCGTAGTCTTTCATAAACTCCCCAATATCGTCTCTCGACACTTCTGTGTTCTTGAAAATAGGGGGCAATTCGGTAAAGGACTCTTGTAAATCAGCCGGAGTCTCTATATCACACTCCAACAACCCGAAAAAAGTATCACTTTTTACAGCCTCAATTATCTGGTTTTCACTCACAGAACCCCAAGGAAGCTCTGATGGTGGAAATATTTCCCGTAAGAAACGATTTAATCAACGCAACCCAACTATTGACAGGTTTACGTGTGGTACTCTGTTTTATTAAACTTATCAACATGGTAAAATGTACCACGTTTGGTCACGCCCACCGACATGGCACACGATGACTGAAGAATTACTTCCCTACACACACACAAAAAAACATCTAATTTATTTAAAACTAGCTGACCCGGCCCGGCTTCGCCCAGGCCCTGGAGGGGATCTATCTATCTATCAGTCAGTCTGTCTGCTTGTTTGTCTGTCTGTCTGTCTGGCTGGCTGACCCGGCCCGGCTTCACCCAGTCCCTGGTGGGGAGCATCTCATTTAATTCATATAAGTAGTCATATAAGCTCTCCCGTTCCCGACTATCTGTCTGTCTGTCTATCTGACCGGGCCCGGCTTCACCCAGTCCCTGGTGGGGAGCATCTAATTTAATTCATATAAGTAGTCATATAAGCTCTCCCGTTCCCGACTGTCTGTCTGTCTATCTGTCTGACCGGCGTGGTTTCGCCCAGCTTTTGGCGCACAGTAACTTAAAAGAATGTCCTTCCACACACCATTCAATGAAAACTGTAGAAAAAGATGGGTTAAAATGTTATGCATAATGCATTATTTTTATGCCAACTGTAAAAATACCTTAAAGATTATATCATTATTTAATATAACTCATATGCCTAAAAATAACTATAGACAAAGAGTGTAACAATAGTGCAGGAAAGTCCAACAATATGACTATAAAGTATTTAGAAATGTTATTAAAAGTTATGCCCCTTGAAATAACTTTTCTAGAGTGAAGTGCCCCTGCTATATAGACATTATATAATGAAAATGGAAAAGTAAATGTTATTAAATAAGTAGAAGATTTTACATTCAGAAATTATTATAGTTGGTTGCACAGGAATAAAGGGAAGACGTGTAGAAAATTTCATCTCAATCGGATGTACCGTTATCGAACGCATCCAAATCCACAAACCCACAAACCCACAAACATACAGTCTCTTTTATATATATAGATTAATAACTAAGCTGGTAGTGTTTTGTTATGTGTTTTCGTTACAAACTTGAGTGAGAAGTCTTATCGACAAAGACACTTAAACTCATACAAGAGACAATATCGCAATCATAGACATATTTCAAGCGAACGGAAGAAAAGAAGAATCGACACATGATAATGATAGGCCCAGAGCGGTTACCGGTATGAAACATAATATATTGTTTTTTCGGCGTTACAAAGTGTCTATCTTCTTAGTTATGCGTAAGCGAAAGAGATACCAAAAAGAAAATAAATAGTAGACAACGGTATGGTATTTTGATGAATATCAGTTTAATGCTTGCGAACGAATTTAAAAAAAAAAAATAAACATTTTGAGGGTGGAACCACCTTCCCCCGAACACGAGGCAAGTGCTCTATCAACTACGCTAATAATTCTGGTAATGGTGCTAACGACCTAAAAGTACAACACCAACCTTCCAACTGCGAGCGATATTGGAGATGGTAAACACGAAACAAAAGAATTACAACTATTGACAAAACATATTTCTAGAACAGATGTATAAACATATACGGGTTAGACAAAAATTACTCCCCCATTATGTTTAAACACCAATAAAGTATTGTTTTCAGTTGTATAAAAAACTCGCCGAATTTATATGTAAAATTGTGCTATGCCCACGCAGGGAAAGTCAGATTTAGACAAAATGATTCAATTATCAGAAAAATGAACCTTGTAATATTTAATAATGTTAAGTTTCAAGTGTTTTAAAAGGTATTATAACATAATAAACCATTCTTATATATGTTAAAAATTTATTTATGTTGCCAAAATCGGTACAAGTACGCCTCGTATGACGCCTTAAAATACAAAATAAAATAACATTTACAGTTCAAAAGTATTAAAACTTATAGTGAAGTGAAAGATTACGATGTCGTTGATTTTAAGAAACCAATATTGATGTTGGTTCGTGTAATTTATAAAGAGATATTGATATTATAAACTCAGCATGTTGCACATTTGTTGCTAATTTCGTTCCGTAGTCCGGGGGTCTTGTTGGCAAGTTTTCTCGGATGACCGCGCACGTTAACAAAACACCGGTAACATTGTTGTGTTTATTCACCAGCCCAGTCAAACTGAGGCTCGTAGTGTAAGTGTTTTACTAACACGATAATTAGATTTAATTTTGATATCATCAGAATAAATCTAAATTTTGCCATGTTTTGAGTGAACGAATGGTTATATTTTTTCTTTTCACCCTGTACAAAGCCACACTTGTTTATTTCTTTCGCGTGGGCACCACACAACACATATCTGGTTCTTTACCTTTTACAAAGGGACACGTCAGCAACACGTGTGATGCATTCATCATCAAACGGTGTAGGGATTCATGCCGCTGTCTTTGGTGTTCTGAAACCAACTTTGCTGACACTGTCATCATCAAATGGTGTATGCATTCATGCCGCTGTCTTTGGTGTTCTGAAACCAACTTTGCTGACATGCCACTACCATAATTTCTAATCTCGGTCTGTCTTATTTTCCCTCGATCTTTCCAGTTGTCACGATGTTCATGCGTCTCTTACAGGGCGAAGACAGCTGTTTCTTTTCTAGTTGTTACTCAGACAGGAAATTCACCTTACAAACCAACTGCTTCTAATTTCTTTTTTTTTTTTTTTTTTTTTTTTTTTTTTTTTTTTGGTTACAACATTCACTCCCATACACCAAAAAAATGGTTCTATTTAAAACGCTCTTACATTACTTTTTCATTTTCTAAAATTGTGTTTGTCCTGTACATTAATCTCTTGTACATCATCCATCTGATAATTGCCCCTAGGTAATTTATCCATTTGGTTCAGAATGTTTCTATGTCACATTTTGGTGTCATTAGAGAGGTTACCGACATTTCTCCGTAATCTCGTAAGTAGCGTGAACACTGTGAGAATCAGTTCTAATCGCGTCGGTAACTTATGAGGGTATGTGAGCCGATCGTTCAGAAATCAAACTACTGAGCGTAATCTGGCCAAGAAATCAGCTGAAAGATGTTGACAGCGATGTCCTGTAAAACAAAACATTTATTTACTTTCTTTGATACCTATATTATTATTTTCTTGATAGAGCACTCCATATTACTACAATGGCCAACAATTATAGATCTGTTGCATTATCTATCCCCCAATACTGTATCATTATATCTTCCGAATAGTATTTGTGGGTTCTGTCTGGTTTCTCATATGATAACTTCACCTAGGCACACGCGCGCGCGAGCAGGGGAAAGAGAGAGCTCGGGAATCACAAGGTCTGTTTGTTTTCATTTGGTTTATTTTCGCTGATGGTATTTCGGTACCTTCATTTCAAAGGAATGTAAAATAACACAAAAGGCAGCTACACGTCGTGTAAAAACACGAACAATACACAATGCTTTTAACACACAAGTTAAAAACAAAACAGATGTGCATGTTATCACATGCTTTCAATAGTGTACGGCAAATTAGATGTGCTTGAAAATCTACAAATTGGTGGGGAAAGAAAAACATAGAAAACAAAACTGTCATATGGATTTATAATGAAATAGGTAAATATCAGCCTATTAAGACAGGGATGTTTTTTCCCTTGTACATCAGAAAATATATGAAAAGATCATTGAAGGATGATACACAATAGATAGGCAGTCTTGCTTGTAGACAATGAACCGGACCTGGAAAATTTAGTACATGCGTTTGTTGTGAGCAACTAGGATTAGAACTAAAAAGACACAGATTATGCTCGTCACTAGGAAAAAGGAAACACCACAAGTAAATAGGAAAACAACTCGGTCCAGTTATCTCGGAACAGTTCTGTTGGGAAATGCCTTGAAGAGATTACAAGATTCGTCACAGAAAATGTAGCCTTTAGCAAGATGAACAACATACTGACCAAAAAGATAGCAATAGAAACGGAAAAGAAAGTGTTGAAGTGCTTCATAGTGTTACTTTTGTATCGATGTGTGGACCAGGCTGAAAAACATCGGATGGAAATGTGGAGAAAAGATACCACGGGCAGAAAATAATCAGGTCCTACAAGAAACAAATCAAAATCGTAAATAGATTATAGAAATAAAATGTAGACAAAATTTTGTTGGTCTCTTCCCTTCGATCTTGCCAGTTGTTACCATGTTTAATTCTTTCTCATAAAATACCCAACAAAATTTTGTCTACATTTTATTTCTATAATCTATTTACGATCCTAGGCGTGTGCCTAGGTGAAGTTATCATATGAAAAACCAAACAGAACCCACAAATACTATTCGGAAGATATAATGATACAGTATTGGGGGATAGATAATGCAACAGATCTATAATTGTTGACCATTGTAGTAATATGGAGTGCTCTATCAAGAAAATATTAATAATGGTATCAAAGAAAGTAAATAAATGTTTTGTTTTACAGGACATCGCTGTCAACATCTTTCAGCTGATTTCTTGGCCAAATTACGCTCAGTAGTTTGATTTCTGAACGATCGGCTCACATACCCTCATAAGTTACCGACGCGATTCGAACTGATTCTCACAGTGGTCACGTTACTTACGAGATTACGGAGAAATGTCGGTAACCTCTCTAATGACACCAAAATGTGACATAGAAACATTCTGAACCAAATGGATAAATTACCTAGGGGCAATTATCAGATGGATGATGTACAAGAGATTAATGTACAGGACAAACAAAATTTTAGAAAATGAAAAAGTAATGTAAGAGCGTGGTAAATAGAACCATTTTTTTTTTTGGGTGTATGGGAGTGAATGTTTTTAACCAAAAAAAAAAAAAAAAAAAAAAAAAAAAAAAATAAGAAGAAATTAGAAGCAGTTGGTTTGTAAGGTGAATTTCCTGTCTGAGTAACAACTAGAAAAGAAACAGCTGTCTTCGCCCTGTAAGAGACGCATGAACAATGATAATATTTTTTTTTTATTTTTTTTTTTAATTCGTTCGCAAGCGTTAAACTGCTATTCATCAAAATACCATACCGTTGTCTACTATTTATTATCTTTTTGGTATCTCTTTCGCTTACGCATAACTAAGAAGATAGACACTTTGTAACGCCGAAAAAAACAATATATTATGTTTCATACCGGTAACCGCTCTGGGCCTATCATTATCATGTGTCAATTCTTCTTTTCTTCCGTACGCTTGAAATATGTCTATGATTGCGATATTGTCTCTTGTATGAGTTTAAGTGTCTTTGTCGATAAGACTTCTCACTCAAGTTTGTAACGAAAACACATAACAAAACACTACCAGCTTAGTTATTAATTTTAAATAAATTAGATGGGGTTTTTTGTGTGTAGGGAAGTAATTCTTCAGTCATCGTGTGCCATGTCGGTGGGTGTGACCAAACGTGGTACATTTTACCATGTTGATAAGTTTAATAAAACAGAGTACCACACGTAAACCTGTCAATAGTTGGGTTGCGTTGATTAAATCGTTTCTAACGGGAAATATTTCCACCATCAGAGCTTCCTTGGGGTTCTTTGAGTGAAAACCAGATAATTGAGGCTGTAAAAAGTGATACTTTTTTCGGGTTGTTGGAGTGTGATATAGAGACCCCGGCTGATTTACAAGAGTCCTTTGCCGAATTGCCCCCTATTGTCAAGAACACAGAAGTGTCGAGAGACGATATTGGGGAGTTTATGAAAGACTACGCCATAAAAAAATAAACTACTGAGTACCCCACGACGGACATTGATTGGTAGTTATTTCGGGAAGAAAATATTATTAGCCACCCCTCTTTTAAAATGGTATCTAGCCCATGGGTTGGTGGTTACACACATCTACCAGACAATAGAGTATCGACCAGTTAGTTGTTTTAAACAATTTGGGGAATCAGTGTCTAATGCCCGTCGCCAAGGGGACAAAAATCCAGCCGAGTCTATTACAGCCGACACAATGAAGTTGTTAGGTAACGCCGCTTACGGTAAAACATTAACCAACAAGGCCAAACATACTGATGTCTCCTACTGCCACGGAAAAGACACTATCAAAGTTCTCAATAACCCCAGGTTCAAAAGCATGACTGGTATTACACCTGATCTTTTCGAAGTTGAAACCCTAATGAAGAAAACAGTCTGGGATCTACCTCTACAGATTGGTTTTTTCGTTTATCAATATGCCAAATTAAGAATGTTAGAGTTTTATTATGACTTTCTCGACGTATTTATAGACAGGGTGGACTTTCAGCTTTGTGAAATGGACACTGACTCTTTATATTTGGCCCTTAGTGCCGATTCACTCTCTGAAATTGTAAGACCACACCTACGAGAAGAATATGACAGAGTCTGCAATCAGTGGTTCCCGTCTGAAACCTGCCCTGTTCATAGAATTACCCCTAATACCAGTACCTGTGAGGACTGTGTGGATATCAAAGCCTATAAAAAGAGAACTCCTGGTCTTTTTAAACTAGAATACGAATGGGAGGGGATGGTGTCGTTATGTAGTAAGACGTATATTTGTGTCGGAGATTATGATAAAATCAGTACCAAAGGTCTGACCAAAAACCACAACACTCATCTAAACAAGGACACTTTTTTGGAAGTACTCAACACCCAAACATCGAGTGGGGGGACCAATATAGGCTTCAAGACCGAAGACTCTTCTGTATATACATATCAGCAACATCGTGCATCTTTGTCATATCTGTATATAAAAAGACAGACACAAAGTGATAATATCTCGACTATGCCGCTACTTATTTAATATGCATTGTATTGTCTATACATGGTTTAATAAAAAAAAAACATATACCTTACTTGCCTCGTTTGTTTTCTTTATTGTTGTATTTTTTATGTTGTATAGTACCTACAATTTAAGGGGGTCACTAGACCACACCTACTCTGATGAGTCACTAGACCACACCTACTCGGACCACGCCTATTAAAAAACGAGTTATCACCCTTTGCGGAGGAAATTTAAAAAAACCAGAGAGCTATCGCCCTTTGCGGAGGAAATTTAAAAAACCCGGAGTTATCGCCCTTTGAGGTGGAATATCGATTTCCACCTCAAAAATGCTCGTGATAACCTCGTTCTACACTACTAGCATGTATTTTGCAGAACCTCGCTCCCATAACAACCTTCCGGAAAACCTCTCGATCATAAGCAAGATTTCCCGCTTCAGATACATCCATCTGGAGATCATCCGCCACATCCTGCACCCATCTTCTCTTTGGCTTTCCTCTTCCTCTCTTCCCAGGCATATATCCCTCCATTATTGTTCTCAGGCACAGACATAGCTATTATATTCCTATATTCCTATTTAAACTATGAAGGTTCGTTCAAAACTCACCCCACAGCAGATAATCGTCAATCCACAATCAAGATCCTCTTGGATCTTTTGGATCTTCACAGGGCTTGTCTACCCTCTCAACTGCGGTCTGGAAAAACAGTGGCTACGCTCGGCCGTGCCTGGGGCATGTTCGCTCATCTACTTGGTAGTGCTTCAGGGGTTTAAGTTCAAACTCTCTGCTGAAAATTAGACATTAGCATATCTTCGGCGTAAGTTGTTCCCAATGCCAAAGAGGCGGGAACATGGCTTTACTGGGCTGTTATAGGCACGCCAACACAACATCCCAGCATCCTATACATTTTTTACCAGGGTATCAAGGGATATGCTACTCCATACTCTTGTAGAGTCGCGGCAGGCGGCTTTATTTGGTAATAGAATGTATCTCATAATAAGGTTCTCAAAATTTATAAATAGGCCCATCTAAATAAACAACCTAGTGCAGCCAGGAGGTCTCCGCACGTGTGAAGATCCCCTATTATTCTAAACATAATATTTACATTTAAATTGTATCACAACGTCTCGTGTTTCATAGTTATTCAAAACAATGTTTTCCCTTAGTGAATTTGAATAACGAAGACACAAACAATAGATTGCATGATTTATTGCCTGGCATATTTCGCTGCATCTCGTCAGGTACATACTGCAGAAATCACACAACGTAAAGTAAATTAAGTAGATAAATCCTTCAAGGTGAAATATTCACATATTCGCACAGTAATGTCAATTATCTACCACGGTAATTCTAAGCTGACTAACATGTCTTTCTGTTTGCACAATTCTGGCTTGCGTTGATTGATTTTGCTTCTGCAAACTTTAACAAGCGAGTATTTTGTGTCTTAACCAACACGCGAAAGGCAGTGTCTCTGTCAACCACATGGCCGCTTTCGATAATATGCCTACCAATTGAAGACGCCGGGAGCTTCTGGTGTGTCGGCCCCACGAGGCTAGCATCTCCTGTGTGTTGTATCTTGTTGACTCATTGAGGTATGTGTTCTGACACTCGTTTGTTAAGCTGTCTCTGTTCTACCAATGTAAAAGGCCTGGCATCTACATGTGAATTGGTAAATACAATTGTTTGTGGCGTACAGAGGAACAGGCTCTTTGACTGCTGGTATAGGAATCGGTACGGTTTTATATCTAATGACTGGAGTTGCAGCACAGAATGTTCGGCCTACTTCTGTAGTAAACCGGTCTTGTAGACGTTGCATTACGTCATCCCCTCGAAAGGTTAGCTGGATGAATACCTTGAGTTTAGGGACTGTAGTCACGTCTGGTTTTGGTTTGGGCTGTTGGCGGTGGCGCTTTATAAATCCTGTGGAGTACCCATTCAGACATTCTTCAGAGTTTCAAATTCCTCTATCAGTGTGTCCTGGGTGCATATCTTCCTAGCACGGTCAAACAGGGTCCGTACTAAGCCCCGTTTGGACTGGACAGGTGCGAAGCTCTGAAAATTTAGGTATTGGCCAGTCCATGTTCCTTTGCGATACACCGATCTTTGAATTGTGCCGTCTGCTCTACGTCTCATTAGAATATCTAGGAACGGCAACGCTTCTTTGTGTTCGTGTTCCATAGAGAGATGTTTTATGCGTCTTGTTCATTGTGGCCTGGAACGATGTTGCTTGTAGCTCGTCTGTGGTGATAATTAGTATATCGTCCACATAACGACGGTAAAAGGCCAAGTTCATGATGTCTGAGGATCTCTTGTCTTCTAAATGTGCCATGAAGATGTCCGCTAGAACTGGACCAAGAGGACTCCCCTTGGCCACTCCGTCAATTTGGCGGTATGACTTTGTTCACCAAATTGACGGAGTGGCCATGGGGAGTCCTCAATGGGAGGACAATGCATCGAATCTGTTTTTTACCTCTACGTTGAATTTATCTTTTATCTCCTCACTCTTCAGTGCCTGTAGATCAAATTTTGCGCTTCTATTTGTATATTTGACTTTCTTTAAGTTTATATGTAAATTGCCTACGATTAGCAGTAGCGCTTGGAAGGGGGACATAAACATCTAATATTGTTACAAGGGAGGTTACTAGAACTTGAAAAAAAAATGGTATACCTAGCTACAATACCAATAACTAAAATCAATATCTTTTACTTTTATTTGAGAAATAAAACAGTTAATACCGCAGTCAATTTTTGCAAATGTGAGAAGAAAGCTTTCAAAGTGTTTATAAAATATGTGTTTAATCTTTTTTTATTTACATTTTATTATCAACTTTCTCAATTCTAATTTTATGTTTAATCTTTAAAACTGTACTTTTAATGATAACTGATCAATTGGCTCCATTTCCCCTATGCGGGGAAACAACATTATTTTACTGGCCTCTTAAGGCCACCCACAATTTAAAGAAAATTTACTTACATTACGGCAAAAGACCTTGAAAGTCTATGGGGTTTATGTGATCTCTCTCTCTCTCTCTCTCTCTCTCTCTCTCTCTCTCTCTCTCTCTCTCTCTCTCTCTCTCTCTCTCTCTCTCTCTCTCTCTCTATCTCTCTCTCTCTCTCCCAAATGTTGGTGCAATTACGTTTGCTTAGAGAATATATATATATATATATATATATATATATATATTTTTAGCATATCCTTTACATGACTTAGCTGTCAACACCAGCATCTTTCAGCTGTATGTTGATCTCTTGGCAAGATTACGCTCAGTAGTTTGCCATTGCTTTCTGAGCGGCCGGCTCAGTATCCCGCAAGTCACGAGCGGTGGTCGAACCGCCTCAGCTCTCGCTCCGCTACGAGACTCTGCGTGATAAACGGGATTACAGAGAGAAAGTGTTGTAAACCTCAGCCAGAGAGACCGGCAGAGAATATTTACAATATCATAATAACATGATAGTTATGCCTTTATGGGTGCCTCCTTCCCTCCGCTAGCCTATGGGACACCCTTGGGCAAGGTGGAGTACCCGTTTAGCCTCCTGATCAGGGATACGAGAAGCCATGCGTGCAGGTGGTGGATGAAGTTGAAGAGCAGCCGACAGATAGTTGTAGGTATGGTCTCCAGCTTCACGACGGAAGGCAGATGATCTATTTTTTGGGAGACATTGGCTACGGTCATCGATCAGTATGGTCACTGCTAGGAAGGAAAGCAATAGCAAACTACCTTCTTTACAGATGCCAAGAATATCATGTACTGCAGTCTTATCGATAATCAGAGAAACGGCGTAAATGGGTGCTTCATAGGAGCAGTCCTCGCCCGGTAGGGGTAGTCATGTGCACCAGGTGACTCCAGACCGTCATCAGGAGACTGAGTGCAAAAGAATATCAACATTGAAAGTAGGAACTTGGAATGTAAGAACTATGAGTGGGGATGGGAAATTTGATAACATTAAGAATGAAATGAGAAGATTAAATATTAACCTTTTAGGTGTACGTGAGACCAGATGGACAGGAATGGGCATTATGACATCTGAGGAATATAGAATAATCTATTCTGATGGAGAGAAACAACAGCGAGGAGTAGCAATTATAATGGATACAGAGAGAGAAAAATCGATCAAAGGATATTGGACTGTATCAGACAGAGTGTTACTGGTGAAGTTGAGTGGAAGACCTTTTGATGTCAACGTCATACAAGTTTATGCACCAACAGCAGACAGTAGTGATGACAGCATCGATGAATTTTATAGTGATTTAGAGAAAGCCTTCAAGAAATGCAAGAATTCTGAAGTAACTATCATAATGGGTGACTTGAATGCCAAAGTTGGAAATCAACAGGACGGATGCATAGTGGGCAAGTATGGACTAGGGGAACAGAATGAAAGAGGTTGTACAGTGGGCAAAAGAGCAAGATTTGATTATTGGAAACACCTGGTTTCAACATCACCCAAGAAGATTATGGACATGGAGGAGTCCTGATCATGAGATTAGAAATCATATTGATTACATTCTCATCAACAGAAGATTTCGAAATGTCTTAAAAGTCGCAAAAACTATACCAAGCGCAAACTGCTACAGCGACCATAGATTAATCTTAAGCAATTTATATATAAAATTAAAGAAAGTCAAATATTCACTAAGAAACACAAAATTTGATCTACAAGCACTGAAGAGTGAAGAAATAAAAGATAAATTCAACGTAGAGGTAAAAAACAGATTTGATGCATTGTCCGATATGGAAATATTATTTCAAGACGTCAGTTACCAATGGGAAATGTTAAAGAAATCAGTCAACCAAGCTGCAGAAAAATCCATCCCAAAAATAAAGATAATAGGACGCAAGAAATGGATGACGGAAGACATCTTAAAACTCATGGAAGTAAGAAGAAATAACAAAAATAACAAGGAAACATATGAAGAGATTCATAGGAAAATTAGGAAACTATGCAAAGATGCAAAAGAAACATGACTTGAGGAAAATTGCAAGGGAATTGAACACCAACACAACACCCGGAATATCAAATTAATGCACAAAAGAATTAATGACATTACTAACAATTAGCAGCTTTCTCCGTAACCCCGAATACTCTCGTGGTTGACGTGAGCGCACGAGAACTTGAAGGGGTTCGAGTCGCGCCAGTGACTTACGAGAGTATGGAGCCGGTCGCTCAGAAAGTCGTGGCGTGCTGATGAGCGTAATCTAGCCTAGGAATCAACATACAGCTGAAAGATGCTGGTGTTGACCGCAATATCCTGAAACAGGATGGAAACGCGGGGAAAAAAACAAAAAACTAACAAAAGAACACACACATCAACGGGTTGCCTAAAAACCAAAGATGGCACAATCATAATAGAAAAAGATCAGATTTTACATGCGTGGTCAGATTATGTGAAAGACCTTTATGATGATAAAAGAGAAGAACAATATGATCATCGGAATAATAATGAAGGACCAGCAATTTTAAAGATGGAAGTTCAGAATGCTCTTAACGATATGAAAACCGGCAAGACCCCGGGTACAGATAACAATTATAATATCACAGTAGAAATGATCAATGCCTTAGAACATGGGTCACCAAACTTTTTTCACGGCGGGCCGGATAACTGACAAAATGACGAGAGCTGGCCGGATAACTGACAAAATGACGAGCGCGGGCCGGATACTCATTCTGTACGATACTTGCGCCGTCTCCGTGGCGAAGGTCTTACGGACGCTGTTCGTAATCCCGTATACCCACGTTCGAAATACAGCTACAAGCGATTTGGCAGCAGACAACGTTGTGCTGGTTTTTACGCTATGTTATGGGTGCCGGTCGTTCGAAAAGCAATGGTAAACTACTGAACGTAAACTTGAAAAGACATCAACAACAGCAAACAATGCTGCTGTTGACTGCAAACGTCATGTAAAGGATATACAGCTAACTTTAACAATAATTGCAAGCTATAGTATGTCCACATTTGTTTGCCTTCATTCACGATCAATTATTTTGAAAACTGTCTGTTGCATCGTTATGAAATTTTTCCAGCCGTCTTATATTTACCCCCACCCAAGGAATATGTCTTTGATAGGTCCAAAAACAACTTAAATCATTGAAAGCGGCGACATTCCTTTGATGTTTTGCTCAACAACTAGTGATTTCTCGCTAACAAAGTTATTTTTACGGTAATGGGGACCTGCAAATTCTGATGACACACAAAGGCGTATCCGGATTCGTATGGGAGTGGGTGCAATGAAAGAATCCATCCTTTCTCCATAGTCCTCTTCCTCTTTCAACACATGGTCCTGACGTTTTTTCCAGTAACTTTTATCAATATTTAATAGCGCGGACGAGACAGACAGACAGACAGACAGAAAGGTAGGTAGGTAGGCAGAAAGGTAGGTGGGTAGGTGGGTGGGTGGGCTGGCTGGCTGGCTGGCTGACTGGGTCGGTCGGTCGGTCGGTGGGTGGGTGGGTGGGTGGGCCGGCCGGCCGACAGACAGACAGACAGACAGACAGACAGACAGACAAATAGATAGATAGATAGATAGATAGATAGATAGATAGATAGATAGATAGATAGATAGATAGATAGATAGATAGATAGATAGATAGATAGATAGATAGATAGGTCGGTCGGTCTGTCTGTCAGCAGGCAGGCAGGTAGATAGGTAGATTAGATAGATAGATAGATAGATAGATAGATAGATAGATAGATAGATAGATAGATAGATAGATAGATAGATAGATAGATAGATAGATAGATAGATAGATAGATAGATAGATAGATAGATAGATAGATAGATAGATAGATAGATAGATAGATAGATAGATAGATAGATAGATAGATAGATAGATAGATAGATAGATAGATAGATAGATAGATAGATAGATAGATAGATAGATAGATAGATAGATAGATAGATAGATAGATAGATAGATAGATAGATAGATAGATCCCCGCCTGGAGCCGGGCCGAGCCAGCTAGTTTATTTATATAATCACGTTTCATGAAAGAACCCACAGTTTGACGACACCTCTGAACTATAACACTCAGTCTGTGCAAAAACGAAAGACCGCCAGACAATTTTAAAAATAGCGCGAATATGTCTTGCTGGAGCTGTAATACTCTTAAAATTAAGGCATTAATGGCGGGGCCGTAAAATATATACCGCATATAAGCAAAAATTGAAATCTGCTGTACAATCTCCAGAACAAAAATTTTTTTGTTGGGTGGAAATAATGATAAGGTTATATACTAAATCTCAGCATTTTCCCTCAGTTGGTTACTGAGATATTGAATTTTATATTGAGGCAACAAAAAAAAACAAAAAAACAAAAAACACTATAGAACGAAAGCTCTGGGAAAAAAGACGAAAAACTAAGTTAATCATTGAAAGGGCGTGCAATGCACACAAACAAACAAACAAAGACAACCAACATATTTATATTTATTTACTAAACAAAGTTATCAAAGAAGGCGACGTTAGCAGAAAGATAGTTACATCAGACATATTGTGCACATATCCGAATCTCACAAACTAAGCAGCAAAAGAGGATAGTGAGTTTTGTGAAACTGACGTGTGGCTTTCAAAATACCATCAATGTTTGGTTTGGAATTGCTGCATCCAATCAAGAGAATTGCTTTCAAATGTTCATCAGTCAATCTCATTCGATGTGGTGACTTCACAGACTTCCGTTTTGAAAATGTTAGCTCACAGACATATGTTGTTCCAAACAATGATGTCATCTTCTTCTTCTTCAGCGTTCCGAGCCATTGAGGTTCTTTGCTGCAGATACAATCCGTCTCTATTCGTCTCTCTGGTGGACCTTCTCTTGCCAGTCGTTGATTCCAAGTGCTTGTAGGTCTGTACATGTATTATCTCTCCACCGCCTTCTTGGTCTACCTCGGGGTCTACGGTCATTTATTTCCTGAGTGTAAGCGAGTTTTGTTTCCCTATTATCTTCCATTCTTTCTATATGCCCCAGCCATTGTAGTCTAATAGCCTTCATGATACCAGTGATTAGCGGAGTCTTAAACAGATCATAAATGTCTTTGTTACTTCTTCTTTTCCACTCTCCACTTTGTGTATCCCTAATGGGTCCAAAGATGCGTCTTAAAATTTTGTTCTCAAAGGTTTGTAACAAGGCTTCGTCTCCTTTCGTTGTACTCCAGGTTTCAGAGCCATACAGCACAACTGGTCTGATCAGTGTTTTGTATATTGTGATTTTGGTGTTACGAGATAGCGCCTTTGATTTTAGTAGATGTTGTAGTGCATAGTATATCTTATTTCCAGAGTTGATTCTAGTTTGTATTTCTTCCCTTATGATGTTGGAGCAGTTGAAGATTGTACCCAGGTATTTGTATGTTTCCGTTCTTTTAATGGTCATATTATCTATTTGTATGTTGCCAGAGTTTTTAGCCATTCCGTCTCTTGAAATTACCATATATTCTGTCTTATCTTGGTTGATAACCAGCCCCATCTGTTGGGCTTTTTCCTTTAAGTGAGTCAATATTTCCAATGTCTTTTGTTCACTTTGCCCTATAATATCTATATCATCTGCATAACCAAGCAGCTTGGATGTTCCTCCAATATCACATTCCTCCTTTACCTTCCTTACAACTTTCTCTAGAGCCAGATTGAAGAGTAGCGGCGATAGTGCATCACCCTGTTTCAAGCCAGATGTTATTTGGAAGGGGTCTGATTTCCTGCCTTTATATGTTACTATATTATAAGTATCTTCCATGCATAGTCTGGTCATGTTGATTAACTTCCTTGGTATTCCAAATTCCTGCATAGCATTCCATAGACTATTCCTATGGACACTATCATAAGCCTTTTTAAAATCAACAAAAATGTTATGGAGATCTATTTTATATTCCCAATGTTTCTCGGCTATTTGTCGTAAGATAAATATCTGATCTATTGTTGATCTGTTTTGTCTAAAACCCGCCTGATAGTCACCTAATATGTCTTCTGAATATGGTTTTAGTCTATTTAGTAATACTGCGGATAGTATCTTATAGCTTGTGGACAGTAGTGATATTCCTCTATAATTTCCACATTGGAACTTGTCTCCTTTCTTAAAGATAGGTATCAATAATGACTCTTTCCAGTCATGGGGTAATTCTTCTGTCCTCCAGATTTTTATTATTAGTTCGTATAGCTTTAGATGTAATGCATGGCCACCTGCCTTTATAAATTCAGCAGCAATTCCATCAGTCCCAGTTGCCTTATTGTTTTTAAGTCGTGTGATTACATGTAGGATTTCTTGAAATGTAGGTTCTTCAATTTGTGGTTCGCATGTTAGAACCTCTTCCTGTGGGAAAATGTTACTTGGAGCTTCACAATTTAGTAATTCAATAAAATATTCTTTCCATGTGTTGCACATTTCCTCATTGGTATTTATCATATTCCCATTTTTGTCTTTTAAACCATATGTGTTTTGTTGGTGCCCTCGTTTCATTGACTTCAGTTCTTTAAAAAATTTTCTGGATTCATTTTTCTGGTGATTAGTTTCCATATCTTTGATTATATTACTCATATACTCTCGCTTCTGCTGTCTGACTATTTTTGTAGCCTCTTTACATTCATTTCTATAATGCTCTTCCTTTTGGATGTTATTGATGTCATTTAACCATACATGTCTGGCATTCTTCTTCCTAATGACTGCTTCTTCACATTTTTGATTGAACCATCTGTTCTTTCTATGCGTGGTTAACACACCGAGACATTCTTCTGCGGTAGATTGAATTGTATTCTTGATGTTCAACCAAGTTTGGTCAACGCTTTCCTCCAAAGGGTTTTGCAGAGTTTCAAGTTTACATCTTATTTCATCTGTAAATTTCTCTTTGACTGTAATGTCTTGTAGTTTTTCTCTGTTAAATGTTGGGTGTAATCTTTGTAATTTAGTATAGAAACCTCTCTTAAGTTTTATTTTAAATTTTGCTCCAACGAGGAAGTGGTCACTGTGGCACTCAGCTCCTCTATAACTTCTGACTTGCTGTATGTTTGATGCATTTCTGTTGTTAATTAAAATGTGATCTATTTGATTATAGGTTCTCTTGTCACATGATTTCCAAGTTTGTTTGTGTATATCCTTTCTTTGTAGTCTGGTACTGCTAATCTGCAGTCCTTTGGCTTCTGCCAGGTTGATGACTCTCCATCCATTATCATTTGAAGTTGTATGTAGGCTTTCCATACCGGCCACTTTTTTATTAGTTTGCTCTCTACCTATTTTTGCATTGAAGTCTCCCAGCACAATCAGGATGTCCTGTTTGGGGGTTTCTTCTATGACATCTTCCAGATCATTATAAAAGTCTTCTTTAATATCATCTTCTTTCTCTTCAGTAGGTGCATGTACATTAATCATCGTTATATTTTTCCATTTACCTTTTATTCGTAATTTACTAATCCTGTCATTAAAAGCTTTAAAGTTTAAAACGTTCCCCCATAACTCTTTTTTGATGACAAATCCTGTTCTTAATTCATGTTTATTTTGGGTGTTTCCTCCATATATTATAATCATTCCATTTTGCTCTAAAGTACCCTCTCCTGGCCACCTTATTTCTTGAATTGCTGTTATATTCATTTGATATTCAACCAGCTCCTGGGTTAGTTCTTCGGCCGCTCCAGCTCGATATAGTGTCCGTACATTCCATGTTCCAAATCTCAAAAGTCATTTAACGTTCCAAGGTCGTTGTCCAGATAAGTCAGTCCGATATCGAGGCTCATGTATCTGTTTCGTAACAAAGAAAGGTTGTTACAAAGGTGGGGATGTTAACCCCACGCTTCAACCCTCAACCTGGAGGACCAGGGTGTTTCTCTTTGTCTGTTCTCTACCCTTTGACCGCCGGCATAGCTCTCAGGGTCATTGAGAAACTCAAGCTTCCCCAATACGACAAGGTGGAAACACCATCGGGGGAGAATGATGATGATGTCATACCAGCGGCAAATTTCTTAAGTTTCGGAAACTCAACATCAGGTAAGCAGCAGTACTTCCTTCTTAATGAGCTCCAACTGTAATTCAACTGGCACACCATTAATGTTACAATCAAACGGATTCTGGAACAAAAGGATGTCACTCTCAAATCTGTCAAGATCTGAAAATCTCTCTAAACTTATTGAAACAGTGAAAATGAGAAAGGTTTTCTCCTTCCAGTTGTGTGACAGCTTTCTTCGAAATCCTTTGATGGTTCTGTAGAGATCAATCAATCAATCAATCATGTGCCATGCCGGAAAGCGTGGGCGGTCATGACTCGCCATTTCACTCGATCACCAGTGTCGTGGATCACCTCAGTAGAGATCACAGACGAGGTAATCCTTTCCCTGAAGTTTCAAGTTCAGTTCATTCATATCGACCAAAATTGACAACTTTGACAGCCAGGTAGGATCTGACATCTGTGAATAAGCTTTATCTTTTTCAGTGAGGAAAACATCTATTTCGTTTCGGAGCATGTAAAAACGAAGCAGGACTTTACCGCAGCTGAGCCACCTGACTGATATATGATAAGGCAAGTCACAGAATTCAGAATCAATTTCTTCAAGAAAAGCCTAGAACTGACGGTGAATGAGTGCATGTTCCCGAATGAAGTTCACAGCAGAAACTACTGGTTTCAGTACACAAGAAATATATAAATCTTTCCCACAGAGTACTTGCTGAATGTACGATGCAGTGTATGAACAGAGCGCCCGGAATTTGCAAATCTTCCAAATGAGTCCTGATCTGCCCCAACAGACCCTTCCTCACTCCAGTCATGTTTTTATCCCCTCATCAACTGTAACACCTCGAAGCTGATCATGCCGAAGGTTATAGTCTTGGAAAATTGTTTGCACTTCCACGAAAATGACTTTCCCAGCTGTTGTTCCGTGCATGCTGCAAACGGCCGCCAACGCTTCCGTTATCTGAAAGTCCAAATTGACACCACAAATGAACACGAGAAGTTGTGACGTACTCTAGAGATCAATAGACTCATCCAGCGCCAGAGAATACTACAAGTTCCTAGCTTTCTCGCGTATCTATAGCACTATGTTCTCTCCAAGTTCTTCTGTTCTCCGCAGAACTGAACTTGCCGAAAGGCTGATAGTTCCAAACAAATCGGCTTTCTCAGGACACAAGTCATTTGCTGCTTCGATCACATACACTCCTTAATGACGTTGCCATCAGTAAACGGTTTTCCTCGTTCTGCCATCTTATGCACTGTTTTGTAACTTGTACGAGTGACACATTCATTTCCAGCAAATTTTCTCCTGAAGAGATTTCTTTGCGTTTCAAAACCACGTTTAATGGTCTCATATTTCCCAGAGCGTAATTTTCCAGAAAACTTTAAATATGTTGATGGATGCTTTGTTTCGTAGTGACGCTGAAGATTGTACTCTTTCAAAACGGCAACACTTTCGCTGCATATTACGCAGCTGGTTGTCTGGTCCTTTGTTTCCACAAAGAAGTAATTTACTCCTCACTCGGCGTCCACTTTTCTTTTCCTACTAGCCATAATTAAGGGTGAAGTACACGGGATCTGAAAATGAAAAAGACATTACATTAGAAACATAATTAAAATCCTATTGAAACACAAGAAAAGCAGAGGACTAGGGGTCACTGGTGAAGCTACAGTTCATCAAAGGTACATATTCAGTTTATAGGCACCTTTGTGTAACCGCACAGAGATGATAGAGATAATAGCACAACGCCGACAGTTCATGGGCCGTAGAAGAAGAGAGGAATAAGAAGCCAAAGAGAATTTCATTCTATCTCTACGGCTAGCAAGAAAAAAAACAACGATTTAGAGATATCAGAAGAAATTCAGGTCAGTGTACAGGGAATCAGAATAATGTAATTGTAATGATACAACAACATCTGATTAATAATGCCAATGCCCTAATAAATAAAATTCATGATTAGATTTATTTTTTTTTAAGCATATCCTTTACAGGACTTAGCTGTCAACTCCAGCATCTTTCAGCTGAATGTTTATCTCTTGGCAAGATTACGCTCAGTAGTTTGCCATTATGACAAAATAAGCATCCCCATGAATAAACATACACATGATCATCCTTCACAGTACAATTGATATTCCAACACAGCTTGGGTAGTCATCCAACACAGTACCAGTGATCTTCCATCACAGCATGGGTAGTCATCCAACACAGTACCAGTGATCCTCATCACAGCATGGATAATCATCCAACACTGTAACTGTAGTCTGATACACAACACCAGCAATTATCAGACAACAAGATGGAACAAAGGTCATTCATTCAGTAGCATGTCCTTTGCAGAATCTCGCTCCCATAACAACCTTCCGGAAAACCTCTCGATCATAAGCAAGATTTCCCGCTTCAGATACATCCATCTGGAGATCATCCGCCACATCCTGCACCCATCTTCTCTTTGGCCTTCCTCTTCCTCTCTTCCCAGGCATATATTCCCCATTATTGTTATCAGGCACAGACATAGCTATTATATTCCTATATTCCTATTTAAACTATGAAGGTTCGTTCAAAACTCACTCCACAGCAGATAATCGTCAATCCACAATCAAGATCCTCTTGGATCTTTTGGATCTTCACAGGGCCTGTCTACCGTCTCAACTGCGGTCTGGAAAAACAGTGGCTACGCTCGGCCGTGCCTGGGGCATGTTCGCCCATCTACTTGGTAGTGGCTCAGGGGTTTAAGTTCAAACCCTCTGCTGAAAATTAGACATCAGCATCTCTTCGGCCTAAGTTGTTCCCAATACCAAAGAGGCGGGAACATGGCACGCCAACACAACATCCCAGCATTCTATACATTTTTTACCAGGGTATCAAGCGATATGCTACTCCATACTCTTGTAGAGTTGCGGCACGCGGCTTCATTTGGTAATAGAATATATCTCATAATAAGGTTCGCAAAATTTATAAATAGGGCCACCTAAATAAACAACCTAGTGCAGCCAGGAGTTCTCCGCACGTGTGAAGATCTCCTATTATTCTAAACATAATATTTACATTTAAATTGTATCACAACGTCTCGCGTTTCATAGTTATATCAAGCAAGTTCGAATACCGACGGCGGGCAGGATGAAATGACGTCTCGGGCCGGATCCGGCCCGCGGGCCGTAGTTCGGTGACCCCTGGTCTAGCACACTGAACTGTAGGACAGGATGCTTGTACTCGAATCTCCATCCAGGCTAATAATTTATGATTAATTTACCTATACTCCCAAGTTGTCGCAACCTAAAATGAGTACCGGTATATCTTCTAGGCAGTAAAAGTGGCATGTGGCCATATTGACCACAATATTGGTATTGATATCGAGTGCCGAATGGTCTTTCAAGCCATCGGATTAGCGACATATCCCCAATACAATCCAAGGCTTGTCAAAGGCCATTGACTTGTTTCTTACCGTATAGTCCATACACCTTAATCACTTACGAAAAGCAATACGGAAACTAGCATGAAATAGCCTGCCAAGTAGCAGGTCAGACGAAATGAAGTAAAAAAGGAATTGTAAGAAAATCTCCAACCAAAAGATAGGAGAAACTAGAGAAGTGACGTGAGAAGGCAAGAAACGTCACAGGAGTAGTCAACAACAACAACAGACAGACCTTGGGCTGACAGTTAGGAGGCAGCACGATTCTGTCACGGAAACAAGATTTCGTTACGAACTGGCAGGACATCGCATTGATGGCAAATGATATGGGATGGAAGAGCTAGACTATTAAGGCACGATTCATATTTGCTAGAAAACTACGGATGGATAAAATACTTCAAGTGGGACTTGGAAATCATAGCAAGGTGACATAGAGGCCACTTGGTAAGGAGCAATAGCTGACTAGAAGCGCCAAGACATTTATATCAGCAGTTGTAGAGTAGGTTCATTTGTGCTAACATTATGTATCTGATTTCAATACTGTCCCGCCTGGCTGAACAGGCACGGTATTCTGGGAATTACTAATATTATGATTATTACTGCCATTGATTTGTGAGCACAAGCTTGAACACAGGCAATAAATGTCGCCATAACTGCGATTGTCTAACGGCTTTGAGTTATCCATCAATGTTGGCACAGGCTTCCGAATTTCTGTTAGAATGGTTTCTTTCTCTTGGACAATGAGCGATTTTACTGAGGTTGATTGTTATATCTTCACTAACCATCTGGCATAGCCTAGGACTAAACACATATTCTTCTTCTTCCAATTCTGCCTTTTACTCAATAGAGTGTAGGCCTTAACAAACTCGCGCCAATTCTTTATGCCTTCTCCCGCAACCTCCCTCAATTCCATCTGACCTATTATTGATCTATGTCTATAATTCTCTTCTACCTGTATTTGTATGCCTCTTTCTGTTTCTTCTGCCCTGCGGGCTCAAACAAAGGAAGCTCTAGTTATATTATTAACATAATTTCTCATTATGTGTCCTGTCCAGTCTTGTCCTCACCACTTGATTTAATTAATTTTCTCCATTAATTTCGCATTTGTGAATCTACCGTATTCTTTTCGCCAGTCTATTATGTGCAAGCGTACTCTAATGAATATTTATACTTTTTTTGTAGTAAACGTGTTAGTAGTTATCTGTGTTTCTGATCCATATAATAGTAGCACATTTAAATTATCTTTTACACACCTTCAGGTCCATTACTTATATGGTGCTAAGTCCCCATTTGTATAAGCCACTCGGTGGGTGATGTAAACTATATCACGACGGCCGCCTTTGCTTTCCAAGATATTTCCTGGTACCCAAGACCTGAGAGCATAGCTCAATTGATAAAACCCGCTTCGTTGCGCATTCGAACTCATGACCACGGGCCAGCAAGGAAGCGCCTATCTACTACGCTACCACATTCCACGTAGCAGTAGTAATATACCACTGGAGATCACATTTCTACGTGTGCTGTTAGGTTTGATTTCTTTGAACTACCACAAGTTTCGAAATGCTATAAAAGCTCCTCTTGCTTTCTTATTTTAATAGCTCTATCTGTTCCCCAATCATTGTCTACATCATTACCACACTATTTGTACGATTCCATCTTTTGAAGTGAGAGATCACCAAAGAAGGTAGGGTTGGGATTTAGTCATTATCTTTATCTTTGACCCTATAAATTGTAACCTAATTGTTGCGACTTGCAATCAAGATATTCTTGCATCAGATTTCGTGTGTGGGACAGATGAGAATTGTCGACAGCTCCATCCATCCAGCCATGTGCCATGACGATAAGCGTGGGAAGTCATGTACTGCCATGTCACTCGATCACCAGAGTCGTGGATCAGCTCTGTGTTCCTATCTCGACCATGCCACGTGGCCATGCCATCCAGGTATCTACTTCTCTGTCTTCCCTTTGGTCTCTTCCCTTCGATCTTGCCAGTCGTCACCAAGTTCTCCAATTCATTTCTTCTCATAACATGCCCAAACAATGTTGACTGTCTACGTCTAATGTCTCTAAACAGTTTACGATCTTCATTTGTTTCTTGAAGGACTTGTTCATTGGTTTTTCTGTCTGTCCATGGTATTCTTTGCATTTTTCTCAGAAACCACATTTCCACAGCCATCAGCTGTTTTTCAGCTTGACTGCTTATTGTCCATGCTTCACATCCATATAAAAGTATAGGTTCTATGTAGCACTTCAACACTCTTTTTCTCGTTTCAATTGATATCTTGTTATTGATCAGTATGTTTTTAATCTTGCAAAAGGCTACCTTCGCAATGGCAATTCTTGTTCTAATCGCTTCAAGGCATCTCCCATCAGATGTTATGACTGTGCCGTGATAACTGTATCGATTCACTTGCTTAAGAATATGCTCATTTACTCGTATATTACATTGTGGTATTTCCTTCTTCCCAGTGACGACTATAATCTGTGTCTTCTTAATATTCAGTTCTAACCCTAGTTGTTCACTGTGTGCAACAACCGCATCTACTAAATTGTGCAGGTCCTGTTCATTGTCTGCAATCAAGACTGTATCATCTGCATATCTAATGTTATTGGTGTATCGTCCCCCAATGTTGATTCCTTCCATATCTTCTATATTTCTGAAAATATTTTCACTGTACAGGGAAAAAAGATATGGAGACATTACACATCACTGTCTCACACCACTTTTAATAGGCTGATATTGACCTACATTGTTATCAACTCTGTTTCCAATATATGTTTTTTACAAGTCTAAGGTCTTTTCCATCAATTTGTAGATCTTCAAGCATCCTTATCATGTCGACATGTCTCATCTTATCGAAAGCCTTTGTGTAGTCAATAAAGCAAAGATATAGATCTTTGTTTACTTCTATATAACGTTCAATTACTGTTCTCAGTATATACACAACATTTACTGTGCCCTTGCCTTCTACAAACCCACATTGTTCTCCTCCTATTTCGGGTTGTATTTTCTTCCAGACTCTTTGTATGATAATTCTCAGCAGAATCTTCGTGATGTGGCTCATTATATTATTTGTTCGATGTTGATCGCATTCTAAGGCTCCTGATTTCTTCGGGATTGCAATAAATATAGAATTACATAATTCAAGAGGTATATCTCCAGTATCGTATATTGCGTTCAGCAGTCTTGTGACTTGGTCTATTCCATATTCTAGTCGACAGCTAAGTTCACATTAACAAATCTCTGTTGCCAGGCTCCTAGAACTACGTATTTGGCGGTAACTATTGTTGTCTTTATAATCCAGTCTCTAGGCAGTCAGAATAATAAATGTGACAAAAGGCACCCGCGTTGACCCTTCTTATTATTTCCAATGTCTCTGTTAATGCTCCTTCACGTCAATGCGTGTTCCTTCACCTAGAACTCATGTCACTGTATGTTTCATTTACTAAGTCGATGATCTCCCATGGGATCTTATAGTGCCTCATCAATAACCAAAGAGATTCCCTAGCAATGCTGCCAAAGGCCAGGGTAGAGTTGTGAGTTCACTCCAATGCTCTGCTCCATAATAGTACGTAATGTGGTTATCTGGTCAGTGCTGGATCTAGTTATGCCGGAAGCCCGCCTGCTCATCTCTTAGTTGTGTGTCTTAGTGTCTCTAAATCTCTCTAGAATGATTCTGTTTTCCAATGATATGTTTCTGCTGTCATACGATATGTAACTGCGGATGACGTCTAATGAGATAACAGCGAAAAATGGCAGGCACGAAATCGTCCTCAGTGTTGAAATTCACTAAGGGAATACATTGTTTTGAATTACAAATTTCTGTGAAATGTGTTTCCTTGATAAATGTTCTATGTCATTTGTGAATACCGATCAATACATATGCATTTATTTCTCATTTATTTCTTTTGTTACATTTTACATAAACCGTGCCAAAGTCAACACATCACAGCGCTCACGCGTTATACACACTGTCCAAGTTTAGAATGTGAAGTCCCAGAGGATGTAAAAGTGAATATAACTGGCAATGTGAAAGTGCAGTCTAGCACACTGAACCGTAGGATAGGATGTTTGTACTCGAATCTCCACCCAGGCTGATAATTTATGATTAATCTACCTGGACTCCCAAGATGTCGCAACCTAAAATGAGTACCAGTATATTTTCAGGGCAGTTAAGGTGGCCTGGTGCCATATTTACCACAATATTGGTATTGATACCGAGTGCCGAATGGTCTTTGAAACCATGGGACTAGCGACATATCCCCAATATGCTCCAAGGCGTGTCAAAGGCCATTGACTTGTTTCTTACCATATAGTCCTCTCATCTCATCGTGTTCCTCTTGTACCTTGCGGTGTCGAGGTGAAGTATAAACTTCGTGAGAGTGCCCGGTTATGGGCTTCGTATATCGACATTCCCATGGATTCTGTTATTCCCTCCGTCCAACGTTTACGTGGTCGGCCTCTTCCTCTGTTTCCATCTGGTCTGTACATCATTGCTTGTTGTGGCATGCTGTTGACTGGTAGCCTACTTGCATGGCCAAACCATTTGACTTGCTGCTTTCTAATAAGATCTAGAGCAGCTTTAACCCCCACTTTAGTCCTGATTTCTTCATTTCTATCTACCCTATCAAATGCCTTTTCTTGGTCGACAAAGGCTAAATAGAGTGTTTCATTGAATTCAATTGATTTTTCTATAAGTTGTCTAAGAGCAAAAATGGCGTCTGTGCATCCTTTGTTTTTCCTAAATCCAAGCTGCGTTTCGCTTAGCTGGGGTTCTAAAGTAGTTCGTAATCTTTTTTCAAGAATTTTGCAAAATATTTTCCCAGTATGACTCAACAGTGAAATGCCTCTGTATTGTGTGCAATCTCTTTTGCTGCCTTTGTTTTTCCAAATTGGGATAATTATGGCGTTTCCCCAGTCTCGTGGTGTCTGTTGTTCTACCCAAACATGGTTGAATAGTCTATGTAGCCAAGCTGTTCCTACTTCCCTTTCTGCTTTAATTAGTTCGTTTGGTATTTCATCCATATAGTCCATACACCTTAATTACTTACGAAAAGCAATACGGAAACTAGCATGAAATAGCCTAGGACTAAACACATATTCTTCTTCTTCCAATTCTGCCTTTTAGCCCTCAATAGAGTGTAGGCCTTATCAAACTCGCGCCAATTCTTCATGCCTTCTCCCGCAACCCCCTCAATTCCATCTGCCTATTATTGATCTATGTCTATAATTCTCTTCTAGCTGTATTTGTATGCCTCTTTCTGTTTCTTCTGCCCTGCGGGCTCAAAACAAAGGAAGCTCTAGTTATATTATTAACATAATGTCTCATTATGTGTCCTATCCAGCGCCAGCGTCTTGTCCTCATCACTTGATTTAATTTATTTTCTCCATTAATTTTGCATTTGTGAATCTACCGTATTTTTTATCGCCAGTCTAACACCATTGAAGTTGTCGTGAAATCACTGTAATTTAACAATCAGATGATAAAAATAACAACGACAGGCTGTATTCGCCACTACAAGTTGTTTACTACGGGGAGTCGGTGAGATCTAACAATACAGTAATCTTTGAAAATACCCCACAAGACAGGAAATTGTAGGCTTGTTATTGTGACCCGACTGGGAAAATGCAGGAAACAGGCTAGCTTGTTTTGGTTGTTGAAACAAGAGAGACCACTTTTGCATTGATTAAACAAAGGGAAGAGAAGAATTCTGAAATGGATAGTCTGCCCCTGGAACCCTCTGATGTGTTGACATCAAAGAACTTCACTAGAACACCCCAAGGCTCTTTGAAAAAAACATGACTTGTTTACAGTTAGTGTAGACAAGAAAGTTGACTTGAGCTGACGTGTTTCTGAACCGCTGTTAGGAATTCGGAGAGCATCTACAGTGTTAAATTTAATTGTAATCGTCTGGCGCGATACATGATGATGATGATGTTACCAATACCAGCATCCCTTGCAGTGCCCTGGGGTACGATGGGAAGCCGCTCTGGAAGCGAGGATAAATAGAGGCGCGTGTCAGTTTCCCGGTCTCTCCAAACCAGACAACCGTGGCCGAAGGAGCGATTATGTAGATCGCTGTAGGGAGGCTTTAACCAGCCCTCCCCAGTCACTGGACCAGAGCAGGGAGTCACAAATGCCTCTATTGAACCAAGACTGGCTTGTGTGGTCCACACACGAGGACCGAGGAAATCCATCAAAATAACTGGCAATTTGTAAGCCCACTCTTGGTGAGTTAAATTTATTTAGATAGCTTAATTAAAGATAGGATAGTGGTGCCTCTAGTCCCCAACTGGGAGCTCCAAACTTATAACATCCACAGGGTTGAGGTAGAATTTGGTTTAGTTCGGTTTATAGTTTGAGGAGCTCTTCTGTTCCTGAGTGACTAAAATTAGTAGAGTTATCTTCGCATGTAAAATGGCGGTAACCGGCAGAAAGACAACAACATGGGTTTGCCTCAATTAGTGACGGTAAAAGTGCTACTCTGCAGATTGGCAGGTGTGTATTAAGAAAACTAGTACCAGGGGTATTCAGTGACGATGCAGGAGAAAGGTTGTTCTCATACGGTGGTGTGTATATTTGTAGGTTTTTAGATTTAAGGTAGCAGACAGTGCAGTACGGATTGGAAGTAATCAAATATCGATACTGTACTGTGTTTGGTAGTTCTATAGAATTTGATATAGCCACGATTCAATACAGTATTAAAAATATGTAGTATCATAGTCCAGAGTAGAGGAGGATGTAGGTATTGTCCTGTAAAGTCTGTGTTCTGACAAGAGGAAAATACAGAGCACTAGCATAGAATATGAGGAAATAATGCACCTTTAATACGCGGGGTGCGTATGAGCAATCATAATGTAATCATGACAACTGCGAATGAAGTGTGGCTTTACTGAGGGGAAGAATGTGATTTAGTGCTGCGTACCACCCTTCGCAGAGATATTAATATGTAGTTGTCATGTGACATGAAGCGTAAGATAGCAAAGTTTATAACCGGGGTATCATAGGAAGAATGATGGGGAACAGAGCGCACAACTGTACATTTGCTGTCCACTCACAAATAATATTACACTGATTGTGTTGGGCCTTGAATAACACTTATTGGTCATTAGTGTGTAATAATGACATAATATATATAGTACACTGTTTATTATATTAGAACTAATGTTCTGTATCCTGCCATGGACATGGTTGTTCTTGGATCCTGTCTCATATGAATGAGGCACTCTGGCCACTATTTTGTGTACTTTCACTTGGTAATATTGTGTGTTTATTTTATGAGCTATCTTAGGGGCCTCAAAGAGTGCCTCAATTGAGTTCCTGTGTAATACATGTTTATCTTTATCCTTAACTTTCTGTGAATGTTGTGATTATTCTATTTGGAAGGTTACATTGTCACATTCTACAAATATGGTTATTCCTGTTTCCTTTACTTTTCATAGTTAAACATGTTTTACCTGTTGGTTATTAATTTATAATATCATGCAGTAATGTGTGTGATGTCATATTGTTGTTGATATCCTTTATCAAAACATGGACATTGCAGGAGCAGTGTGTCCTATATCATATGGCATCCCTCATAAGTTTAGGTATTTAAATGACAGAAGATGAGGGAAAGGTGGTGCATTGGGTATTATGATTGTAGTGATGGCTATGGTGAGAGTGATGATGGGGATTATGATTGTGGTGACTATGTTGAGGCTGATCATGTAGTGTCAGCTAGGATGATTGGGATGATTATGGCTATGGTGAGAGTGATCATTTGATGATTGTGATGTTTTATGTCGCGGTGTATGTTATATGTCTGAGTTGTTGGCGGTGACTTATGTTATAGCCTGTGTCCTGATTGTTGCCGGTGTCATGGTATATTGATGTTGTCTAGTTGGTGTACAAAGGTGTGTGTCCTGATGATGTCATGTTGAATTGCATATCCTATGTCTGCTTGATTGCTGTTAGTGCATTGAACTGTATTTATGTCCTGTATGTACATGTTCAAATGGTGTTGTCCTGTTAGAGTCGTTGTACACTGGTGTAGCTGAGTTGTGTTCGGTGTTGATTTTGACTAGTTGATGAGTGTTGCTGTGTAACATTGGCATTCATGGGTGGTATTCTCAGCCTGTGATGTTGGGGATGAGAAGTTGTGTTGTGTCAGAGATCTGTAGGTAATGATCCCCCTGAACTGAGAGTGTTCAAGAAGTAAATACTGATGATGTTAGATGAGAAGCCAGGAAAGGCTGCAAGCATTGTGACGAGGGATGATCCGCCCTCACATTAAGATTGTCCCATGATATGGTGGTGGCTGTTGCATTAATTGTGGGCCCAATCACTCCGAAGGATGCTGTAGAGCGTGGGTGCCCTGTTTATATTTTATGTGGAGTATATCATATAACCTATCCATATCATTGCTGTCCAGTTGAAGTATCATGTGGTTGGTGTGAACTTACACAGTCCATGTCTATGTTTGTGCCACAAGGACACTGTTTGCATACACCGTTGCTGTAGTTGTTGTCCTGTGAAGTCCATGTGTTGATGCAAATAATGATGCTTTGATGATTATTAATTAGATGTTGTACCATGTCATGCATTGCAGGTAGTGACCCCTGGCCATGGTTGTTGTAGAGTAAACTTGAGCCCCAGCTCTGGTTAATGTCGTAGGCCACTCACATCCCCTTCGTATACCTGTTTATGCGTGTTTAGGCCACTATATCTCTGCTGTTAGGATTATAGTTTTGTTACTCGTTATGTTATGGTTTTTCGCTGTATCTGGTCCCAGTCGACTTATGTGATGCGGGTGTCTTGTGTGGGTATTGAGGGTGCCCTTCGACTCAACTGAACATGATTGAGGTCTCATTGTCATTTAGAGACCGCCCCTGTAGTTAGTACTAGGCAGCAGTTATCTCTGTGGGATTTCAGATTCCCATTTCTGTATGTACCAACTGTCCATGAGTCCTGAGATGATTACAATAGAGATTCCATACCTGCTGTTACCGTTGTTGTTTACGTTGAGGCTCTGTTGTTGCCATGTCCTTGTTGGTTTGTGAAGATGGGTACCTAGTCATGTGCGTAGCGATGTTAGGCAGCAGTGATTACTGTGGGAACATAGGTTCCCATTTCTGTATATGTCAGTTATGTGACATGTCAAGATGCCTGTTTGTCACTAAATCATGCAGTTCTGTCAATAAAAACCTAATTTTGTTATTCTTAATTTGTTTTGTTTAGTCTGTAGTTTTTGTATACTCATTGATCCTGTTACAGTCCAGCAGTGTAATCTTCTGTCTGGGGTGTACAACAGTATATCCCCCGCCCTAAGAACTCCTGGAATCTTCTGTCTAAATTCTACCCCTTTTCTTGTTAACAGAGGAGGATATACACAGTGCTCTTTCTCTATTTCTCATTATTGTCCTTTTCTTCTCTGGCCCATTAAAAGTCAGTGTAGCGCTTCTTTGTCTTTGAGCACTTAAGTATAGGAAATTACATCTTCCTGTCCTTGATATTCTACCTCCTATGACAAGTGGCGAGCCTGCCAGGATTGTTTGGCGGCCTTTAGATTATCTTGTTGGTGTCTGTTCCAGTCTTCAATGATTCTTTTAGGTGGTAGTTCCATGTTTTTTTTTTTTTTTTTTTTTTGTTTTTTTTGCCTTTTTGGGGGTGTGAGAGGTCCCTGGCCAAAGACATTAACTGGGTTCAGGTTTTTTCCCCAAGTTTCCAAGAAGCACAGCATTGAGAGAAGAGCCTCCAGACCTACACCACATCTCAAGTCGTCGAAATTAAAGGTGACCTTATTCCATGTTTAGGGAACCGAAGTTTCCCACCCAGCCGGCACTCAGTCTGAGTCAGCTGGTATAAATTAAGAGTGCGAACACTCCAACGAAGGTCACCAAACTTTAGCTATAAAGTCTTTTGGAATATGCATATATATTCCTACTGAAACCATCAAGCTTTACTCAGAAAGCTACAGAGGTGGTTGACGACTCCATGAGAGCAGAATGCTCCCACATTCAATAGAGGCTGGGGCTGTGCTTGCCCAAGAGATAAATGCTGTTGATTCTTTCAGGAGAACAGTTGTGGACTGTTCATGCGACTGATTTCAGCAGTGCCAACATCTGGGGCCATCCATAGAAGTACCTTTCCCTTGTTTGTCTGGAAGAGGGGACACCAGAAATCCATCCCGCCAGTGTGTCCCACCAGCAGCAGAGCGCTGGACATCCATATTCAATCCCCAATGGTGGCATAATCACCTGAGATCATCAAGGAGGGATGTTTCTCTTATTGTACATCAGCCCACCATGCTTATTTGAAGTGACAGATGACAATGTTACCTGTGGTGATAAGAAAATCCTTTCCTTATAGGCGCAAGCAGAGGAGTTAATAATACCAGCGTGTTCATCGAGGTTCATGATATAAGTGGACATTAAGGGTTGAGCGGTGAATGAACAGTGATTTCCTATATTTCCCCCGTGCATAGAAAATTTAAAAGCGACACATAATAGACATTCAGTGAGAGGAAATAGCATCCAGCGAGAATCATCGAGCAGTGAATGAACTGATTTCCTATATTTCCCCTGTGCATAAGACAATTCAAAAGAGATACATAATATGCGTTAAGTAGGAGGAACCGGTATCCAGTGAACATTATCAGACAGAAACATTTGTTATATATTTCCACGACATGGACAAATAATTAATTACTAGTTAATTATTTTGTGTCATTCAATAATAATTCTAATTAGGAATCCCCACAGAAAGTGAGTCCAAGATGCCATGTCTTCCAACATGTTTTGTTTTGCCTTGTTTTTTTTTTCCATGTACAGGTATTTCTCTACCCTGCTTCATTTGGGTACCACGGTGACAACTGAGAAATTACTGACTCATCCCATGGAACTGGTGGATGTTTCTGGCAGAAGCGGGGCTACCAGAATCAGACCGGGAAAACAAAAACTGGGTTTGCTTGCATAGTCATGGGAATTATATATTTTTTCAGTGGCAAGGAAGTCTGCATCTTGGTTTGCAGGTGATCTAGTGGATAGCATGCATGTTATTCCGGTTGTTGTTTTTTGGTTACAAGTAGGGATTGTAAATTTAAGGGGATGCCTGTGTAAAAAAATTTTTGTTTGGTGCCCCTATGTATTGCATCCATGGAGCTAAGTGTTGATGTTGATATCAGGGTTGGTGGTTTATTTTGTATGCAGACTGCATATTCCTCATGGCCACTCAGAAGATATGGTATTATCTTTTGTCAGGGACTGACTTGTAAATTGTCACTGATGTATGTTTTTAAGGTAGGTTCAGAAAATATAACTGGTAAAAATTTTACGCTGAGAGGTTTAAGTCCCGTGTGGAAACCCCCTTGACTGATTGTTTATTTCAATAGTTCTAGTGTTTTGTCTAAACCCTAAGGGTCTAGAGTACTCGACAGGGATCGTCGAAAGATTGGGGGTGTGATGTGTAATTGTCTGGCGCGATACATGATGATGATGATGTTACCAATACCAGCATCCCTTGCAGTGCCCTATGGTACGATGGGAAGCCGCTCTGGAAGCGAGGATAAATAGAGGCGCGTGTCAGTTTCCCGGTCTCTCCAAACCAGACAACCGTGGCCGAAGGAGCGATTATGTAGATCGCTGTAGGGAGGCTTTAACCAGCCCTCCCCAGTCACTGGACCAGAGCAGGGAGTCACAAATGCCTCTATTGAACCAAGACTGGCTTGTGTGGTCCACACACGAGGACCGAGGAAATCCATCAAAATAACTGGCAATTTGTAAGCCCACTCTTGGTGAGTTAAATTTATTTAGATAGCTTAATTAAAGATAGGATAGTGGTGCCTCTAGTCCCCAACTGGGAGCTCCAAACTTATAACATCCACAGGGTTGAGGTAGAATTTGGTTTAGTTCGGTTTATAGTTTGAGGAGCTCTTCTGTTCCTGAGTGACTAAAATTAGTAGAGTTATCTTCGCATGTAAAATGGCGGTAACCGGCAGAAAGACAACAACATGGGTTTGCCTCAATTAGTGACGGTAAAAGTGCTACTCTGCAGATTGGCAGGTGTGTATTAAGAAAACTAGTACCAGGAGTATTCAGTGACGATGCAGGAGAAAGGTTGTTCTCATACGATGGTGTGTATATTTGTAGGTTTTTAGATTTAAGGTAGCAGACAGTGCAGTACGGATTGGAAGTAATCAAATATCGATACTGTACTGTGTTTGGTAGTTCTATAGAATTTGATATAGCCACGATTCAATACAGTATTAAAAATATGTAGTATCATAGTCCAGAGTAGAGGAGGATGTAGGTATTGTGACGGGACAGCCCCAGCAGCATCATAATTACCCAAGTTTTCAAGGAATTACAGAGCCCACAATATTTTTCTAAAATTCTCTAAAAGAATAAACGTTCCCCAGAAGAGGATAAAAACGTAAGAGAAAAATACATAGTCACTTAAAGCCCGCACTATCATTTTTACTACATTGGTAGATCAAAGCAATGTCTGGTCTCTACATCTAAGAGATTTTCCCTTTGATGTTCTGATCAACCAGACATCGCGGAGCCAGTCAGTGTTAGTTTACAAGCCTGCGGTTTGGAAAATTAAAGGAAAATAAAACCCCCTTTAAACCCCTTTTCAACCCGGGAAACCCCTTTAAAAAGGTTT
>JACEFZ010006005.1:0-70173 GCA_014155875.1 Cepaea nemoralis | reverse complement strand
ATTACTGATTTCATGGTGTGAGACCCTCCGTTATCATGTGTAAAAAATGTTGACCTTACATCTCTGCACTAATAAAGAAATGCTCACTGTATGTGTGCCCAGTTTTTCCACCTACATCAAGCTCATTATGAATGCAAAATATTAGCTTGTTGTCAAGATGGCACTGATGATTATCATTGGATGTTGCATGGATTTTAGCATTGTCTCCCTTACTAATGTTTGACTTGTTGCACGGAACAACTGCAGTTTCCAGCAGTCTCCTTTTCTACAGTTGCCTATTTGTTTTAGAGATTTGTTGACTTAATTTCTGGAATTAGTTATTGGAATTTTTTTTTTTTTACTTCTGGACTTCATTTGTTGTTCATTGACTTAATTACTTTCCTTGGTGAAATGTTTCAATTAAGACATGTTATCAATTTGAAGTTGATTTTAAACACAGCATCCACAAACATGTTGCAGAGTTTATTGCCTGGCACATTTTACTGCATCACTAGATGCATACTGCAGAGTTAATATCATATGACGTGAAATACTATACTCCATGATGAAGCCCATGCCCCCCCCCCCCTTTTCACCATATTTTCAGAACGTCATTCCCCCTCCCCTTTCATATTTCCTATCTAAACCCCCCCCCCCCCCCCCCCCCCACCCCTATACAGTATATGTAAAAATGTAAGGTAAATTTACTAACACATACTAAAACAAGTCCAGACATCCACATAAAACATGATTTGTGGGTCTACTGACTTAATAAAATGAATTTTAAAAGGATGCGACATACTTAACTGTAAGTATGAAGGGAAAAACAATATCAAGTAATCGGCTCTTGTATTAACGCGATTTTGAAATGGTCTTCATGTCTCTTTCCCCCCCCCCCCCCCCCCCCCCCCCCAACCCTAAAATTCCCCCCTGGGGGGAATTCCCCACCGGTTGAGAATCACTGTTATAGCTGGAGTACTTAAAACACAGTCACAGGTTGTGTTCAAATGTGGAATATTTGTTATCCCCACGGTAATCTCAAATTTAAAATAAAATCTTTCTGCTTGTACAAAACTGGCTGGAACTGCCTTATTGCTAAGGCTTCGCTATACTTGAGCAACTTAAAATTAACCCCACTGGGGTCACATTTAGCATATACTGGACCGTAGTATTATGGGAGTTTTGTGAATAGCTCCCTTATTCGTGACCTCTTCCTTTGCCAACTCATAGATTTAGAAAGCTGATTTACAACTCATAGATTCAGAAAGCTGATTTACAACTTGTAGATTTAGATAGGTTATTTACAAAAGAATTCAGGAGCTTACTAATCAAAGAGCACGTACATCAGCAGGCTGCCTAAAGACAAAAGATGGAAGAGTCATAATAGAAAAAGATCAGATCTTACATGAATGGTCAGATTACGTGAAAAACCTTTATGACGATAACAGAGACGAACAGTATGATGTTCAAAATAATAATGAAGGACCAGCAATTTTGAAGATGGAGGTTCAGAATGCTCTTAATCACATGAAATCTGGCAAGACCCCCGGTTCAGACAGCGTCACAACAGAAATGATTAATGCTTTAGAAGAATATGGAATAGATAAAGTTACCAGTCTGCTTAATACAATATATGATACTGGAAATATACCTCAGGAGTTATGTAATTCTGTATTTATTGCAATCCCAAAGAAATCGGGAGCCTTGGAATGTGATCAACATCGAACAATTAGTATAATGAGTCACATCACAAAGATTTTGCTAAGAATTATCATGCAAAGAGTTAGGAGGAAAATACAACCTGAAATAGGAGAAGAACAATGTGGGTTTGTGGAAGGCAAGGGTACAGTAAATGCTGTGTATATACTGAGAACCATAATCGAACGTTCTATAGAAGTAAACAAAGATCTACACCTTTGCTTTATTGACTACACAAAGGCTTTTGATAAAGTGAGACATGTCAACATGATAAGGATGCTTGAAGATCTACAAATTGATGGAAAAGATCTTAGACTTGTAAAAAACATATATTGGAAACAACAAGCTGCCATAAGAGTTGATAATGAAGTAAGCCAATATCAGCCTATTAAAAGGGGTGTGAGACAGGGATGTGTAATGTCTCCAGATCTGTTTTCCCTGTACAGTGAAAGTATTTTCAGAAATATTGAAGATATGGAAGGAATCAACATTGGGGGACGATGCATCAATAACATTAGATATGCAGATGATACAGTCTTGATTGCAGACAATGAACAGGACCTGCAAAATTTAGTAGATGCGATTGTTACACACAGTGAACAACTAGGGTTAGAATTAAATTGTAAAAAGACACAGATTATGGTCGTCACTAGGAAGGACGTAATACCACAATGTAATATACAAGTAAATGGGAATATTCTTCAACAAGTGAGTAGGTACAATTATCTCGGAACAGTAATAACATCTGATGGGAGATGCCTTGAAGAGATTAGAACAAGAATCGCCATGGCAAAAGTAGCCTTTAGCAAGATGAAAAACATATTGACCAATAAAAAGATGTCAATTGAAACGAGAAAAAGAGTGTTGAGATGCTACATAGAACCTGTACTTTTATATGGATGTGAAGCGTGGACAATGAGCAGTCAGGCTGAAAAACATCTGATGGCTGTAGAGATGTGGTTTCTGAGGAAAATGCAAAGAATACCATGGACAGCCAGAAAGACCAATGAACAAGTCCTTCAAGAAACAAATGAAGATCGTAAATTGATTAGAGAAATTAGACGTAGACAGTCAAAATTCTTTGGGCATGTTATGAGAAGAAATGGATTGGAGAATTTGGTGACAACTGGTAAGATCGAGGGGAACAGACCAAGGGGAAGACCTAGAAGCAAGTACCTGGATGGCTTGGCCTTGTGGCATGGTCGAGACAGAAACACGGAGCTGATCCATGACTCTGGTGATCGAGTGAGATGGCAGAACATGACCGCCCACGCTTACCGGCATGGCACATGATGGATGGATTTACAACTCGGTGATTCAGATGGCTGATTCATAACTCGTAGATTCAAAGAGCTGATTTACAACTCAGCGGGCCCATGCTTTAGCTCAGTTTTGATGTCTTTGTATCCATAAAAGTCAAACCCTCTGCTAGTTGAACTAAATGGAAATGTGCAAGTCATCTGAATATATTAGGAGCCAGTTGTGGTACATGCACCTGCCAATAAAGTGGTCCTGGGTTCAATTCAGTTCAGTGATAAGGTTGTATGTTTGTTAGCGGTACAGCCTTTGGGCAGAGGCAGCCTCGTAATTTGGTACGAGAAATTGGGGAAAGAAAAGGTAGCCAGTGCCCTACTGCCCATATTGCCTGTGATGTCCCGTTTCATGCATATACAAGTAGTTCGAGAAATCAGCTCGTACTGATGAGCACACGTAGTGAGGACAGGAGTATAGATTAGAGGACATTATGAGATAATGAGACTTGTTCTTTGCCACTTTAACCCTTGTCCAGTTTAGAACATAAATACCTAGGGGTAGTGATGAAGCCTGGTACACATGGTGGATCACAGTTGAAGTGATGGGGGTTGTTAGTGGTGAAGCCTGGTACACACGGTGGATCTCCGTTGAAGTGATGGGGGTTGTTAGTTGTGAAGCCTGGTACACACGGTGGATCCCAGTTTAAGTGATGGGGGTTGTTAGTTGTGATGCCTGGTACACATGGTGGATCCCAGTTGAAGTGATGGGGGTTGTTAGTTGTGTTGTTGGTGACAAGAGTATCAACATGTGGTGGTTGTCTTCTTCAGGAGAGGAGCTGAGAGAGGGCAAGCCTTCATCCCCCTCCAAGTCTGACACCATGAAGTCGACAGACAGCGCTAGTGGTGGGGAGACCCTCGAGGACAGGAGCAGCAAGGAGGTATTTACCCATCTCTCTTTCTCTGTTTGTCTTTCTCTCACTCTGTTTATCTGTACCTATCTGGTCTGTCTATCTATCTATCTAGTTGTCCTTGTTCGTTCATTCATTGCCTCTCTCTTTCTCTGTCTATCTATCTAGTTTCTCTCTCTCTCTGTCTCTATTTATCTTTGTGTCTCTATGTATTTGCTTCTGTCTCTCATACTCTACTTCACTCATACTCCTTTTATTCTCTTTTGTCTGCCTCTCGCCCTCCTCCTTTCTCCTTTTTCCCCCGCTCTTCTCCATAGTGACTATCTCTCACACTCTATCTGCACCGTCACTCTCATTCCCCCCCCCCCCCCCCCCACTTCATAGAACATGATAGCACAGTGGCTAAAAAGTCATCTGCTAACCTGGTAGTCCTAGATTCAAATCTCCTGGGGGGAAAAGAAGGGGGGTGGGGTATATGGACTACAAGGCTCCAGGTCCACCCAGCCTCATCAAACTGGGTGTGGGGGGGGGGTGTTATATAGACCACGAGTCTCGAAAGTCCACCTAGCTTCGTCAAAATGGCACCAGAAAATGTAGGAAGTCAAGGTCACCAGCGTGACACTGATCGCATCACACAGGGAACACCGTTCGAACAAACGGACAAGGACAACTAGATAGATCGACAGACATATAGATATCTAGATAGATAGATTTTATTTTAAAAGTCTTACAAATTGGGCACGCAGGCCCGTCTTACATTCGGCCCTTCCAATCACTCATCTTTCATTCATCAATATTGCATGATACATTCACATAGGAAAATACATTGTCAAATGAATGTTGTAAACATAAACAATGCATATTACAATTTTATAAGACACATCCCTCACCCACCACACATCCCCTTCCCACCCACATACATCCCCACCCACACACGTCCCCATCCACCCACACATGTCCCCATCCACCCACACACGTCCCCATCCACCCACACACACCTCACCCACCAACACATCACCCACCCATACACACCCTCTATCCACCCACACACATCCTCCAGCCACACACCTCCACATACTCACCTCACCCACACACACCCTCACCCAGCCAAGCACATCCTCCACTCAGTCATACACATCCCTCACCCACACACATCTCCCCACAAAAACACCCCCCAGCCCACACACACCCATCCACCCATATCCACATACCTCCAACCACCCAGCCAAACACTCATCCCCCAACCACACATACCCCCCCCCCCCCCCCCCAATCAACACACCCCGCACTACCCACATACACATTCCCCTACCAAACACCCCCACCCACACAAACATCCCTCACCCACCACACATCCCTTCACCTACCCACACATCCCCCACACATTGGTTTCTGGGCTTGGAGCGGGGGAGGAGAACCTTGCAGCAGTTCTGGTGGAGACGGCACTTTTGTAGCAGGTCAGGTGGGAAGTCTCTACACCAACCTCACTCCGATAGATGCTGTCCCTCCTTGTGACCCATACATCCTCACTCCTATAGATGTCAACCCTCCTTGGGACCCACACAACCTCTCCGATAGATGCCGGCTCTCCTCAGGACCCACACAACTTCACTCCAATATATCCCAGCCCTCCTCTGGACCCATACAACTTCACTCCGATAGATCCCAGCCCTCCTTGGGACCCACACAGCCTCACTCTTATAGATCCCAGCCCTCTTCAGGACCCACACATCCTCACTCCGATACCAGCCCTTCTTGGGACCCAAACGACCTGAACTCCAGTGTATGGGACGTGCCAGTTACAATCCTAGCTTCGGGAGAATTCACCACTGATCACAATTCAGGCTTCAGGAGAATTCACCACTGACCAACCAAACAACCGACTTTACATACACATGATAGAATCAAATTTATAGTTGGTGTTTGTCCGAAATTGAATTTACAGTTGGGTTTCTTTGAAATTTAATTTATAGTTGGGTTTATCTGAAACTGAATTTATAGTTGGGTTTGTTTGAAATTTAATGTATAGTTGAGGTGTCAAATTGATTTTATAGTAGGGTTTGTCTGAAATTGGATTTATAGTTGAGATTATGTGAAACTGAATATTGAAATAGAACATGCAGTGACCACGGCCTTCATCTGTCCCTCCAGGGTTCGCCCACCAAGGAGCTACCTTCACCAACCAAGGAGAAGAAGAAGAAGAAGAAGTTTCGCATCCCATCATTCTCCAAGAAGAAGAGCAAGGAAAACAAAGAGAGTGCTATCTAGGTGAAAGAGTTCAGTGGACGACACAAGCAGACCCACTCGGAATCCTCGCATCTTTTCCTGTCATTTGACTTTATTGCACAGTGTTCACCTTTCTTTAGCGTAGCTTGCTTATTATTATTTTCTTTTTGTTTTACCCGCTCAATCAAACATCTTGTCTTGATAAAACTGCTCTACAACCATGATAGTGACAACAGTTTTATTATATACAGTGTTAATTTCGTCAACAGACTTCTCATTTCTCTGCGTGCAAATGAACATTGACTAGTGATGATGATGATGAATACAAATTGTTTGCTTGTCCGATTCCATAACAAGTCTTCTTTTGTTGATCTATTTAATATGTTGCTTATGTTTATTATAAAAGCTTCTTTTTTTTATCCAGCCATTTTATTCAGAAATAACAAGGCAACAGGAGAAAAAAAAAAGAACTTGATGTATAGATTTGAAGTTATATTAATATATGTATACAAAGTTTCATATAGTCTGATGATTGTTGTGTGATATCGCTGTCATTGTTTCATTTATATATAAATATATATATATTATAATCTGTATGAATGTGATGTTTTATCATTGCCTTTCTTGTGATGTCAGTCGCTGTGGATTCACTTATGCAATTATTTCATCCCAGATGTATAGTGCTAATTAATCATCTATCTCAGAAACATCTGCAGCGTGCGAGAGAAAATTGTCGTCTGTAAGTTATATCCAGGCTGTGTTCTTGTAGAGGACCCACGTATGGTTTTGGGCTTGGCTGTTTATGTGGAGTGGGTTCTAGCAATTTTCATGTGACACAAAAGGAAAGAGAACTGGTCACCATACACCATAAAGAAATAATACACCTAGTATATATGGAGTTTGATATGTCACACCCATACATATGGCTTTTGGAGGTGTTGTGGAGTCTGATATGTCACACCCATACATATGGCCTTGGGAGGTGTTATGTGTTTGTATAGCCTACTGGTTATCACCGGTATGTCCATATTCATGCAAAGTAATTGAGAGGTCAGTCTGGGCTGTTTGCTCCTACTTCCAGCCCTGTGTGAGTTTGGGTGAGACTCCCAGTGGCTTCACTAACATACGGACACCAGCATACACTTTCTGGTCTCCATTTGTGCTGGATTGGAGATACATCAGTGGTATATCTGAGATATACCAGCATTCATTGATGGTATATCGGAGGATATCATGAATGTGATAGCTTGCCGTTGTTTGCTTCAAATATCTGTGTTGCTTCCTTGTTTGTGGCTGAAGTTATTCCTGGAGAATGTGTTCATATTGGAGTGGCTGTTTTGGTACTGATATGCTGTATATTTGATTGAATTGATCATGTACTGTAAATGCGTGAGTGTGCATGCCTTGTCCCCCACCCTTGCATCTGTGCTGTAGTTGACATTTCTTTTAGCAAGCCAGTCTGTATTTTTGTGTTTGGGTGATCCCGCATGCATTTCTGTTGGTTGGTTGAAGATGCGAAGGAAGGCATAGAATCCTGTGGGAAATGTGGTTCATTGGCATTCAGTCGCCTGAGTTCATTCAAGGGCAGGTGTCTGTCGGAGGATAACTTATTACTGCCTATAGAACCTTACAGTGTAGCACAGGGCAGTCTTGAGCCTGAGGAATTCAGACCGCCTGGCTAGTGTAGTTGCCGTGAACTGTGCTGGCTAGGAGGATTTTCATTTTGCCTTTAACAGAGAAAGAAATCCATCACCTTACCAAGGGTTCTAACCCGGATGGGAGTCCAGCGCTCTATGCCACACGGCCAGGCTGTCAGAGTATGCTTGGGGTCCAGACCTGATTCAGTGATGGAGTGCCATCTCCACAGGGATTGTTGCAGGGCTGTCTACCTCCTACCATTTCTGTGGGATGACGCAGACTTTCATGTCAGCCTTATTTCATAGTTTTTATGCACATCTTTTCTTTGCCCTTCACAGTTTTTACACGTATCTTTTCTCTGCTCTTCACAGTTTTTATGCATATCTTTTCCCTTCACTTCAATTAGTATTGAATCACTTATTAGATGCATCTTGTTCTGTGTGCCACATTACATCGGCCAAAGTGAGTCTCCGTGACAAAGTGATTATGCTGCCTTCCTCGTGTTGTTAATGTTGTAGGTTCGATTTCGGGCTGTGATGATCGGTTCGCGAGTTCAATTTTCTGTGGGTTTTGTGTGGCGCGTTCGGCTGGCTACCCTGCAGAAATAGGCCGAGCTGTATGGGATAAAACCCGGTGCAATGAAGTCAATTCTCTGGCCTTTTAAGCCCTGTTTTAAACATGCCAGATTGGAGTTGTGATCTTTGAATTCAGCAAGAAGGTAGCAGCCACACAACAGGGTTGACAGCACAACAGGGTTGACATCATAAAGAGAGTTGCATTGCGCTGTTTTGTCAAGTCTGTGGCTCTGTACATCCAAAGATAAGCATTTGTTCAGGTTTCCTTTTCCCAGCCTTTGACTGTCACCAGTCTAGCCACATGGCAGCAGGTTTGTGTCCTCCCTGTCAGGTTCCTATCCCTTGACCTGGGACACTACCAGTCTAGCCACATGGCAGCAGGTTTGTGTCCTCCCTGTCAGGTTCCTATCCCTTGACCTGGGACACTACCAGTCTAGCCACATGGCAGCAGGTTTGTGTCCTCCCTGTCAGGTTCCTATCCCTTGACCTGGGACACTATCAGTCTAGCCACATGGCAGCAGGTTTGTGTCCTCCCTGTCAGGTTCCTATCCCTTGACTTGGGACACTCTAATAGTCGCTACCCTGCCATCAGTCGGCGTAGCTCTTGGGTTATTGGACCACCTAATCCCTTCTACCACTGCAAGCTGGGGACACGTCCAGGGAAACAAAAGGTTCATTGTGAACATCTTATTCCGTGTGTGACTTGTCAAATTGTAGTTACCATCATTGAGCCCACCCAGAAGGAGCATGAACACAGACAACAGTGACATTGTCTTGTGGGTAAACCCTGGCTGGCACATAGTTCTAGATGTTGTCTGTATTATATTTCATGGAAATACGAACAAAGTACTGTGGGGGAAATATAGATATTCTTCGTTGTATGCTATGTGAGACTAACCACCTGGAGCACAATGAAGTCTTCTCATAGTAACAATACCAAATGTGGAAATACACAGAGCAAGCAGCTGGTGACAGTGTCTAGAGACAGCATGTGAGGCTGAGTCTCGATGTAGACAGCATGTGAGGCTGAGTCTCGATGTAGACAGCATGTGAGGCTGAGTCTCGATGTGTGGACAGGAGAGTGGGCTACTACAGGTCCTGAAGTATTAGTTTGTTTTCTCTTTGTTACTACTTGCATAATAGAATGGTGCAGCTTTTAAAGCCGAGTTAAGTGTTCCTAACATACAGTTATGTTCCTCGTTTCTATATGAGCATACAGTTACGTTTCTGTTTTGGTATATACATACTGTTACGTTCCTCATTTCTGTATAAACATAGTTTGTTTGTTTTACACAACTAATTTACATTTTTTGTTTATTTTTTGGGTTGAATTAACTTGGTTGTGCTGATTATTATACATTATACAAATCAGCAGTACATGTTACACATTGCAATGTTGTAATATTACATATTGTACTAGTGTAATCTTACATTGTACTATTGTAATCTTACATGCCATACTGTTATAATCTTACACATTGCAATGGTATAATTTTACATGTTGCAATGTTGTAATCTTACATATTGTACTGGTGTAATCTTATATATTGTGCTGGTGTAATCTTACATGCTGTACTGTTATAATCTTACACATTGCAATGGTATAATTTTACATGTTGCAATGTAGTGATTTTTCACATTGCATTGTAGACATTGCACTGTTGTATTCTTAGACATTGCACTGTTGTAAGTAGCCATGTTTTGTTTTGTAACAGTTGATTGTGGGTTTGGGGCTTGTATTCATATTAGTGTCTCATTTCACAGTCAGATATGGTTAGTGAATTCATACGTGTATGTGGTCGTGGCCAAATGTGATTCATGTGATTGGTGGTATGCTGTCTGAAGCCCACAACACCACCGATATATGGGGGTGACCGCTCTCACACTGTGATACAACACCACCGATATATGGGGGTGACAGCTCTCACACTGTGATACAACACCACTGATATATGGGGATGGCAGGTCTCACACTGTCATACAAACATATATCAGTGTTGGTTGGTTGTGCATCTCCAGGAAGACTGGGTTTCAACTCTCCAGGGTCTGGATATTGAGGTCGACTGAGTTCTGACAACTGTTTGCATCTATCAGGGTGAGGTTGGTGTATAGCCTCTTCTCTGACCTGGCACCAAAGTAATGTCTCTATGGGGACTGTATTACACAGCTCTTCTTTCCCTCCCCAAGCTGAGCAGACAGTACTGTGTGCTCAGCTGCTACTGTAATGTCACATTTGTAGGGACGTGTGTTCGGGTGTCACCTGGTCATGGATTGCACATCACGTACGGGCTGGCAAGCCGGGGTCAAACCTGGCTTGGTCATGTTGCCTCCACAGACTTGAGGTGTCCCACTGTCCACAGACTTGAGGTATCCCACTGTCCTACAGGCTTGAGGTGTCCCACTGTCCACAGACTTGAGGTGTTCACAGACTGAGGTGTCCACAGACTTGAGGTGTCCCACTGTCCTACAGACTTGAGGTGTCCCACTGTCCTACAGGACTTGAGGTATCCCACTGTCCACAGACTTGAGGTAGTCCCACTGTCCACAGACTTGAGGTGTCCCACTGTCCACAGACTTGAGGTGTCCCACTGTCCACAGACTTGAGGTGTCCCACTGTCTACAGACTGAGGTGTCCCACTGTCCACAGGACTTGAGGTGTCCCACTGTCCACAGACTTGAGGTGTCCCACTGTCCACAGGCTTGAGGTGTCCCACTGTCCCCAGGCTTGAGGTGTCCCACTGTTCACAGACTTGAGGTGTCCCACTGTCCACAGGCTTGAGGTGTCCCACTGTCCACAGATGAGGTGTCCCACTGTCTACAGATGAGGTGTCCCACAGACTTGAGGTATCCCACTGTCCACAGATGAGGTGTCCCACTGTCTACAGATGAGGTGTCCCACTGTCCACAGACTTGAGGTGTCCCACTGTCCACAGACTTGAGGTATCCCACTGTCCACAGACTTGAGGTGTCCCACTGTCCACAGACGATGTGTCCCACTGTCTACAGACTTGAGGTGTCCCACTGTCCACAGACTTGAGGTATCCCACTGTCTACAGATGAGGTGTCCCACGGTCTACAGATGAGGTGTCCCACTGTCCACAGACGAGGTGTCCCACTGTCTACAGACTTGAGGTGTCCCACTGTCCACAGACTTGAGGTGTCCCACTGTCCACAGACTTGAGGTGTCCCACTGTCCACAGACTTGAGGTATCCCACTGTCTACAGATGAGGTGTCCCACGGTCTACAGATGAGGTGTCCCACTGTCTACAGACTTGAGGTGTCCCACTGTCCACAGACTTGAGGTGTCCCACTGTCCACAGACTTGAGGTGTCCCACTGTCCACAGACTTGAGGTGTCCCACTGTCCACAGACTTGAGGTGTCCCACTGTCCACAGACTTGAGGTGTCCCACTGTCCACAGACTTGAGGTGTCCCACTGTCTACAGACTTGAGGTGTCCCACTGTCCACAGACTTGAGGTATCCCACTGTCTACAGATGAGGTGTCCCACGGTCTACAGATGAGGTGTCCCACTGTCCACAGACGAGGTGTCCCACTGTCTACAGACTTGAGGTGTCCCACTGTCCACAGACTTGAGGTGTCCCACTGTCCACAGACTTGAGGTGTCCCACTGTCCACAGACTTGAGGTATCCCACTGTCTACAGATGAGGTGTCCCACGGTCTACAGATGAGGTGTCCCACTGTCCACAGACGAGGTAGTCCCACTGTCTACAGGACTTGAGGTGTCCCACTGTCCACAGACTTGAGGTGTCCCACTGTCCACAGACTTGAGGTGTCCCACTGTCCACAGACTTGAGGTGTCCCACTGTCCACAGGCTTGAGGTGTCCCACTGTCCACAGGACTTGAGGTGTCCCACTGTCCACAGATGAGGTGTCCCACTGTCCACAGACTTGAGGTGTCCCACTGTACACAGGCTTGAGGTGTCCCACTGTCCACAGGCTTGAGGTGTCCCACTGTCCACAGGCTTGAGGTGTCCCACTGTCCACAGACTTGAGGTGTCCAATGCTTAGAGGGCAACAGGTCAATGTAGCTTGTTTACTTAACTTCCTGGTCTACCTTGTGGCCAGCTGTTTTGATATGAATAGTTGTGTTGTGTCACATTTAGATGACATGTTTCAGCTTTAAAATCAGCTTTCCACGCACTGTCTTGTTTCTCTCCTCACCGCTATTACAGATGTATTAAAATTGTCATACTTTGGTGGAAATATTCAGTGTTATATGTTTCTTGAGGTCATGTTTTAAGTTCATTTGTGTTTATTTGAAGTCCAGTTTGTGGAACATGTTTACTTGGTCCTCAGCCAGTATACTTAATGAATTCACATTGGTTTGCACTGTTCAGCCCAGCTTGCTTAATAAATTTACATTAACATGCATTCATATATTTAACTTTGTTAATGAATTCACATATTTGTACCCAAAAAGTTGTGAAATTTCATGTGAAGTTCTCAAAGATGGAACAGCTTGTGATTTCTGTGCTTCCATGCTGAGAAAATTGTAGATACATCTACTAACCATCAATGTGGCTGTACTAGATCCCATTTATTGCATGGACACCTGTTATCCTTTGTTGAAGGTTGTACGTTGAATTTGCTTGCTTCTAACATCAGCGGTTGTGATTTCAGGAATGGTCTGAAAATCCATGTAATGTTTTGTTTTTGTAACCATCATTTTTGCGTGGGTGAGCAGAAGCAGACATAAGCATCAAAAGTCGGCCATGACTTATATTTTCCCAGCATTTGTTGATTACCAAATTTTTGTTTGTATTTTTTAGTTTTTCATTTGTTTCCCCAATATTCTAGATTTTATGGCATTTGTGGACTCATGTATATGAAAACATCACCATACAAATGTTTCCAGTATTTCTGCTTGTCTGCTTGGGAAACAATTGCAGGGATATCCCTTCCTCCAGGTGTCACCGACAGGGCAATGATGATGATGATGATATTCTAGATGATGCAGATCAGCTCATGAGCTGCCTGTGATGCTTTTATACTAAACAGAACAAACATATTTTGAGGAAATCATTATGTTGAACATTTAACTTATTTCATGAAAACATGTATGAAATAGACCCATCTCAGGCGGACCATGACATGGGAAACTTGTCGAGATCTTTGTTGTCACAGGCCAGCTCGTCGCGTGTTTGCTTTCACAAAGCTTGGTGCACTGGATGCCAGACTCCCAGGAATTGACAGTTTATGTTAGAGGAGAGAACAGGTGAATGTTATATTTACAGTTCTCTCACTTTTACTTCATTTCTCCATCTTTGGCACACAAGCTTTTAGATGATCTGTAATGCTGTGTCTATTAAAATTTTCTATTCAACAGTACCTTGTGTCTGGATTGTATCTTGTGTCTGGATTGTACCTTGTGTCTGGATTGTATCTTGTGTCTGGATTGTACCTTGTGTCTGGATTGTATCTTGTGTCTGGATTGTGTCTTGTGTCTGGATTGTATCTTGTGTCTGGATTGTATCTTGTGTCTGGATTGTATCTTGTGTCTGGATTGTATCTTGTGTCTGGATTGTATCTTGTGTCTGGATTGTGTCTTGTGTCTGGATTGTGTCTTGTGTCTGGATTGTGTCTTGTGTCTGGATTGTGTCTTGTGTCTGGATTGTGTCTTGTGTCTGGATTGTATCTTGTGTCTGGATTGTATCTTGTGTCTGGATTGTATCTTGTGTCTGGATTGTATCTTGTATCTGGATTGTATCTTGTGTCTGGATTGTATCTTGTGTCTGGATTGTACCTTGTGTCTGGATTGTACCTTGTGTCTGGATTGTACCTTGTGTCTGGATTGTACCTTGTGTCTGGATTGTACCTTGTGTCTGGATTGTATCTTGTGTCTGGATTGTATCTTGTGTCTGGATTGTGTCTTGTGTCTGGATTGTGTCTTGTGTCTGGATTGTGTCTTGTGTCTGGATTGTGTCTTGTGTCTGGATTGTGTCTTGTGTCTGGATTGTGTCTTGTGTCTGGATTGTATCTTGTGTCTGGATTGTATCTTGTGTCTGGATTGTATCTTGTGTCTGGATTGTATCTTGTGTCTGGATTGTATCTTGTGTCTGGATTGTATCTTGTGTCTGGATTGTATCTTGTGTCTGGATTGTATCTTGTGTCTGGATTGTGTCTTGTGTCTGGATTGTGTCTTGTGTCTGGATTGTATCTTGTGTCTGGATTGTATCTTGTGTCTGGATTGTATCTTGTGTCTGGATTGTATCTTGTGTCTGGATTGTATCTTGTGTCTGGATTGTATCTTGTGTCTGGATTGTATCTTGTGTCTGGATTGTATCTTGTGTCTGGATTGTATCTTGTGTCTGGATTGTATCTTGTGTCAGGATTGTGCCTTGTCTGCGTTGTCTTGTGTCTGCATTGTCTTGTCAGGATTGTATCTTATGTCTGCATTGTGTCTGGAATGTATCTTGTATCTCCATTGTATCTTATGTCAGCATTGTGTCTGGATTGTATCTTGTGTCTGCATTGTATCTTGTGTCTGCATTGTATCTTATGTCAGCATTGTATCTTGTATCTCCATTGTATCTTATGTCAGCATTGTATCTTGTATCTCCATTGTATCTTGTATCTCCATTGTATCTTGTATCTCCATTGTATCTTATGTCAGCATTGTGTCTGCATTGTATCATGTCTGCATTGTGTATTGTGTCTGGATTGTATCTTGTGTCAGGATTGTATCTTGTCTGCATTGTGTATTGTGTCTGGATTGTATCTTGTGTCAGGATTGTATCTTGTGTCTCCATTGTATCTTATGACTGCATTGTGTCTGGATTGTATCTTGTGTCTCCATTGTATCTTATGACTGCATTGTGTCTTGTGTCAGGATTGTATCTTGTGTCTGTTGTTAAAAATAAAAAAGACCTTTTTACACGCACTGGATATATGGTGTTAGACCTGTATGAGCATAGACCAGCTGGCTCTCAGTGATTGGTCAGTATCTTGCTGGCCGGCCGCCTTTACTTTTCAAGACAGTTCCTGGCACTTACTGGGTCGACGACCTGGGAGGCCACGTCAAGTCAGACCCGCCCCAACGTGGATCAAACTCGTCACGGCGCGATGCCTCTCATTTCAAGGAGTGGTAGATATATATAATATAGGCTCAGCGTAGTCCAGGATTTACAATGATGACCTCGAGAATCTCTCAGATTAGCCGCCAAGGCCTGTGGGTCAGCACACTGCGTGCATACCTTCACGACACCACCAAAGGACATACACTCAAGAACAAGCCACGAGCACGATAATGATGTGGTGAACTTTATTCTCACCCGAAGCAGCGTGTTCGTCACGGATACAAACAAATTCTGCAGTCGGCAGGCCTCGGGCCTTTCACTAACAAAAATCTGTTCCCGCCACAACCTCCTATCATTCAGCCCTGTTGTTCGTGTTGTGTCCAGTACCTTCTAGCGTGTGTGTGTGTGGAGACAACAGTGCTAACGGCCACCAGCCATCATGACGATCGCCCAACATGGTCGGTCGGCATTGGTGATTAAGTGGCCATACCAGGACGGATCAGCACCTGCGATCACTGTCTGGCGATTTGAGAAATGCTGTGGCCAAACGTTAACATGTCTGTCTGGGCGCTACTGTTGTCAAACGATGACAGTGTAGAGCGTTCTAATGCCTTGACTATACTGATGTCCATGTAGAGGTGAGATGCGTCTGTTCAGTGTGAAGGCTGAGAGTGAAGTGTGTCTAAGTGACAATCGCGTTGTTACTCAACGCGACTTGATGACGTAGCATTTGTGGTGGTACATCGTGCTTTAATCTTATTACTATTTCTATTTTTGTTCACTGATGTAGGTGCACATAAGTTCACTCTATACATGTCTGTCATATGCTATATGACACCCGTGACCACTGAGCCAGCACCTGGCCACTACATCACCCTCGCCTGTTGGGACTGTTAGAATATCTGGCCACTACATCACCCTCGCCTGTTGGGACTGTTAGAATATCTGGCCACTACATCACCCTTGCCTTTTGGGACTGTTAGAATGTCTAGCCACTACATCACCCTCGCCTGTTGGGACTATTAGAATGTCTAGCCACTACATCACCCTCGCCTGTTGGGACTGTTAGAATGTCTAGCCACTACATCACCCTCGCCTTTTGGGACTGTTAGAATGTCTGGCCACTACATCACCCTCGCCTGTTGGGACTATTAGAATGTCTAGCCACTACATCACCCTCGCCTGTTGGGACTGTTAGAATGTCTGGCCACTACATCACCCTCGCCTGTTGGGACTGTTAGAATATCTGGCCACTACATCACCCTCGCCTGTTGGGACTGTTAGAATATCTGGCCACTACATCACCCTCGCCTTTTGGGACTATTAGAATGTCTAGCCACTACATCACCCTCGCCTGTTGGGACTGTTAGAATGTCTGGCCACTACATCACCCTCGCCTTTTGGGACTGTTAGAATATCTGGCCACTACATCACCCTCGCCTGTTGGGACTATTAGAATATCTGGCCACTACATCACCCTTGCCTGTTGGGACTATTAGAATATCTGGCCACTACATCACCCTCGCCTGTTGGGACTATTAGAATGTCTGACCACTACATCACCCTCGCCTGTTGGGACTGTTAGAATGTCTGGCCACTACATCACCCTCGCCTGTTGGGACTGTTAGAATGTCTGGCCATTATGTTAGAATGTTACTTAAGCTATCTACCCTCATTTGTTGGACTTAGAATATGACATAAACCATTTACCCTGGTCTGTTGGGACTGACACGTCTAATTGTGTGGTTAACATGTTACATAAACCATTTACCCTCATCTGTGGAGACTAGCATGACTAACATGTGGTTAGAATGTTACATAAAACATTTACCCTCATCAGTTGAGACTGACATGACTAGCTGTGTGGCTAGAATGTTACGTGAGTGAAGACTCCTAATAGTCTTAGTAGCAGTCTGATTATGTATCCATCTGACCTTTCCTCAGAGTTTTGAGTATCAGCCAGATCCTCTGGTCACTCCCTGCAGCACCACTCTCTCCAGACCCTGTTAATCTATCTGTTCTCACTGTACACACGGTCCTGAAGTGCCCCGACCACATCTGCCTTAGCATGCACCAATACCCCACCGAGCGGTGCAGATCCAGCCAATCTGCCCGCCACACCACATCAGCATGTCCTGGGGTGGACAAAGGGTACTGAATACAAAACGTTTTCCTGTTGTGAATTTGAACAGTGAAGACACAAACAAAAGCGTATCCATTGCTGGGTATATTCGCTGTATCTTGTAACACAAACAATAGGTCATTAACCTACAGTAACTAACCTTTCTAGAAGATAATATAATGATCTATAGGATCTACATTAATGATTCTGACCGAGCGCCTAAACTCTATGAGTGCTACATTCATGATTCTGACCGAGCGCCTAAACTCTATGAGTGCTACATTCATCATTCTGACCGAGCGCCTAAACTCTATGAGTGCTACATTCATCATTCTGACCGAGCGCCTAAACTCTATGAGTGCTACATTCATGATTCTGACCGAGCGCCTAAACTCTATGAGTGCTACATTCATGATTCTGATAGTCCAACTGAACTCGTTCTACATTAATTATTCTGACACACCACCTGAACTCTAAGAGTGCTACATTAATTATTCTGGCATACCATGTGGACTCTTCCTACATCAGTGATTCTGGCATACCACCTGAGCTCTTTCTATGAGTTCCACATCAGTGATTCTGGCATACCAGTGGAAACATTAACACAGCAAATAGCCAAGAGGGTACATAACCACTAAGATTTTGATCCAAGCTGATGCTATAGAGCTCATTGCGTTGTGTCAAATCCTCTTTAATTAATTGTGGGAAGAAACTGCAGCACTTACATAGAGATCTTTGGGCCATGAAAGTAATCCTGTATTTAAAAAAAAAACCAAAAGCCAATATGAGCAATTATTAGTACTGGCCATTTTGACTGCCACCTGGCCGTTTTGACGGATTATAGTTTGTAATATGGAGTTATACCTTCCCATAATACAAAGCCTGGGCTGAATTAACAGACCATGTGTTGCCCATGCAGCATGATCCCTCTCTTGGTCTGCCTAGTTTACTCCAGAAGAAAGGTAACACCAATACGTCTGAAACAAGACAAGCTGCAGAAGCTGTCGGATCAGCAAAGCAATACTCTAACTGTCTGCCTATCGGAGATTCCATCCTAGACCAGTTGCCGACCAAGGCTTAGGGCCAATTTAAGAGGCTATATACAAAGTGGAAGTAAATACTGTGGAATGGCTAAAGGGAAGCCGTTTTCCATGAGTATCTTAATCAAATTTCACAGGAGACTGCCAGCCACAGATTACTGATGGCTAGTGTTCCATTTTCTTAAACACATTTTAACAAGCTGCATTTTCATTGGTTGATGATTGCTTGCTCATGGCTGATTGGTTGAACACATGTCAGGTGACATGGGTATTTAGGATCTTCTTCTTCTTCTTCTTCTTCTTCTTCTTCTTCTTCTTCTTCTTCTTCTTCTTCATCTTCTTCTTCTTTTTCTTCAGCGTTCCGAGGCATTGAGGTTCTTTGCTGAAGATACAAGCCATCTCCATTTGTCTCTCTGATTGACCTTCTCTTGCCAGTCACTGATTCCAAGTGCTTGTAGGTCTGTATATATATTATCTCTCCACCGCCTTCTTAGTCTATCTCGGCGTCTACGGTCATTTATTTCCTGAGTGTAAGCGAGTTTTGTTTCCCTATTATAGGTATTTAGGATCTAATAAAATGATTCTGAGGCGAGGTAATCAAGATGGAGAAAATGTTTGTAAGTGAGAGAAAGAAGGAGAGAATTGATTGAAAAAGAAACAAATCCGTGGCTGGATTACAAATATAATTTTCAAATGTTTTTACATTCACTGCGATTTAGCTTCTGTGAATAAAATAACAAATCCACATGCATGATACACATTTGATGTGAATCGTAAAGGATAATAAAGATAGGATGTCAGTCACATGATAAATGCATGTCAGTCACATGATAAACGTAAGTCAATCACATGATACATATTTGATGTCAGTCACATGATAAACATGTGATTTCAATTACATGATAGACTTGTCAGTCACATGGTAAATATATTATGCCAGTTACATGAAAAACATATGGTGCCAGCTACAAGGGCAATTACTCTAAATGACCTGGAAGCCATGACTAAATGAAAAGCTACTCTAATGTAATGAAAGACTTTCATGTGTTTCCTGCCAAACTTGGCCATTGTCCCAATCAAGCACACGACCAGAAGATTTGATGTCTAGGTCATCATCACCCAGAAGCTTGTCCTATGCAGAACTGTTCCCCATAAGAGTTTTGTGAAATGTCTATCATCAAAGCCACTAGTACCACGCTTTCTGACAGTCATCCCCAGCAGATGTTTGTAAAATCTCACAACACTTTGTGTGTAGAACAAATATGAAAAATGAAGTACATGACGTCATCAAAAAATGTGCTCCACCTGAAGCAATATGCAGGGAATGGTTGTCATCTGCTTGAGTAATTCTTTGTACTCCAAACAGAATGGTGTTATCAACAGAAGAAAGAAGTCTTTTGGTTGAACAAGTGTTTTGAAATGGTGGTCGATGCGGATGGTTGTTCAAATATTTATAGCAAGATTTCCTGATAAAAAAACCTCCTCATCGCATTACAGTTAAATATGTTGAATAAGTTTCTTGAAAGGAAATGTTTACAAAAATAATGTACACACAATTGAGGATATGAAAGAAGCAATCAGAATTACATTCAAGAAGTAACAACAGACACGTTGCAGAAGGTATTTGACAATATGAAGAGACGTGTACAGTCATGTCTTGAAGTCCATGGTGGACATTTCCAACACCTATTATAATGAATACTTCATTGGTACCTTCCAGCTTCCCCAAAACAGCGTTATACCATAGAAGTAACTCATCATTGGCACCTTTCCGTCTTGACAGACGATAGTTTGGTACATTGTGCTTTAAAAAGGCTTAATAACTACGATCCATGGCGGTGGCGAGTGTGGCTGGTAAGGCCAATTCTTGCTGCAAATGTTTGCCCACAGTAAGTGCATGTGAAAACATGGTCACTTCCACCATTTTGCACTATCTTAAGTCTCTCACGCTCTGTGTGTGCTTTATCTGCAATCATTTTCTCCTTTGTCTTTATTCCGTTTCTGATAGTTGCCCTCCATGCAACACGTTCAGCGGCGACGTGCTCCCAATGTGCATTATCAATGCCTGTATCAATCATGTCCCGCTTACACACATCTTTGTATCGTAGTAGAGGCCTGACCCTGAGATCTCCTACCCGTCTGTAATTCACCAAAAAAGATGTCCTTTGGTATTCTACCATCATCCATCCTCCTAACGTGTCCTATCCATCTAAGTCTACGAAGACTGAGCATGGAATACACCGTCACACAACCTGATCTTTCCAATACTTCAGTATTTGTGATTTTGTCTTGCCACTTAATACCAAGTATTCTTCGCAGACACCGCATATGAAAGCTGTTTAAACGTTTCTCTTGGCATGAGTAAGTTGTCCAGGTTTCACTGCCATAAAGAAGAGTACTAAGGACACAGGCTTGGTAGACGAGGACTTTTGTTTTGGCAGTAAGCTTCCTGTTCTCCCAGACTCTTTTTGCTAACATGTTCATTGTTATTGCTGCCTTGCCAATCCTGATGTTGATTTCCTGATCGAGGGATAATTTGCTATTTACCTCTGATCCTAGATATGTAAAATGGTCTACTATCTCCAGTTCGGCGTCGTCAATAAACATTGATGGTACACCATGTGCACCTTGTGACATAATCTGTGTCTTCTTTTTGTTAATTGTTAAACCAAATTCAGAACAAGCATTGGAGAATGCAGATAGTAGATGTTGTAATTCTTCCTCAGAGTGGGTCGTAATCGCAGCATCATCCGCAAAAAGCAACTCTCTGATTAGTACCCTGCTAATTTTGGTCTTGGCCTTCAATCTCTGAGCATTATAGAGGCCACCATCTGAGCGTGAGTGAATGTATATACCGCCATCCTGATCACGAAAGGCATATTTCAGTAGAAGTGAAAAGTATATCCCAAAGAGGGTGGGGGCTAGCACACAGCCTTGCTTAACTCCACTCTTGATTTCAAACTCTTCTGAAGTTGCGCCATCAAACTTGATTATACCCTTCATGCCTGTGTGGAACGATTCCACAATGGACAGAAGAGTTGGTGGGCAGCCAATCTTCTTTAGTGCTTTGAACAGACCCTCACGACTGACCAAATCGAATGCCTTTGTGAGGTCGATGAAGGCAATAAACAGTGGCTGATTTTGTTCCCGGCATTTTTCTTGCATCTGTCGCAATGAGAATATCATATCAATGGTAGACCGGTTCTGACGGAAGCCACACTGTGATTCGGGGTAGACTTGATCTCCCAGGACTTGAAGTCTGTGCAGGACAATTCTGGCAAATACTTTCCCAACAATACACAGAAGTGAGATACCCCTATAGTTGTTACAGTCGCTCCGATCTCCCTTGTTCTTGTACAGCGTTATGATGTTTGAATCTTTGAAATCCTGTGGGACTTGTCCTTCTCGCCAGCATAGCTCTATTAGCTGGTGGATCTGTAGAGCGAGTGTGTCTTGCCCACTCCTGATCACCTCTATTGGAATCCCATCCTTACCTGGAGCCTTGCCAGATGCAAGCTCATTTATAGCACACTTAACTTCTGTTATGGTGGGAAGTGTGTCCAGGTGGTCAAGAGTTGGCAGGGCCTCTATGGCGTTGAGGGCATCATCCGCTAGCTTGGTCTCACTTGAGTAAAGCTCTAAATAGTGCTCGACCCATCTATCCATCTGCTGTTTCTTATCAGTGATGATTTCTCCAGTCAAGGTTTTCAGCAGTGCACTTCTTTTGATCATTGGACCACAGGCTTTCTTTATCCCTTCATACATGCTTCTGATGTTTCCCTTATCACTTGCGATTTGAATGGACTCACATAACTTGATCCAATAGTCATTCGCACACTGCCTGGCAGCCTTTTGTACATCCTTCCTTGCTTGCTTCAGCTCACTCAGAGTGTTACGCGTTGGTCTTTCCTTGTTTCTTAAGAGAGCTATAGTGGTTTAACAGCCTGCGATTCAGATTTTGTCCTAGCCCCAAGCACCCATTGAAGCAGGCAGGCTGTGGCGGATCAGCACCCAATTGGCTGGGGGCTGCCCAGCTTGAGGCGGGCGGTAGCTGATCAGTGACACCTGTAGGTGTCTCCCACCGTCAGAGGCAACGCGTGGCGCCCCATGTCTACGCCAACTGACAAGGACTTATAACCCGTAACAGTTGCCTCTCGCTTTGATTCCGAGACCGGTTAAGACCAGGGATGGAGTTATTGCCTCTCCATAGCACAAAGCCTGGGCTAAAATAAAGAAACCATGTGTTGCCCATGCAGCATGATCCCTCTCTCGGCCTGCCTAGTTCACTCCAGAGGAAAGTTGACACCTATAATCTGGAACAAGACAAGCTGCAGAAGCTGCCGGATCAGCAAAGCAATGCTCTAACTGTCCGCCTATCGGAGCTTCGATCCTAGACCAGCTGCCAACCAAGGCTTAGGGCCTGGTCTGCCCTGCCATGACTTATTTTGTCTTTGGGTTGCATTTCCTCGCACCAGGATAAGGCTAGTACCCTCCCAATTGCGCTCTTTCGACCAAGCCGTTGGCACAATGTGGGGTGTCGGGTTTGGTAAGCGCCGCCCAACATTCGGCGCTGACAGAAAGCAGGTAGTACCGTCTACTGTCATACGGTAGCTCAGTCATATCTGACTAAGACCTGACTTATAAAGTAAGTCAGTAGAAGTAACTATTGTAACTAATTTAATGAAATTTTTAGCACATATTTTGATGACGCCATGTACTTCATTTTTCAGATTTGTTCTACATACAAAGTGTAGTCAGACTTTACCCGGTATAAGTTCCTCTTAGCCTGGCAGTCTTACCAATGAATCTTTTTTTCTGTTTATTAAATTTCTTTGGCTGATAAAGCTTTCTGGGCGTCTATGAAGAAAGTAGTCTTTGCCTCTTGGCAGTAACTATACTGGTTGGTAACCGCAGCCATTGTCACGATGAAGAGACGCCCTACCTGGCATCACAAACTTGAGCCTGTAACAAACAACTATCTGTCGGCTGCTCTCAACATGTCTAGGTAGATCTGCAAAAACCACTCAACACAGACAGACAGACTTGTGGGAAACAACACGTTAGCCCAGATTGTCTCTACATCCTAAAGGGGGCATTAGACCCGAGGTTACTGCATCCACCTCTGGCCCCAGCAGACCCAGTTTGTCTCATGGTGTTTACAGAATCAGAGAAAGGGTGATATACATCCCCAGACCCTGGAATCTTCTCACACAAGTGCGAACAACTTGGTGGACCCATGCTGACATTACAAATACCTTGGTAGTTGGGCATCAAAGAGCGGGCCAAACAAGTCACCGCCCAGGCTACATTCACAATGAGAAAAGCAACCTATAAAACGTGACATCTTGCGTGATGCGTTCACACATACTTGGATCCTCGCTGCTATTATGGAGTTTGTGCACTGTGGTAAGATTCTCCTTATATGATCTACGGGAGGAGACTGGAGCACTTATGGAGATAACTGCGTGCAATCGAAATGATCCTTTACAAACCAACCAACCATTCCTCATCTGTCCTGAGCCATGGAAGCACTTTACAGTTCTTGTTTAGATTTCCCATGTCTACCTCTGGACTTCTCATGTCTACCTCTAGACTTCCCATGTCTACCTCTATAATAACATCGGCACGATCCATGGGCTGGCCATCTACAGGGGGTGCAGAGCCAGCCAGTTTGTCAGCTCGTTCATTTCCCTCGACTCCCGCATGTCCCGGGACGAAGATGAAGGTGACTTTGCGGACAACAGACTTCCGCAGCGACTCAGTCCACTGTCTACGTACAGATCCAGCTTCGACCTTCTGAATCATGCTCATTGAGTCACTTAGTACACACACGTTGGTATAATGCTGTGACTCCAGCCATATGAAAGCCTGTGTAACTGCCATCACCTCCATCGTCATGCTGCTCGTGGTCATAGAGTAGGCTCCACTGAATTCTTGAACGGTTCGGCCCGCTGAACGGACTGTCACATCTATACCTTGTGAATAAATGCTTTCGATTCGGCGACAAAGAGAACGTAACATTTAGATGTGAATAGCGAAAATTTATACGTTGTGAAGAGAAACCAGAGTGAAATCTCCACATAGTGTAATGGACACCCCAGACAATGTCAATAAATATCTCAAGCAACTTCAACTTTGGGAAAAAAGACGAAGCCAGATTACGGCTAATAATTCTATATATGGGTAGATTGCCACAATTAACAAACACGTAATTACATATAAATAGTAATTTATTCTAAAGAAGTTAAAACTAAAGGCTAGACTCAATATTATATATTCAATTGAATTAACATAATTAGTGAAGCTTGCAAATTATTCATTAAAATAATATGTTTTAAATAACTTTATTTATTCTCCTTGCTTATTTTATAAATAGTTGTGTCCCCTTGATATCGAAAACATCTGCGCTTACTGTAATATTGCAGTGACCGATTAACGCATGATGGTGAAATTTTGAATATAGTGGTTTTAAATGGCGTTGAATCGCGTGAGCACATCACAAATTGTATAAACAAATAATCTAAGGCACTTTTCTTGGGTGCCAATTAAGTAATCACATGAAAATGCTGCGTAAATGGTAACACAAAACTACAATTTATGTCAGAAATTGTACATATCGAAACGATTAAAAACAAATCCGAGGAAATGCGTGAAGCGTGACAAAGCGGCTTTTATTTAGACGTTGTCTCGCTAAAAATGGAAATTAGTGAAGAACAGTATGGATTTGTGGAGGGAAAGGGCACAAACAATTCAATATATACATTACGGACACTAATAGAAAGGTCAATAGAGAAGCAGAGAGACATATATTTATGCTTCATATATTATTATACTAAGGCATTTGATACAGTAAAACATGATAAGCTGATTAAAATGTTGGAAGATATCAACATTGATGGGAAAGATTTAAGAATAATAAAGAATATTTACTGGAACCAAGTAGCAGCAATTAAAATTGGAAATAAAGAGGGTAGTTACGAACACATAAAGCTAGGAGTACGACAGAGATGTGCCTTGTCACCAGATCTCTTCTCCCTGTATAGCGAAGTAATAATGAGAGAGATCAAAGAGATGCCAGGAATACTAGTTGGAGGTTATAATATAAATAATATACGCTATGCAGATGATACAGTATTGATGGCAGATAAATCAACAGACCTAGAACAATTGTTGGACACTGTAGTAACAGAGAGTGCAAGGACAGGACTCTCCTTGAATATCAAGAAAACAGTAACAATGGTGATATCAAGGAAAATGGTGACACCAAAATGTGACATAGAAATAGAAGGAAAAATCCTTAACCAAGTGGATAATTTTAGATACCTAGGGGCATTTATAACATCAGATGGAAGATGTACAACAGAGATTAAGAGCAGAATAGGGCAGGCAAAGGCCGCATTTCAGAAAGTGAAGAGTATCTTATGCAATAAATCACTATCACTGAGTGAAAGAAAGAGAGTGCTGAAATGCTATGTAGAACCAATTTTGCTGTTTGGCAGTGAATCTTGGAATGTAAATGAACAAATTAAGAAGAAATTAGAAGCAACAAAGATGTGGTTCCTGAGACGAATGTTGAGAATTCCTTGGACTGCCAGAGTAACTAATGACGACTGCCTGAAACAGGCTAATGAAACTGGAACATTATATACAACAATAAGACAGAGACAAACATCTTTCTTCGGTCACGTGATGAGAAGAGAGGCATTAGAGATCATCGTGACAACTGGAAAGAACGAGGGCAAGAGAGGCAGAGGCAGACCAAGAGAAATGATGCTGGATGGATTGAGACGGTGGCACGGAGGAATGTCAGCAGCAGAGTTGATCCAGAAAACCAAAGACCGAGATCTGTGGAGAGCCATGAACGCCTACGCCAGCTGGCAGGGCACTTAATGATGATGAGTCTCGCAAAAAAAAAAAAAAATTGGTGAAACATCATACTGCTAGCAAACCGCCGAAGTTGTAAACAAAGATTGTAAGGTACTTTGCTTGGGTGGTGAGTATGTAAACAATCCGAAAATACCGGAAATAGCAACTGTCATTTACTGCCAATATTGCGGTGTATAGCAGTGGAGTCCTTCAGCCTGAGGAATTAAAGCCGCCTGGCTAATGCAGTCGCCGCTAACTGTGCAGGTTAGGATGTTCTTTTTGCCCCCGACAGGAGACCGACAATGTGAAAAGAAAATCAACTCAGAAATTGTACATACAGAAACGAAAAAAGGCCGAGGAAAATGCGGGAAGTTTGACAAATCGGCTTTTATTTTGCCGTAGTCGCATTATGTATAAAACATATATGATGCTAGCAGCTACTGCCAACATACTTACTACACGACAAGACAAACATTCGAATGGCTATTTCAGAGCACAGTGGGTAGGTTATGTCTTCGTGTTTAGCTATATGGTAATTCCGCAGAATCCTTAACTTGAACAGAATTATTAATACGGGTACTGTTCAAACAAGGCATTACTATCATATTTAGCATCAACAGCCAGTGCCTTGTTGTGTATGTGTGTGTGCGTGTGTGTGTGTGCGCGCATGCGTGTAGGCATGCGCGGGTGTGTGTGCGTGCGTGCGCGCTCATGCGTGTGCACACAGGAGACTAAATATTTCTTTTTGCCTGACATTTCTATAACTGCAGTGATGTCTCTTGTGTGTGTGTGTGTGTGTGTGTGTGTGTGTGTGTACACGCATGCGTGTAGGCATGCGTGAGTGGGTGTGCGTGCGTGCGCGCTCATGCGTGTGCGCATAGGAGACTAAATATTTCTTTTTGAATGACATTTCTATAACTGCAGTGATGTCTCTTGCGTGTGTGTGTGTGTGCGTGCGTGTGTGTGAGTCCGAGCGTATGTGTGTGTGTGCGTGCGCACGCGCGCGCGTTTGTGTGTGTGAGTGAGTGAGATCACCATTTTCTATTGCATACTGGCCTATGCGTGAAGCCTGGATACCGTATTTATCTCGTTTTGTGTGCTGGTAGTAATTGATAAGGTCGGGCGTGCATAGGCACGTGAGCGGGTGTTATGTGGTACAGTACTGTTCCGCCGAATGGGGGTGTGGCTGTGGAGTGGGTATAGGACAGATTGCTGTTAGTAAAAAGTGGGCGGGTCAAGTGGCATCGTGGCTGAATGGTGGAGACAGGGGTGGAAAACTGATTGCGAGGAGGTCACCGTGACTGAATGATCCTATCATACGTGGTAATGGCAAAACCATACCACGTGCTTAAAGTCCCAGGCATGTCTTTAGCTCTAAAATAACGTACTATTACAGAATACCACGCATACATTAGCTTACAAAGCTGTGACAATAAAACTAAGCGTTTCCACAATCCGACACTAATTTTAAAACCATTTACCGCCACATCTCTGACCTGAACTCTCGATTGACTCATCGTATGGCTATGTCGGCGGGGGTGAACGTACGTGAACGTGTTTAGACATGTCTTTGGGGAAAACCGGAGGATGACTCAGAGCGTACCGACAGCGGTAAATCTGCTTGAACATGTTTAGACATGTTTTCTTTGGTGCACCAGCCGCACAGTCTGTATAAAAAGGACCGCAAAGGCGTTTGCAACAAGACCTATCGAAAACAGCTCACGAAGAGACCACAGTGGTAAGTACGCTGTGTGTAGTATACATTCTCGTTACACGCCGTCAAGTCGGTATAGTGTTGTCGCTGATATATTTCTCAGAAAGTAAGGTACATGGTGCTACATTCGGGTTTACACCTCGAGATATATCAGATGCGCATGATATCAAAATACTGTCTGATGTATATATCCCTTCACACTAGGTCAAAACTGGTCTGCATAAAGGTCAAATGGATGGTGTCACACTGTGTAAAATTCAGTATGTGTAAATTTATCATATACATATGATGTCATTTGTTATATCACCACTAATTATTGATCACCAGTGCTCAGTAACTGTCCATCAGTGCGTGTATTCGTCTGCTTTGCTCACTAATATAGTACATAAAACAGCTCTATGTCAGTAACATACTATATAAAATAACACAAAGTAAGACAGCTTTACAGAATTACGAAACATACAGGACATACCACCAGTTTTCAACTCAACTACAGTCAGATGTGTCATGACCCCAGCAGCCAGATGTGTGATGAATCCAACAACCAGCTGCTTGATGTACCCGACACTCAGATGTTTGATGCCCCGTTTGTCTACAATACTCAGATGTCAGCCCACCAAGCTGGAGGCCAGTCTTATGACTACAAACCAACTGACAGATACTAACCAGGCTACCAGGCGGAAGAACCAACCTAATCAGTCAATGGTGTGAAGAAATCCAGATGTGTATAGCTCTTTATGTGAAAATAAAATGTTGTGATCATACTGTGTATACCAGCTCATACAGAAGGATCCATTTCGTATAATGACATTATGCTTTTTTTATTCTGGTCAAACTACTGAAATACTGTAAATAAACAGGTATATATTATAACTAATACTTGGTTGTTGAATTTTTAGTATTGACGATATATATATATATATATATATATATATATATATATATATATATATATATATATATATATATGGTTGTCATGTGGTGAGAGAATGTTTCATACTGATGACAAATTCGAGAAATATGTCAACAAAACTAGGGAAACAGGCTAACCAAACTAGGAAAAATGTTGGTCAAATCAGAAAAATGTCGACCAAAATAGGAACAAACCAAACTTATAAAATCTCAGTCAAAAATATGAAAAGTAGAACATTTTGTTGTCCAGATGTGAAAAGTTTGACCAAATTTCACCCAAACTTATGAAAAGTAGGAAACTTTGTTAACAAAATGTGAAAAGGTTTGGCCAAATTTGTAACAAATCCATAAAAAGTAGGAAAATTTGCTGACCAAATGGCAAAAATCTTGGCCAAGTAAGAAAATGTCTTAACCAAATGTGAAAAGGTTAGCCAAACTTCAAACAAAACTTACAAAAATCTCAGTCAAACATATGAAAAGTAGGAAACTTTGTTAACCAAATGTGAAAAGTTTAGCCAAATTTCAAACCAAACTTATTAAAAAATTGGAAATGCTGTTAACCAAACGTGAAAAGCTTGGCTAAATTTCACCCAAACTTATGGAAAGTAGGAAACTTTGTTAACCAAATGTGAAAAGTTTGGCCAAATATCAAACAAATCCATATAAAGTAGAAACAATATAAAATGACACAAAGTAGTGCAGCTTTACATAACAGAATTAAGACACATACAGTACGTTGCGGCGACTAGCCTTCATCAGCACACAAACACATTCACAAACACAACATACAATCAAGGAGATCTCCTGTGACTGCATCAGAAGGTGACGACAGGACGAGAAGAACACAAGGATGAAAAAATGAAAGCAATGAAGAGAAAATGAGAATTGAAAAAAATGTTCATACTCACCTCACAGTTCCGATCTGTAAGCAACTCAGAAAATCTCCGATGTATTATTTTTATACCCGGTGATAGGTGTTACGGTTCAGTGAGCACATTGAAAGAAGGGGGCGGAGGCAGGAGGGCAAGATGGTAACTAATTTTGTAGGGGTATCTGAGCAATCTCAGTGGATGTACTAACGAAGCATGATGGTGGTACTAACCAAAACCCCATTATGTGCTCATATATGTTTTTATGGGGCAAGTCCTAAAATCTGGGTGGACTGATATGCGTGAACGCACATACATACATATACACCGCTCAACAGACATAATGCTAGTGTATATGGGCATGTGCAAGGTATATACAAGAAGAAAGAATGAGAGAGAGATAGAGGGAGAGGGAGAGAGAGAGGTGGAGGGAAAGAAAGAGAGAGAGGTGGGTATTGTTCCTGTTACGTGCCTCATGGGGTATGCGGAGTAGGTCGGTCTACAAATACGACGAGTCACTCAGACTGTTCCCTGTGAAATAAGGTCAGTGTCAACGTGTCATAAATAAGTATAGAGCAACTCGGGTCCAGACAGGTAGAATAGTGCCAACACAGATACGACAGAACTCTAAGTTCCATTATCGTCGTTACAGTTGATTACAATATCCGTCGCAGTAATCTTCTGGCACAAAATATATCGTTGCATGGTTATAGTATTACATACAAATTCATTATGCAAAACATTCCAATACAATACACAAATATTTCCAGCTCTATCTATCGTTAATATTTAAAGGATCTAAGTAAGTCCCTGTCCCTGTGTCTCCCTCTAGAAGCTAGACCCTCAAAGTCCAGTGGCCGACTCCCCTCTACTCTCGTGAGTTTAGACACGGTGTGCTTGCCCCTGCGTGCGTTACGTGGGGTTTCACCTTTCACGCTTCAGCCGGGTTGTGGCTGGGCGTACTGCGTATTTTGACCTCGGACTTGAGTGTTCGAATCTCTTCTATTCATCCCCTGATTCATCCCCTGTTTCTATGTTCCTTCCCTCTATCTATTACGTCCCTTATCTACTTAACTATAAGTGAGACATTGACAGTAAGTAAGGTTGATTGTTGTACCATGTATAATAATATCATATCGCCCAATGCTTGTGTTATCGGGGTTGTATAAGATTTAACCACTGGTAATACACATGATGTGAGTAGGCACAAAGAAGCAAGATTGTTTGGATATATATATATATATATATATATATATATATATATATATATATATATATATATATATATATATATATAGAGAGAGAGAGAGAGAGAGAGAGAGAGAGAGAGAGAGAGAGAGAGGTTGTAAAAGTGCCTGCGACATACTACATGAGGTATGCGGAGTAGGTCGGTCTACAAATATGAGGCTTCACTCGTACTGTTCCCTATGAAAAAGAGTCAGTAAGGTTGATTGTTATACAACGTATTTGAGGATCAAATCACCCAGTGCTTGTGTTATTGGGGCTGTATAAGATGCGACCACCAGCAATACACATAGCATAGGTAGGCACAGAGAAGCGAGATTGTTGAGAGAGCGAGAGAGAGGGAGAGAGATAGAGAGATAGAGAGAGAGAGAGAGAGAGAGAGGCAGAGAGAGAGAGAGAGTTGGTGTAAGATTATTAAGAGAGGGAGAGAGAGAGAGGGAGAAAGACATATATATCTGTGCACATACACACATACACATATGTACTAGCGTCTATGCGCATGCACACAACCGCATATACAGTGTAGTTGCTAACTGATGGTGGGATGATTGGGTCCGGGGGAGTAGTGATTTCATTACGGGTGCACACTATATTGCGTACGAGAGGAGTGCCAAGAGTGGTAATATGAAATTCCCATGTAACTACTGGTTCGGTCACTCGGAATCGGGCCGAGGGAGACAGGGTAGATGATAATTTTAGTAGAGAAAAGGACTGGTTAGAGACCGGAAGAGGGTGACACCTAGGAGGGTGTGGAAACAACAGAGTGGGGAGGGTAGGGGAAATAACTACGATTAAATGAAACTATGTTGGGTGTTGAAGCCGTCTGGTGTTAGGCACCCCATAGTGAATATGAGCCGGTTTTATTTTAAATAAACATTTATGCCATCATATGCAAACCGTGTGATATGAAGTATATTGGAGAGACTAGCCTCAAGCTAGCTGACAGATTCCGCCAACATCTGATGGACATCCACACCAACGCCCCCAAGCCTGTCTCCACCCATTTTAACAGCGTCAACCATCAATGTGCTTCCGATGTAAGCGCAGATGACATGCCCCATGTTTTTCGGTATAAAGGGGACACACTTATTATGTTAATTCAGTTGAATGTATACTATTGAGTCTGGTCTTTAGTGTTAATTTCTCAGAATTAATGACTATCTATATGTTATTACGTGTTTATTAATTGTGTCAGTATACCCATATATAGAATTATTGGCCGTAATCTGGCTTCAATCTATTTTCCTAAGACTGAAGATACCTGAGTTACATATCGACATTGTCTTGGGTGCCCATTACCCCATGTGGACAACATGTGGACAACTTATCACTAGGTGGTAACAAGCATTGGAGAGCGCGGATAGTACACGCCGCAAATTCTTCCCCATGGTGCTTTGAATCACAGATCCACCCCTCTCCTCCCCCAAACAACTTTTAAGAGAGATATATAGCTCCTCTGGCCTAGGTACACAAAGGCTTTGTGAAAACTGGCTGCATGTCCGCTGTAAGACCCGGCTACCGGCCCTGGTGTGCCTAGTGGCTGGTGGTCACTAGGCAATTTTGCGTTCAGCGGTTTGCCCTTTGCCTAAATTCAACACGATTCCCCAGCACGAATATAAACATTGTTGTAGAATACAAAAGGCTAACATGTATGGTATTTACATATGGGTAGCCATGTATGGGTGAATTCGTGTAGGTAGGCCTATTTATGTAAATATAATTATGGCTTTGTGTTGATATACAGGTATTTACATGAATATATGCATATAGAAATTCCCCCCCCCCCCCCCCACCCCCACCCCAAAAAAAAAATATTTAAAAAAAAAATTTAATAAATGGAAGCCACAATTTAAATAGAATGATAATGTAAAGGTTATTGCCCAAGATCACGGAAATGTGTGTGTGTGTGAGACGGAGAGAGAGAGAGAGAGAGAGAGAGAGAGAGAGAGAGAGAGAGAGAGAGAGAGAGAGAGAGAGAGAGAGAGAGAGAGAGAGAGAGAGAGAGAGAGGTAACATGCATTCCACTTGTGGAGATGGAAATGAAACGAGGAATGTGTGTTTACATGCACTATGCCATAAATGTCATATTCATATCATTGGCACCTTGCCGTCTTAACAGACGATAGTTTGTGCTTTAAAAAGGCTTAATAACTTTTAACTATGGCGGTAGCGAGTGTGACTGATAAGGCCAATTTGCGCTGTAAATGTCCGTTCACAGTGGGTGCATGTGAACACGTGATCATTTCCACCATCATGCACCATCTTACGTCTCAAACGCTTGGTGTGTGACTTTTCTGCAATAATTTTCTCCTTTGACTTTATTCCATTTCTGATATTTGCCCTCCATGCAACACGTTCAGCGGCGACTTGCTCCCAATGTGCATTATCAATGCCTGTATCAATCATGTCCCGCTTAAACACATCTTTGTATCGTAGTAGAGGTGTTAGTTTGCATCATGTCAGAGACATCACTGCAGTTATAGAAATGTCAGGTAAAAAGAAATATGTAGTCTCCTATGTGCACACGCATGAGCGCGCACGCACACCCACGCATGCCTACACGCATGCGCACGCGCACACACACACACACACACACACACACACACACATACAACAAGACACTGGTTGTTGATGCTAAATATGATAGTAATGCCTCGTTTGAACAGTACCCGTATTAATAATTCTGTTCAAGTTAAGAATTCTGCGGAATTACCATATACCTAACACGACGACATAACTTACCCACTGTGCTCTGAAATAGCCATTCGAATGTTTGTCTTGTCGTGTAGTAAGTATGTTGGTAGTAGCTGCTAGCATCATATATGTTTTATACATAATGCGACTACGGCAAAATAAAAGCCGATTTGTCAAACTTCCCGCATTTTCCTCGGCCTTTTTTCGTTTCTGTATGTACAATTTCTGAGTTGATTTTCTTTTCATATTGTCGGTCTCCTGTCGGGGGCAAAAAGAACATCCTAACCTGCACAGTTTGCGGCGACTGCATTAGCCAGGCGGCTTTAATTCCTTACTACTGGCAACGCCGATCGCATTCTGGTATGAACCTAAGGCCTATCCATGTCAATATGGAAGCACTATACTCGAGTTTCGCCCTCATTTGAGCTCGTCAGTAGTGCATATCCCTGACCGGATCCGGAAACAGTCCCGGATCACGCGTGTGAAGCGGGTGTGTAACCACGCGACACACACTGGACACACCAAATTATCACAAAAGAACATCACAACGCTACCCATCGTAGGCTATGCTCAACTGTTTCCGGATCCGGTCAGGGATATGCACTACTGACGAGCTCAAATGAGGGCGAAACTCGAGTATAGTGCTTCCATATTGACATGGATAGGCCTTAGGTTCATACCAGAATGCTATCGGCGTTGCCAGTAGTGGGTTGTGCTCAATATTTAAATTTCAAATCCCGAAACAACCACATAATCAATGTAATTCCTTAGGCTGAAAGACCCCACTGCCATACACCGCAAGGTACTATATTGGTACTATATCACCCAAGCAGAGTACCTTCCAATATTTGTTTACACCTTAAGCTGTTTGCTAGCAGCATGATGTTTTACCAATTCTTGCGAGACTACATCAAAATAAAAGCCGCTTTGTCAAACTTCACGCATTTCCTCGGATTTCTTTTCATGTCGATATGTACAATTTCTGACTCTATTTGTTGATTTTCAGGTCACATACCGATCTTGTCGTATTTTTTACATAATCAGCACCCAAGCATAGTACCTTACAATATTTGTTTACACCTTCGGCAGTTTGCTAGCAGCATGATGTTTTACAAATTCTTGCGAGACTACGACAAAATATAAGCCGATTGCTATTTCCGGTCTTTTCGTATTGTTTACATACTCACCTTACAATTTTTGTTTACAACTTCGGCGGTTTCCTATATAATAGTGCATTCACATTTGTTTGCCTCAATATAAACATCCATATCTCAGTAACCAACTGAGGGAAAATTATGAGATTTAGTATATAACCTTATCATTATGTCCACCCAACAAAACATTTTTTGTTTTGGAGATTTTACAGCAGATTTCAAAGTTTGTTTATATGCGGTATATAATTTACGAGTCTGAGATGAAATTCATAATTTTAAATGTATTGCAGCGTAGCCAGACAATCAGCACTCAATGTTGAATATTTTCACGGGATTTGCCTTATGCCAACTCCCCGTGTTGTTTAAACTAGGACTGTTCAGAGGTGTCTCAAAATGTAGGTTATTTCATGAAACCTGATTAATATGTTTTATTTTTTACATCTTACCACTTATCGCTAACATTGAAATGTGTGAATATTTTTCAATGGGACTGAATGCGAAATTGTGTATTCACTTCAAAGAATCGCTATGAAGTTGTACACATATTTTTGTCAAGAAGCTGATCGCAGGAAACTGTTTTATACTATTACAAATTCCGAAAAACGAACAGAGCATGCATTGGGTTTGAGTAAACGGTCATTTCGTCGATGGGTGCAAGAATCTGGAATTAAACCACCACGCAATAACCAAGCGGTAGTTTGAAAGGTTATTGTAGACAGCTTTGACAAAGATATCATAAGGCGAGCTAATATAAAAATGCTTTAAAAAGTCGCTCAAAAGTCGCCAGAGTCGACTTCATTGCATCGGGTTCTATCCCATATGGCTCAGTCTCTTTCCGCAACGCGAAAAGCATCGCACAAAGCACGAACTCCGCAGCTCTAGCGACGACCCACAGAAGTCTCCGAAAAATTTAACTCGTGAACCGAAGGATGCGGCCCGGAATCGAACCCACAACCTTTGGAGCCCGAGTCAAAAGCCTTGACCACTTCACCACGGAGACTCCTAAAATTATAAAAATTTTGGATGTTATATCCAGGATTATCCAACATTATAAGAATGCTGGATGCCAAAGAAACAGTGACTGTAAGAAAACTTAGGGTTTGGTTCAGAAAGAACAATAACATAGAGATATCCAAAACAACATTGTGGAAAATTATAAGGACATTATCTTCAATTTTTGAAAGTACAGGGGTGTCAGGATCTTAAACTGGCTCGTTGGACCTAACATATGTGAGACAAGTACAAGTACAAAATGATTGGACTTGACACACAATGACACTGAGTTCAATGGATTTATTTACAAGTCACATGCAATACGATCTAGTTTGGCATGTGATGATCATTACTATACATATACAATACATCAGTACACTTACAGACAAAACCCACAGCTTCACAGTCTATCTCACAAGATATACAAGCACTCAACTTTCGGGCACAGAACTACACGAAGCCTTTCTCAACCCACACGTCCTGTCATGTCCGAGTTCCCAAGCCGTCTCCCGGTTTCCCCACACAGCGCTTGCCCTGTTGATTGGCTTCACGAGGACTGCGTGCGTCTTGCTTTGTCCTTGCCTGACCGCTGACTATCACGTCAGCCAGCAACCTGTGGGCAGGTAACTGGTACTCGCCTGGCGGGCGTAACGATGTTACTGCATCCCGGTTGGAGATTATTCGCCTGGCGGGCGTAACGATGTTACTGCATCTCGGTTGGAGATATTGGAGATTATGACACGCTCCCCCGGGGCTTATTCATGAAAGATTTTATATTTCATGCATACTCTATATAGATAAAGGGTTAATATTTTAACCATGTCAGAATCGACCTTTCTGTTGTCATGTACATTGGCATAGAAATACATAAGAAATGCAAGTTGTATATTAAGTCATGTGGTGTTCAATCTTTACCACTTTCCAAGTTTCATCCTCTCGATGGATGATCACCTGAGTTGCAATATTGACCCAGTCAGATCGGTAGCACCAGCATCCCTTGCAACTACTTCGCAACCATTGAAAAAAAACGAAATAATATGCTTTTAGAAAAAAAAAACATCAGGTAAGACTGTAATACGTCTTTTTATAAGCCGCATTCAACGCTCGAGCTCCGACCTCATTTGGCCGGGAGCTCTTCCGTTGGTCTACAACGTCGGTAACCCTATACCATGCCCAGCTGATGACCTCTTGGAGTGTTGACAATCTGGCAACACAATGGCTATTTTTATACAACACATATTCGAATCCATTTCAATTTACCGCCCTTAGTGTAATAATGTAACAACAATTAAATGAAAGGGACATAATTTCTAAAGATCTCAAATCTAATCTATTACAATTATTATTCTATTTCTTAGCGTCATAGCTTGATGCTTTTCCCTAATAGCGAAAAACATGTCGCTAGTGTGAATAAGTTACTCAAGATATGATTCTAAGATTACACTAGTCGAAAAATACTAATCCACAATTCGTGTATTCGAAATTGGTGTTTCACAATTATTTTAGAAGCGTCATAAATTTTTAAGGTTTTTGTTTATAGTCTGCTACTTTTGGTCTAAATTTACAAACTATCCGGAAGTACACACGAACAGCTGATGTCGTTACAAATTCCATCACACACTTGTTCCGCTAGGGTGTAACAATTCGAAATGTGAAATTGTTCTGATAGTTAATGTGTTCATTGTTTCGCTGGAAAACTTCTGGATTGCGATTGACTGCAGTGGTGTAAATGTCACAGTTCAGTTCACTCTTTCGTTCACGGATTAAAATATCACTGGATATGTTCCACTCGCAGATACCACTGATAACTTGAATAGTTCGCTTGAGGTAAGTTATGAGCGCATGTGGCACTGTTCTTATTTCGTAATATATACAATTAATATTGTTCACTTTCTAACACACACTACGCAATTATTCAAGACGATTACTACACTAATAATAAAATAAGAAAAATATTTGCAGTGGGAATGCACCCTATCACATCGCATAATAGATGTACACAGCTTTCCTGAAAAAAAACCTTCCCTGATGGCTGTGTTGGTCTGAGTGTTTTCTACACACTGCACTCAGACATTAGTGCTTACTGGGTCGTTCGGACAACGGGACAAAAGATCAGCAATCGTGTTGGTCCTGCCAGCGATATGTCGCACTTCAAAGCTGTAATCTTGCAGCAAAAGTGACCATCGAGCTATCATCTGGTTCGTCGGCACTCCTGAAGTAATAAATTTTAATGGACTATTGTCGGACTCTACAATAAAATGCCGTCCCAGGAGGAATCTGGACAATTTAGTTATACCCACCACTAGAGCAAGGGCTTCTAATTGTGGTGTAGACCAAGCGCGTTCTCTTGGTTTCAATTTTCTAGAGACGTAGTATACAGGATGTAGAATGTTGTCATGTTCCTGTAACAGAACTGCGCCAATCGCCACGGAGCTCGCGTCTGTGCGTAATCTGAAAGGAATATGTAAATTTGGCAATTTGAGAATGGGATTCTTTAAACTATTCTCAGAAAAATACGATAACACTTTCTGGAATGCAAATTTTAGGCATTCATTGTTTACAATCTTTTCAGGCTGGTTTTTCGTTAGTAGGTTAGTAAACTTTTCTGTTATTTCAGCAAAATCTGGTATGAACTGCCTATAATAATTTAATAGTCCTAACACACTTCTGACTTGTTTCTTGGTAGTCGGAAGTGAGAGTTTCAGTATTTTAGACACGATGTTATCGTCTGTCGTGACAAAGCCATTAGATATTTTATACCCTAAAAAGGAGATTTCTTGATAGGCTATGTCAACTTTTGTAGGCTTCACAGTCAGTCCGTGCTGTCTGATCCGTTCAAATGTCTGCTGTAATGTCTTTATGTGGTCTGTCATCGTCTTTGTGTGAACACAAATGTCGTCCATGTAACAGATAATGTTTGTTATGTCAACAAGTAAGAGTCGTGTCATGCGTACGAATGTCGCTGGGGCATTGACTAGCCCAAATGGCAATTTGCACCATTCGTACAGTCCCCAAGGTGTGGCAAAGGCTGTCAGATGTCTGCTCTGCTCGTGTACCGTTATTTGCCAATAACCTTTAGTCATGTCCAGCTTCGTAAAGTACCTAGAGTCTGTCAGTTCTGTCAGTAGATCTTCGCAGTTGGTCATTGGTTCCAGATCTAATAGTGTTATTTTATTTAATTTTCGATAATCTACACAGAGTCTTATCGTGTTGTCCTTTTTGCGTACCATGACTATTGGAGACGAAAAATGTGATTGGGATCGTCTAATGATGTTGTTTTTCTCTAAGCTAATGATCTCTTGATGTAAGTTTTCTTTGTAATGCAATGGAATGGTGTAAGGTCTGCATTTTATTGGTGTGTTTGAAGTAAGCGTGATGTGATGTTGTACTAATTCTGTTTGTCCTGGGTTGTTGGAGAAGATGGTGTTGTACTGTTGTATGAGATGTTTGCAACTGTCTGTTTCTGCTTGAGTTAAATTTGGGTTTATTTTGATTTCTTTCAAGCAGTTTGTCGTGTCTAATGCAGGTGTTGGAATTTCGTCACTATCTTCGTCATCTTCATGGTCTATTATAACTGTACAGGCTGTTGTATCGTCTTGTTCGTTGTCTCTGTTGTGGTATGGTCTTAGCATATTGATGTGGAATATTTTATGTTTGTCTTTTATTTGAATCTCATAGTCTACAGTTGAAATCTGTCTTATTACTTTAAATGGTCCTTGCCAAGAGTCAGTCAATAAATGTCGGTCACTAGGTAAGAGGAGAAGTACGTCCTGTCCAGGTGTCAACGTTATTGTCCTGTTACCTTTGTCTGCATATTGTCTATATGTAGCACCAGATAGTTTTAGTGCTTCTTTTGCAATAGTACAAGATTTGATGATTCTTTCACGCAATGATGTTACATATACGTATGATGATATGGGTTTAAGTAAAGGGGTGGCTTCAGTTAACATTGAATGGTAGATACTCAATGGGCCACGTGGCTTGGCACCATAGATAAGCTCAAAAGGAGAGAATCCAGTACTAGAATGTGGGACCTCGCGATAAGCAAAAAGTATAGCAGGCAAATAGACGTCCCAGTTTTTGGGATATTCTTGCGTGACTTTAGCAAGCATATGCTTCAAATCCCCGTTAAACTTTTCTATGATTCCAGTTGAGTGAGGATGGTATGGTGAATTGAAACATTGTTTCACCCCTAACATTTTGGTGAACGCTTGAGTGGATGCTGCAATGAATTGGCTTCCACGATCTGATAGGATAGTGTCTGGAAACCCTATTCGTGAGAATATATGGAAGAAAACTTCCATGATATCATTGGCAGTTATGTTCTTTAAAGGAATCGCTTCAGGCCAGCGGCTACATAAATCGATGATGGTAACGATAAATCTATTCCCTCTGGATGTTACTTGATTCAGAGGGCCCACTATGTCGACAGATATTTTCTCAAAAGGTCGACTGGCTAAGTCGGTAATTTGTAATTTGGCCTGTGGGTGTTTACCTTTTTTCACTAGTTTTTGGCAGATATCACAACTTCTACAATATTGCTTAATGTCATTGCAGAATCTTGGCCAATAAAACTGTGTTAGTAATCTTGATCTGGTCTTGGAGTATGCCATATGCCCTGCAAGAGGTATATCATGGGCAAGATGTAAGGCTTGCTTACGGTATTCAATTGGCAAAACAGTTTGCTCTGTGGTGCTGTTACCTCTGGTATAGTACCTGGTGAGGATGCAATTTTTCAGAGCAAAATGCCATCTTGCATTTTTAGTTACCTTTGGCTTTTGGCCGATCAGATTAAAATATTTAGATAATGAAGGATCAGCCTTTTGGGCTGTTACAAAATTCTCCTTCATGGTTTTAGGAGGCAGTACCACTGGGCTAAGCATTTCTATAGCCTCAGTTTGATTAATTTCATCTTGCACTCTAGCAGTAGATCTGGTTACTGCGTTCACACATTCAATGATATCAGATGGTGATGAAACATTTTGGTCAATGATTTCATGAGATGTTAGTGCTCCATTAGCTACCATACATTCATCTGGTGATACCACACTTTCAATGATGACATGTGATGGTGATGATGTTATGTTATCAACAGTGCAAACAGATGTAATATCATGAGGCATATTATTCACCTCGGGTACATTCCCAATGATAATATCACACACAGGGTTAGTTAATGCAGCGCATTTTACTTTCCCAGTGAGGAATGGTGTCTGAATATATGCCCATGCTAATGGGTACTTTTCGATATTTCCAGAGAATGTTCTGCATGTTACGTGCCTGCCTGTATAGTCTGTAGGCATTATGAACTCTCTCTTTAAACCTATCAGAGTACTTCCGGTGTCACGAAGGACTGTAGCAGGCTTGCCATTCACATATCCCTGGTGGATGTTTATTCTGCCTTTGGAATCTATTACCAAATTAGCTTCCTCATTGGCAATAGGTATGGAGTGGCCGCATGTTAGAATGCCATCTTCATAAAAGGTATTACAAATAGTACATTTATGTGAATTAAACATGTCAAAAGCCTGTGCTGAGTTCACAGGGTGATTTTCTGAATGTTCTTCATCTGATGATGAACTGTCAAATAAGGCGGCATTTGCTTTCTTGGTCATTTGCCTTCCTTTACACGCATGACGCCAGTGGCCGTACGCTTTACAAAGGAAGCATTTACGTGCTTTTTTAAAGCTTTTACGTTCCTTATCATGACTATTTATGAAGTTCTGTAAGTATGTAAGATATGCCGGATTCTGGTCACACATTTCACTTTGGTGGTGTGAAATTTTACAGAATCTACAATGATTGTATTTCTCAGAAGTAGGCTTATATGTTCTTTGCCTATTGTAGGGTTCTGATCGAGGTTTTTCATAGTTAGCAGCTGCTACGAAGTTTGTATCAGTAGCCTCACTAGCAAAACAATGTTTATTGGCTGTATAGTAAGCCGAACCACGTCTCTCAATCTCTTCTACACTCATACATTCATTCTCTTGCAAAAATTTTGAAAATGATGATGGAAGGGATGTGATGAGTTTATCCCTGATGATGAGATCTTCTAACTTATGAAAGTCTTTATTTACTTTGGCTGCTGAAAGCCATTTTGTAAATACGTCTCGGACTACAGAGACATAGTCAGAGAACGTTTGAGTAGGTTTTGGACTCAATTTGCTGAACTGCTCTCTGTAACCCGCCTCATCTAGCATAAAATGTGACATAATTTTTGACTTTATATAGTGGTACTCTTTTCTGAGGTCTTTGGGGATAGTCTCTATGACTTTCAGAGGTTCCCCTGACAAACTCCTCATATAAATAATGTTCCATTCAGAAACTGGGACCCGATAATGGTCCATTAAGGTTTCAAAATTCTGGGTGAACGCTGCAATGCAGTCACCTGAGGTATAATTTCTAACAATACCTTGATACTTTTTGTACTGGTTTTCTTTTTCCAGTCTTTCAGATTTCTTAGACTCTTTGTCTATGGCCGTATCGGCTTCAAGCTGTTTAATTTTGAGTTGTAGTTCAAGCTCTTCTCGTTTACTTTGAGATGAGATTTCTGCCCTCCTCACTTCAGTATCTAACTCTGCCCGCTTTAATGCTGTTTCTGCCTCTGCCTGCTTTAATGCTGCTTCTGCTTGCTTGGCAGCTCTTTCAGCCGCTCTTTCCTCGCGTTCGCTAGCTTTTTCTTGTACTAGGAGGTGTTCAGAATATTTTGTTTCACTCCACTTTGTTAACTCGTCACCAGTTAACTGTAGCCTTAAACCCATCTCGATGAAGTCGTTTAAAGAAGACATGATGGAATGTTTAAATGACAATGAGTTCTCAGACACACAATTTGTTACAAGGTGTTAGTAACGTGAAAAATTTACAATCTTGTTGAACTTACAATTTATGCCCAAATTTGCATCCGAAAGTATATACAAAAAATATACTCAAGTGTACTGGATGCGGTCGAGAACGGTTCAAACCAGGGCTAGAAACTGTAAGGTCGCTACTTCAAGGACAAATGACCTCTCCGGGCAACGGTTTCAGATGGCACAGACAACCTGCTTTCTTTTGGGAGGAAATAAGTTAGAATCTACCTTTATGTGATGTGTATGCTTGTCACTAAGTTTTGATTAGGTTTGTATGGCGTTGAGTGTAATTGTAGGTCGTAATGTCGTCGGTCAACAATTTTTTTTCAAATCACAAGTTACTTTCTTTCCCAAACTTTCTGCTTTCCACAACTAACTTCACGAATACAATCTAGATATATTTCAACAATCCACAACTATGATGACACATCACTTACATCAAGATGACATTCAGTAAGGACATAGACATCATGTTTACAAGATGGCGACAAGGTCAAAATGGCGACAAGTTACATAATCACTGATGTTTTACACGTTTACAAGTTCAAACAATCTAAGCGGACGAGCTCTCCACGTTCACACATGTCAGGATCTTAAACCTGGCTCGTTGGACCTAACATATGTGAGACAAGTACAAGTACAAAATGATTGGACTTGACACACAATGACACTGAGTTCAATGGATTTATTTACAAGTCACATGCAATACGATCTAGTTTGGCATGTGATGATCATTACTATACATATACAATACATCAGTACACTTACAGACAAACCCCACAGCTTCACAGTCTATCTCACAAGATATACAAGCACTCGACTTTCGGGCACAGAACTACACGAAGCCTTTCTCAACCCACACGTCCTGTCATGTCCGAGTTCCCAAGCCGTCTCCCGGTTTCCCCGCACAGCGCTTGCCCTGTGGATTGGCTTCACGAGGACTGCGTGCGTCTTGCTTTGTCCTTGCCTGACCGCTGACTATCACGTCAGCCAGCAACCTGTGGGCAGGTAACTGGTGCTCGCCTGGCGGGCGTAACGATGTTACTGCATCCCGGTTGGAGATTATTCGCCTGGCGGGCGTAACGATGTTACTGCATCTCGGTTGGAGATATTGGAGATTATGACAGGGCAGTAGAAATATTCTTTGCGAGCAACCGCATTTAGGAGCCATGAGAAGCAGATACCTTCGTGAAATAAGGGAAATGCGCAAAGAAAATTATGGCATGGTGTGTTTGGATGAAATGTAGATCAAAGCGCACCACACAAGTGATAAGGAATGGCAATCAGTGGATGGACAGATAAAGCGATATGTGCCCAGTAGTATAGGACAGCTTTTGGTCATGGCCCATGCTGGTAATACGCATAATGACTTACAACAGAATGCTGGGCTCGTGTTCGTATCAAAGCATACATACAATAGGGACTATCATAATAAGATGAATGGTAATGTATTTAGAGATTGGCTCGAGAATACTGTGCTTCCATCCCTAGATAGACCGTCGTGTCCAATTAAGGACATCAATGTTGTTTCCCAAGAAGACAAAATACCTACAGCATCGAGCACAAAGGGAGCAATAAAGATATGACTCCGAATGGAAAAAATACCATTTCCAGAAACGTATTTCTAGCTAGAATTGTTGTCCCTTGTAAAACAGACCCAAAAAGCAAGAAATATCAAATCGACAAGTTGATAGAAGCGCAGCGTCATGGGTGCTTGAGACTTCCGCCGTACCATTCTCATTTTAACCCTATAGAACTTGTATGGGCTAAAATTAAAGGACAGGTGGCAGCTGACAATACTATATTCAAATTGTCTGACGTCAGGATACTAATCCAGTCCGCGCTATTAAATATTGATAAAAGTTACTGGAAAAATGTGAGGACCATGTGTTGAAAGAGGAAGAGGACTATTGGAGAAAGGATGGATTGAATTTTATGCAACCGAGAGCAGTCATCAACCTACTGGAATCTTTCGACACAGATTAAGGCCTGAGCAGATTGCAGACCTTAATCCACGTGCACACCAACTGGGATATTTTCCTACAAATATTCAGAAGAATTGCAGGCCCTAAACATTACAGCATCAGCATAATGTCAATGGCAACAGTTTGTATTCCACAGTGATGAATTTTAAATTCCGCAAGCCCTCAGCGGTGACAAATAACTGTATTGAAGAAAAAAAAACACAACAAAAACAACACACACACACACACACACACACACACACACACACACACACACACACACACACACACACACACACACACTAAACGCATTGAATTGAGAGGACATTGAGGAGACAGCACACGTGCATACGAATCAATCTATAAACTTCAATGAAAAGAGGACCAACATCTTAGTCGTTAAGAAGAAAGCCCACTACAGAGGCACTGACAACTATTTTCATAGTGCAAAACAGGTAATCATGTTCCGTCTCTGAACGGTAATCAGCAGAGTAGACAATCTTTTACGAAGACTCAAAGCGGGTCTGTCACCCATGTGTACATGTGAACAAACTACACAGACAGCTGAACAGATCCTTAAAAATGGAAATATGATGACTAAATTGCGGTATCATTTTTGGTCACTCCATACGCACATTAACGCACAGCTATTTGGAAGCTTTCACGAACTCAATATAAAAAGCTATCATGAATACTTGTGTACACATTATTAACCAGCAGCTGAAGAAACAAGAAGGAAATGAAAAATAAGGTAAGAAATATATTCCTTATACTTTCCTGTCAATTTATAAATTATTTACCCCATCCATCCATCCATCCATCATGTGCCATGCCGGTAAGCGTGGGCGGTCATGTTCTGCCATCTCACTCGATCAACAGAGTCGTGGATCAGTTCCGTGTTTCTGTCTCGACCATGCCACAAGGCCAAGCCATCCATATACTTGTTTCTAGGTCTTCCCCTTGGTCTGTTCCCCTCGATCTTACCAGTTGTCACCAATTTCTCCAAATCATTTCTTCTCATAACATGCCCAAAAAATTGTGACTGTCTACGTCTAATATCTCTGATCAGTTTACTATCTTCATTTGTTTCTTGAAGGACTTGTTCATTGGTATTTCTGGCTGTCCATGGTATTCTTTGCATTTTCCTCAGAAACCACATTTCTACAGCCATCAGATGTTTTTCAGCCTGGCTGCTCATTGTCCAAGCTTCACATCCATATAAAAGTACAGGTTCTATGTAGCATCTCAACACTCTTTTTCTCGTTTCAATTGACATCTTTTTATTGGTCAGTATGTTTTTCATCTTGCTAAAGGCTATTTTTGCCATGGCGATTCTTGTTCTAATCTCTTCAAGGCATCTCCCATCAGATGTTATTACTGTTCCGAGATAATTGTACCTATTCACTTGTTGAAGAATATTCCCATTTACTTGTATATTACACTGTGGTATTTCGTTCTTCCTAGTGACGACCATAATCTGTGTCTTTTTACAATGTAATTCTAACCCTTGTTGTTCACTGTGTGTAACAACCGCATCTACTAAATTTTGCAGGTCCTGTTCATTGTCTGCAGTCAAGACTGTATCATCTGCATATCTAATGTTATTGATGCATCGTCCCCCAATGTTGATTCCTTCCATATTTTCAATATTTCTGAAAATATTTTCACTGTACAGGGAAAACAGATCTGGAGACATTACACACCCCTGTCTCACACCTCTCTTAATAGGCTGCTATTGGCTTACTTCATTATCAACTCTTATGGCAGCTTGTTGTTTCCAATATATGTTTTTTTTTACAAGTCTAAGGTCTTTCCCATCAATTTGTAGATCTTCAAGCATCCTTATCATGTTGACATGTCTCACTTTATCAAAAGCCTTTGTGTAGTCAATAAAGCAAAGGTGTAGATCTTTGTTTACTTCTATAGAACATTCGATTACGGTTCTCAGTATATACACAGCATTTACTGTACCCTTGCCTACTACAAACCCACATTGTTCTTCTCCTATTTCAGGTTGTATTTTCCTCCTAACTCTTTGCATGATAATTCTTAGCAAAATCTTCGTGATGTGACTCATTATACTAATTGTTCGATGTTGATCAGATTCCAAGGCTCCTGATTTCTTTGGGATTGCAATAAATACAGAATTACATAACTCATGAGGTATATTTCCCCATGCCTCTGTAAATTCTCTGTCTTTACTACACATTGCACCCCTCTCGGGATTCTCCGTGGTGAAGTGGTCAAGCCGTCTGACTCGGGCTCCGATGGTTGTATTTTCGATTCCGGTTCGATTTCGAGTCCTCCAATTCACGAGTGCATTTTTTCGGAGACTCCCGAGGGTCGTCGCTGGAGCTACGGAGTTCGTGCTTTGTGCGACGATTTCCGCGCTGCGGAAAGAAACGGAGCCATATGGGATAAAAACCCGGTGCAATGCAGCCGACCCTGTCGAATTTTAAGCTACTTCTTTTATTGCACCAACTCCCATACGAATCCGGATACGCCTTGTGTCGTCATGTGAATTGGCGGGGCGTTCCTTACTGTAAAAACAAGTTTGTTAGCGAGAAATCACTAGTTTTTCAGCAAAACATCAAAGAAATGTCGCCGCTTTCGATGACTTAAGTTGCTTTTGGACCTATCAAAGGCATTTGGACCTATCAAATATACTCCTTGGTTGGGGGTAAATATAAGACGGCAGGAAAAATTTCATAACGATGCAACAGACAGTTTTCAAAATAATTGATCGTGAATGAAGGCAACCAAATGTGGACATACTATAGCAGCATGTTTTACAAAGTTTTTGTTTGCGAGACGACGTCTAAATAAAAGCCGCTTTGTCACGCTTCACGCATTTCCTCGGATTTATTTTTCTATCGTTTCGATATGTACAATTTCTGACATAAATTGTAGTATTGGGTTACCATTTACGCAGAATTTTCATGTGATTACTTCTTTGGCACCGAAGCAAAGTGCCTTAGATTATTTGTTTATACATTTTGTGATGTGCTCACGCGATTCAGCGTCATTTAAAACCACTATATTCAAAATTTCACCATCGTGCGTTAATCGGTCACTGCCATATTACAGTAAGCGCAGATGACATGACACATGTTTTTTTTTGTGGAATCAAGGGGACACATCTATTCCCAAACTACGCAAGGGGGAATAACTGGCGTTATTTAAAAAATTATTATTTTAATCATTAATTTGCAAATTTCACAAAATATGTTAATTTAATTAATTGTTTAATATTTTATCTTGTATTTGGTATTAATTTCTGTAGATTTAATCACTATTTACATGTTATTACGTGTTTATTAATTGTGGCAATATATCCATATATAAAATTATTACAAGTAATTTGGCTTCAGTCATTTTTCCTAAAGCTGAAGTTACCTGAGTTACGTGTCGACATTGTCCGGGTGTCCATTACCCACTTTCTTCACAACGTATACAACTTCGCTTTTTCTTGTCATCATTGTTATTGTTGTGTCATTTTCTTTACACTCAGACGCTACGCGGCGATTGTCCGCTGTAGATAATCCTATATAAAGTGATAACAACTTGTGTATTGACAACTATCCCATTATGGGAGAAAAAAACTCTGGTTTCTCTTCACAAACGAATAAATCTTTCGCGTTTTATCTTTCGCTATACAAACGAATAAATCTTTCGCCCTTTAAGCCGCAGTGTGGGACGCAGAGGTGTTTCCAAGGCACCAGGGCAGGGCCATGACCTATTGACGCGTCCTCGTCGAGCGTCCTGGGCAACAGGTCCCTTCGGGTTCCTGGCTAAGGTCAATAGGATCGCCGATTCCTCCGATGTCGGAGAGTGTCTGCCTGTATGGCGAGGAACCACCAGTCTGCAAACCAATAAGCCAGACATGGGACAACGGATACTCACGCAAACCTCAGGTCCTGTATGACATCACACTGATGTTCGACAACAGGATGCCTTCATCCGATATACAGGACTTCGCGTTGGAGCTCAAGCCAACGAACACAAGCAAGCAAGCCGCAGTGTGAAATTGTGTATTTTTTCCGGATTTAGTAGTGATATTCGTTGGTTTTTGATTTTCTGGATATTTCCCCGGAATTATTACCTGAAACAACAAATTTTTCAATATGTATTCGAATATCACGATGTCGGGATCTCGATAAATGACTACGATGTCCAGCTACTCCACCAGTCCGGAACGATAGTGTGTTCCATAACTGGTCCCGGGGCGGCTGCTAAAGCAACACCCGCACTTATTATGAGTGCCCTAACTGGTCCAGGAGGTGTACCTTTTGGGGGAGTCGTCGACCTGCATAGGTTCGAAGTTCCCACTAGGTGGTACTTTCACCTGTCAGCAGAGGTTCAGAAAGCCGTGTATGACAAGATACACGGCAAAAAGTTTTCTCTACCAAGTCTAGGGATAGACATATCACTACAACATCTAGACAAAGAAAGGGACAGGCTGACCATCCACTGGCTACCTGTCACGATTGCTCCTCAAGGAGTTAAAAAAACTGGTGCACAGTATTACTGGAGACGACAAGGCTGAGGTCTTTAGGATAAAGAATGGGGCTGGCAAGTGGGGAGCGCTCTGCAACCCAACATACGGAACTACACTCCCGGTATAACGAACAATAACCACAGAGTGTTGATCACGATGCCGGGGAGAAAGACCGATTGTCCAGCGTGTGGCCAAAACAACCACTGGGCAAATAAATGCCCTAGTCGACGACAATCGACGACACCAATAGCAGCAGCAGTAAGTGTTCAAAGCCAAGAAGATTTCCCACCGCTCGAAAGAGAAACCTCTCCATGGGGAGAGATTGAACTGACACAAACCCTCAGCAGTCAAATCAACACACAAGAAAATAATACACAAGACATAAATACAAGAAATGAAGACTCTGACGGTTTTAAAGTCGTCAGCAAACCAAAGAAGAGAACATGGGCTAACAGAAGACCGCAGTCAAAACACAGCGACGACACAGAAACAGACGATTTATCACTGCCAAAGAAAGAAAAAGTCAAAGTCACTATAGGCAAGACAAAGGAAACTGAACAAGAACAACAAGAGGAGACACAAGTACAAGACGAAGACGACACATACAGCATACCAGACACTCTCTTCGTAGACACAGACACAAGTGATAAGAACGAGGAACAAGATGATCCTCCCACACAAACGGTTGACGCTACAGACCTGCTCGCCTAAATGTACCCAACAAGGATAATAATTTTGCATGTGATTCTATACACTTATTATATCTCATTCATTTGATTTTACTTAAATTATAATGACTAGTGATTTAGTTATTATTACTTTAAACATTTGTGGTATACGTACAAAATTACAACATATTATCACACTAATAAACAAACACAAAAGAGATTTTCTACTACTACAAGAAACAAATATATGTTCAAAAACATTCGCACAACATATCACCACACAGCTAGGCCTCAGACATTCATGCTTTAGTTTAGGCACACACAAAATTGGGTCAGGAACAGCTATTCTGCAGACATCAGACAGGTGGGACATAATTAAAACACACACGGATAACCATGGACAAATCTCCATAATACAGGTAGAAAACACTATACATGCATACACCATAGTGAACATACATGCACCACCAAATTACAATCATCAACCAAACTTTTACCAAGATTTAGACACCTTACTTATACAAACATACAGAGGGCAAAATATTATCCTTGCAGGGGATTTCAATTTTGTACTCTCAGATTTGGATATCGTAGGGGCAGGTAAGGCAGGAATCAAGACACAATTAAGGAGAAATGACAAAAGTGGAATACATCAACTGGATATACTAAAGAATACCCTAGACACACACACAATTTAATAGACGCTTTCCGATACAGACACCCTAATAACATTGCAACAACACACAAAAATAGGGCTTACAATAGATCAGCCGGATTAGATAGAGTATACTCACCTTCAACACACCAAATAATACACACAAAACATCTACAAGAGACATTACAATACACAGATCACAAAGCAGTACTAACACATATCACTACAGACACTACAAACACAAGGCCATCAAAAAAACACCACATTGGAAGTTCAATAACTCCTTACTCCAAAATACAGGTTATTTACAACATGTGACACAACTTATTCTAACATACACTAATAGTACACCCACGGACAACATAACACAAATTTGGGATTTACTAAAAAATACAATACGGTATAGAACACAACAGTTAGCATCCATCATACATAAAGACAGACTACAACAAGAACATATCCTACAGACAGCAATACAACTCACAAAACAGACTGACAGGAATGCACCACACCTACACACACTAGAATCACAATTAAAACAACACCAGCAACACACATTCCGTGGTGCACTCCTTCGAACTAAACTAAATAACATATCAGAAGAAAGTCCCAATAGACAGCACCTTGCATTAGAGCAAAATATTCAACGCAACAGACAAATAGGAGCAATAACAGACATGCAAGGAAACACACAAACAGAGACAGTACATATACTAGAAACATTCCAACAGTACTACACTGACCTATATACAGCAGAACCCGCCAACACACAAACACAAAATAGGTTCTTACAATACACAAAACAATTGTCAGACACAGATAAAGACACACTAGACACAGAGCTTACATTAACAGACATAACACATGCACTCAATCAAATGCAAAAAGACAAAATACCAGGACCAGATGGACTCACAGTAGAATTCTACCAACACTTCTTTCCTATCCTAGGCAATTTCCTTCTAAAAGTCTACCAAGAAGCTTTTCATAAACAAGAACTCCCAAACACTTGCAACATGTCATATATAACACTCATACTAAAGACAACACAGACAAAACACAGCCGAAAAACTATAGACCCATCTCATTATTAAACACAGACTACAAAATTCTAGCAAAATCGCTTGCAAACAAAATTAAAAACTTCATGCCATCACTCAACCACCCAGACCAACAGTGCAGTATTCAACACAGAAACATACACCAACATACACACTTCATTAGGGATTTCATTACATACACCCACCAGAGAGACTGTCAATCCTCTCTCTTATCTTTAGACCAGGAGAAGGCCTTTGACAGAATCTCACACTCATACTTACACAAAACACTAGCACACTGTAACATAGGACAGTACTATAGACAGTGGATAGAAATATTGTATAAAAATCCTGAAAGTAAGGTACTGGTGAATCATTCACTTACTGGCAGTTTCAGAATCAATAGATCTGTCAGACAAGGGTGTCCACTATCACCAGTCCTATATGTACTAACACTAGAACCACTCTTAGAAGCAATTAGACAGGACACTAACATTAAAGGTACATTTATACAAGGGTCTGGAGAGCGGAAATTAATTGCTTATGCAGATGACACCGCTTTCTTCCCTACAACCAACACTTCCATAACGAACATACTTCACACCTTCAGACAGTTTGGTGAAGGAAGTGGGGCCAAAATAAACATACAGAAGTCTAAAATAATGGGTCTGGGGAAGTGGAAGAATAAAGCAGATTTCCCCCCGGATCTAACAGTCACAGACAACATGAAGATTTATGGGATCACTTTTGCATCCAATCCCAGAAAAACACACACAGGAACATGGCAATCACTGACAAAACAAATTATAGACATACTACATAGGTTCAAATACAAGACATCAACAATTTTATTTTTGTACGAAGCACTATTGTAAACACCTTCATCTTTCCTAAAATACTATATTTAGCCACAGTGTTAGACCCCCCAAAACAAACAATCACAGACATAAACAAACACATCAGACAATTCATCTTTAAAAACACAATCCACAGTATAAAGAACAAGACTTTAATACAAGAGAAGACTAGAGAGGGGGTCGCACTACAGGACCTTAACACAAGAATACAAGCATTAAGATTCAACCACATAGGACGCATCATCAATCATCCAGATCAACACTCACTAGCATTATACTATATTGCAATTAGATTCCACAGAATTAAGAAAATAGACAAAACAACACCGCACTATTATGGCACACTACCGCACTTCTACAGAACATGTATGCAAGCAATTCAAGGTAATGAACACTTAATACAACAGACAACCAAGCAGATATACAAATATTTAGTACAACAACAAGCCCCACCACTACACCTGAGAATCAAAAGAGGATACAAATATCACATGAAAGACTACAGCTGCACCTTCACTAACTTACACAACAAACATATCACATCAAAATCCAAAGAAATAACATACAGGCTAATTTATAATATGACCCCGACAACAGAGAGAGCTGCACAAACATCCAAGCAAATAGCCCCATGCAAATTATGTAGACAAAATATTCAGGAAACAGAGGACCATCTCTTCTATGAATGCCCAGCAATCACAGCCACTAAGACTGCACTGCAACAATTAATAGAAACACACACAAACAAGAAAACTGACGCTTATAAAGCCATTTTCCTAAATACAATACCCACAGCCACAAAAGACAAACACACTAAACTTCTTGTTGCACTGGCGGAGTATAGAAACTTAATATGGTCGAGTAGAAACTCGGCCACCCACAATCACCAAACAATACAACCACACACACTAGCAAAGATTTTTCAACAAAAAATCTCCCAGCTATTCGCAGATTAATAAACAAGAGCCACCCCCATCAAGCTTCACACTACATAACATACATGTTCAAACACACACTCTCACGGTATATTTCTATACTCCGCATGTGTACCACTAAGCCCAATCATTTAGGAACAAAGCGCCAAATAACTGAATAAATGTTCCTTCTTTGTTACTGAGTCCTGGAGCCCAACCTAGACAGAACAATGGGACAGTGGTCTTTGTGAGTCAGTGGTCTTGTCGACCGAAGGTTGACCTCGGTAGGAACAGCTCAGGTTATCTCTTTTTTTTTTTTTTTTGGAGCATATCCTTTTACAGGACTTAGCTGTCAACACCAGCATCTTTCAGCTGTATGTTGATCTCTTGGCAAGATTACGCTCAGTAGTTTGCCATTGCTTTCTGAGCGGCCGGCTCACATACCCCGTAGGTTACCGATGCGATTCGAACCACTGCTGATTTGAACCGTCATCACGTTACCTACGAGAGTATACGAGATTAACGAGAAAAGTCATAACCTCTAAGCCACGAAGCCGGCTTATCTCTTTAGTGAACCTAATAAATTCCATTCTCTTTACGCTCTCTCTCTCTCTCTCTCTCTCTCTCTCTCTCTCTCTCTCTCTCTCTCTCTCTCTCTCTCTTCTCTCTCTCTCTCTCTCTCTCTCTCTCTTTCTCCCCCCCCCACCCCAAACATGAATGACTATATGCTGTATTCGCAAATGGACAACTTAACAAATTCCAATCTGTTTACGCGCTCTCTCTTTATCCCTCCCCTCCCCCTCCCCAGCTCCCTCTCTCTCCATTCCTCCTTGTTGACCGAGTTCCTGGTCTCAACCCAGCCCACCACAAGCAAATCCTGGGCACTTGCGATTAAGTCGAGGGCTGTCATTCAGCAATAATATTGAATTCACTTACAGGAAACTAATGCATGAGACTGCCTGCAGTGTAAAGCGTGGGGCGGCTTTTGCCGTTTCGACCTTGACACCAACATTTCATTTAATGTATATATTGTGGCTGTGGAAGAGAACGCGTGGTGTATGGAAGGTTTATAAGCGTGTGTGAATTATGGGTTTAGAATGAACGAGGGGAAGGAATCATCACCACATCATAGTCGTTGTAACGAGTTCGCCTTGGGTAGTGAGAGTGAACCACTCCCGAGGTGTCTCTAGCACTCCCGTGTATTCTAGCCCCAGGGGTTGGACAGGCCGATACACAATTTGTCCCTGTGGTTGATCTCAAATTAGTTATATGAGTCCACAAGCCCCTCCAGATTCTAGACCCCCACTAACTACCTACTCCTGTGGAACAATGAACACTTAGGCATCGCCCGAGACCACATTCAATAAGTATACAAAGAGCAAGTCAACATATATCAACTTTATTCTACCCCTGAGAATATAAAACTGAAATGAATATCCTGAGAGAAAAATCTATTTACATAAATAGAAGATAAGGTAGAGACAGAATCAGAGATGTGGTATTCCTCATTAAGTTGAGAAGTAGAGTGGATGCAGATGTCCCGTCCAGTCGGTCCGCCACTCACCCGGCCTCCTTCCAGTGAGATGACTTGGACCTTGGTGACCACTCCGTCTCCCATCGTGGATCAACAACAATAGAGTTCCTGCTGGACTTCACTCAACTGGACCAACTGCCTCTTCCTCATACAGTACTAAGTCACTGCGAATAAAGTACTGCACCGGTATCTGTAATCACTATCTGGACTACAATCCTCCTGGATTTAACTCCAACTAATCTTAACCTTAATGAATGTCAATAGCCTATGACCAATCTAATGGTCGATTGGTAGCACATTACTCATGAGTGATGAATCTGTCACTGACCAATTTAACGGTCTCACACTTCAAACACATTAGCACTGAGTTTTGTCTATGTTCATGACCAATTCAATGGTCCCTAACTGATAGCACAGTAACACTGGGTTTCGATTCAGTTCTTTGACCAATTCAATGGTCCCTTACTGATAACACAGTTCACTGCTCGGCGCATCAGATAATGTAACATAGTTCAAAGTCTGCACACGGTTTCAATATAATAGTAGAATCTGATACATATTTCTTTTAGAGACAATATTCAGGTTGAACTAGATTCCCTAGTCCCTTGACACATCACTTTCTTTGGGTCTCTTATACGGAAGCTGGTGTAGGTCTCATCATGACCTTCCACTAAAGCTGTCGTAGGAACCTCCTAAGTGTAGGAATAAACATGTTTCCGCGTTTAGGCAGAACCACCGCATTTGTGTACGGTCAGGTGTCTCTTGTCATAGAGCATGATTGCTCAAATTACTGAAAGCTCCTTCTGAAATATTATATCTTCACAAGTATAAACTCAACAACAAACCATCGTGTCCCACACGTGCACCGTCAGGGCACTTGAATCTCTGGATGCACCTTCATACATAATGGGTCACCCTGGCATATGGTGTGGTTAAGTCAGGCGAGGTAAGTATATGGTTCAACCCTTCGCTGTAGCATACGAAGTGGTTTCCGGCCAACAACAAATCTAGTTGACAGGTTCCTCAACAGGCAAACTCCTGAAAAGGGAGGGCGACAGGTGAGAGTACTCTGGCCCAAACATTGGTCCACATGCATCCTATCAATAGCTACTCAACTCTCAGTCATGCTACTTAGTTATACAAATAACTAATGCATTATCTCTATTTGGAGAGTAGCTAAGCCTGGGGTCGTGGATGTCAGCTGGCCTCAAGAGAACAGCCCGTCAAACAAAGTAAGAATCAGAATGACGAGTCTGATCATAGGTCTCACCTATCCCTAATCATCTACCAGTTGTCGCTAACGTCACTATTGAAAGTAAGCTGCTATCTTAGTTCTAAAATTAATTGAACTAAACACCAAGGTAAAGAGTCCCTGGACTCGTTCCTAACATCATCAATGTTCATTAAGAAACATAATATTGATCAATATACCATCCCTCGGGATATAGGAATAGTACATGATCACATCCCATATGTACACAAGCCTGTTTGCTGGTGGGACCACCTGCCCACGCCATAGCAAACTCTTCTTATTAGACTCTGCCTTAGAGTCAAGCAGCCTTCTTGAGAATACATGTTCCCCACATGTTCCAAGGGTAATGTTCCAGTTCCGCCCTTTCAAGTGGGTTAGCCTTGGTCGGACCGAACTTCATCGTTGGTCTGGTTTACCAACCTATACTTTCATAACTTGCTTTCACATCCCCCATATCCTATATGTCCACTGTCTCATACAGCCTCCTTTCATCCCTCCATACTTCCAGCACCTTAGCATTCACTCGCACTAGCACCAGTATGAAAGAAACAGGATAGCTTAGACAAGAATTCAGAACGCATGTTTATATCGCGACGGCACGCATTGTTATCACGAGTCGACCTATTCGGCGTTCGGAATTACTCCAGGAAGTATCACATGCCATGACCTAATATATATACACAATGTCACATCATATATATATATATATATATATATATATATATATATATATATATATATATATATATATATATATATATATATATATATATATATATATATATATATATATATATATATATATATATATATATATCACCAAAGCCGACTTACCTTACCACAGAAATCCGGTGTTCCACACAATGAATTCACTATTAAGTTACTACACAATAGTTACATCATTCCTGGTGGCACAGAACTACGTTCTTCCTTTACTTAGTAACTAAGCACAATTTTGTCTGAATCTCCACCTACCAACTTACCTGGTTTTCTAACCGTTCTTCTGGCTTCAGCAACTGACTGACATAAATCTAAGTTTCTATCAGGCACAAGTAACTATGTTTTATTCTAACACAGCAACCTAATCGATGCAACGATTAGCAATATATGGTACATATATTTTGAACCTAGATCGCCCACATCGCATTCCGGCGTTCCTAACAGCTGATTCACGAGCACACAGTAAGCAAACCCACGATTAGCCGTCAACTGCGTTATCGATCGGTTTGCTCATTAGTATGCAAGGACATCCGCCAAGGTAATGAGGTGAGAACATTGTCGTGTGCTACACACGTACAAAGTTAAATGATTTAAACAAATATGTACCTGAATGTTGAAAACCAGATTTCCAGTCAGCTTCAGAACTGTTCAAGGGCTTCTCAGCTTCCTTTCCATAACAGTCAGCCGAATCATGGTTGAGGTGAGACGCAACACAAAAATGGCTCACATCAGGCCTGCGTCTGCTCTCTCCGAGCAAAAGTAAGTGAATGACTGGTTTAGCCAATTTCCGCCTTCGTGCCAACTCAACGCGCACGAGAAGCGAGTGATTCTTGAGAAAAGACACTTTCTCGGGAAACCGTCATTCCCCGCCTAGAATTTCTAGATCTCTCTGCACGAGAATCTAGTGCTATACCCAGCCTCACGGGTCACTCAAATTCAGGTGCTCCGAGAAGATTCTAGATAGTAATTCCTCCATCGGCTTCCCTCAGTCTATTTTTAGCTGGGAAAGTCCCCCGATGACGCGCCAAAATAGTGCGGGATCATTACGACCCAAGACAGATAAACGCGTTTCGTCACATAGGCCCCCACTTTAAGAGGATCGACCCCGTCGTTCCACTTCTACGCACAAGCTGTCTAGGTCGTTCTTTCTTCCTTCTCAGAGACCGGATGGCGGGTGAGGAAGTCTAACCCGTCAATATTTCATAGGATACTTTTACCACCTTTGGTGGGGTGACAAGCTATTCAGTATCACGGGTGATCAACGCCTACTCCGCTACTGCGATCGGGCATCTCGCAGTGTCTTGCGGACCAGAGCTCCCGTCTCGATCTGATTTAACGATCGTTCCTGCCAGAGTTTACTGGACTTCTGCAACTCCAGCTTCCCCTTTCGAGGACCCAGCTGGACTGCAGTCGGTCGGGTTGAGGGACCAGGGGTCTGTGTCCGTTCCGACACAACACACCTCTTCCGACCACGGTTCTCAGTGTAGCTAGCACTCAGGGTGTTCCTTTGGCCGGTCATGTTCCCCCGAGCACCGGGCTGAACCGAAGAAGGTACCTGCACATACATATAGGACTTCCTATGGTGTGACAGGCTTTCCGCTACCTGACCTGAACCCCGAACCGTTCTCTCAGCGAATCTCTGCGCCCTTGGGCTGGTGGACTTATCATCGGGCTTCCCCTCATAGCGCATGAGGAGACTGGAATGGAAAGTAGCAGACTTTCCCAGGATCGCCACTCCATAGTGCTTGTGGAGCCCCACTTTATCCACTAGGAATGGGCCCTGCCACCCGATTTCGAATTCGTTCCCCTCGATTGGGAGGAGTACTAGAACTCGGTCTCCAACCACTAAGGATATCTTCGTCTGCGTCCGTTTCTCAGGTGTGCATTTACGGCACTCCGGACAAGACCTAATATACCTGCGCACGTCGCCTGTCATTCCCGGCCACCAATAGTACCGGGATAGACACTTACTGGTTGTCCCTACAGTCAGATGTCCGGTTGGGGACCTGACATGTACCGTTCACAGCAGATTAGCTCTGAAGCTCCCAGGAACCAACTTACGTTCCTTCTGCCGCTTCTCTGATCCGGTCTGAATTAACGGTGACCGGTTGTCAGATTCGAACTTACCCTGAGTTAACGGGTTTTCATTGTTGGGCAACCATTCTTAACAAGGACACTCCGTCGCATCCTTGCTCCGAGCACTACTCATTCCATCCGGGTGAGTTTTCTGGAGACTTACCTTTTCTAGACCCTCTTCCTCTGGATATCTGACCTGCCTAGACTTATGGATGCTAGGGTGTTCTGGTTCTCCCAGAAACACGTACTTCCGGCCAAGAATTAGGGGATAGAGAGGATTCGGTACTACTGCCGCCTGAATGCGTCCAGTAACGTACTTGCTCCGAATCTCCACATTGGCAATCGGGCAACGTAACGATACAGCACTCCTACTAGCTGGCTGTATCTCCGTCATCTCCCCGGTGAGTTGTCTGGGCCTGTCAGGTGGGATGCAATTACAGCAGGAAATTGCAATCCTGTGTCATAGAGGCACATCACCTGTTGCCCATTCACTTCTACTCTCTCAACCATATTCCCTTAACAATCGGAACTTGGAATGTACGCACCCTACTTGACAGAGATGGCGCGTCGGGTCCAGAGAGATGAACAGCACTGATTGGGAGAGAGCTGGGCAGGTACAACATCGACATTGAAGCCTTGGCGAGACACGACTTGCAGAAGAAGGCCAAATCTGTGAAGTAGGTACCGGCTACACATTCTTCTGGAGTGGAAGGACAAGCGAGGAAAGACGCCAGTCCGGTGTGGAATTTGCCATTAAGTCGGCCCTTGTTGGCAAACTAGCTGGATTTCCGAAGGCTATAAACGATAGGCATATGACCATTAAGTTGCCCCTGCTGAATGGAAGGAAGCATGCAACTATCGTGAGTGTCTACGCACCAACCATGACCAATGAAGATAATGTCAAGAACAAGTTCTATGAGGACCTGCACAATGTATTAATATCTGTTTCCCAAAGGAGACAATCGTTCCTTGTGGATTTCATTGCCAGATTAGGAACGGACACCGCCTCTTGGAGTGGTATCATTGGAAAGTACGGAGTCGGAAATTGTAACAGCAATGGACTCCTCCTCCTTCAGACCTGTGCCGAACACAATCTCCTGATCACCAAGACAATTTTCCCTCTTCCCATAAGAAATAGGAAATCGTGGATGCACCCTCGCTCGAAACACTGGCACCTCATTGACTATGTCATCGTCAAGAGGAGTGACAGACAAGATGTTCGGGTGACAAAATCCATGTGTGGTGCCGAATGTTGGACAGACCATCGTCTGATCATTTCAAAATTAAATATGCACATCAAACCACCACGGCGTCCTCAAGGGGTAAAAGTTTTTTTTTTAAAATGTCACCCGCCTAAACAGTCAAAAAGCGCAGCTGACGTTTGAAAATATGTTGGATGACAGCCTCAAGCCCAATTCCGCAGCTAAACCAGACGCGGAAACAGAGTGGAGAGCCATAAAGGACACAGTTAACAACTCTGCTTTGGAAATCCTGGAAGCATGAAGACTGGTTTATGAAAATTCTGAGGACGTCAACCAATTGCTGGCCGAGAAACACCTCCACAAGGCATCTTTGAACGACGCAAAAAAAAAAATGACGTAAAAAAGATGCCTTTAATAACATCCGGAGAGTAGTTCATCATAAACTTCGGCACATGCGGGACTCCTGGCTGAGCAACAAAGCTGATGAGATTCAAGGCTTTGCTGACAGACATGATATAAACAACTTCTACGACTCACTGAAGGCGGTCTTTGGTCCTACATCGCCAGGCATATTTCCTTTCCTTAGTGCAGATGGGGGAACATTGGGTCAATAGTCCACTTCACGCCAATCCTGTGACAACCATCTTGGCATCTTCTTGCTCTCAGTTGCAGGTAAGATACTCGCCAGAATTCTTCTCAATCGCCTTACAGCCCATCTCGACCAAGGTCTTCTTCCTGAGAGTCAATGTGGCTTCAAAAAAGAACGAGGAACTGTTGACATGATGTTTGCTGCAAGGCAGTTGCAAGAGAAATGTCAGGAACAGAACTCCGGAATGTTCTCCACTTTCATTGATCTTACCAAGGCTTTTGATACAGTCAGCAGAAAAGGACTATGGAAGATTATCGCGAAATATGGCTGTCCACAAAAGTGTGTCCTAATAGTGCGGCTATTTCATGATGGTATGCAAGCAAGATTATAGGAAAATGGTGAACTGTCTGAGCCCTTTCCTGTCACCAATGGAGTGAAGCAAGGCTGTGTCCTGGCACCAACACTGTTCAGCTTCATGTTTTCAGCTATGCTGACGAATGCCTTCGAGAACAATGAGATTGGAATAGACTTCAACTACCGCATGGATGGAAAGTTGTTCAATCTCAGAAGGCTGAAAGCTAAAACCAACTACCAATGACAACGTCAGAGAGCTCCTGTTTGCTGTGTTGCTTTAGCAGCAGCCCCGAGACCAGTAATGGAACACACTATCGTTCCGGACTGGTGAAGTAGCTGGACATCGTAGTCATTTTCCGAGACCACGACTTCAGTCATATTTGAATACATCTTGAAATTTGTTTCCGGTAATAATTCCGGGGAAATATTAAAAATATCAACTCCAACGAATAACACCACAAAATCCGGAAAAAATACACAAGTTTTTATCACATTATATTGGATTATCTACAGCGGATAATCCCCACGTAGCGTCTGAGTGTAAAGAAAAATGAGAAAATCATAAAGATTTTAATGACAACGATGTCAACAAAGTGCCAAGAAAAAGGCGACCGATTTATACGTTGTGGAGAAAGCAGTAGCCAGAGTGAATGTTTTTTTCAACGTTTATTTCATACAAAGCAATGTATATTTACAAGGTGTAATGTGTGTTTCTTTGTTTGTGTATATTACAGAGCGTTGCCGTTTGTTAGTGTGTCGTGTGTGTAAAGAATGAATGTCGTAGTAGTTACTTGTTCTTCTTTACCACTTTAGTGTCGTCCCTGGAGTGAGGGGAATCAACACCCACATTTGTTTTAATTCAATATCTCTATCCTAGAGATATCCAGCAGACTCCGTCCACAACACTCCCTCAATCTGAAGACACTTTCTTCTCACTCTTACTCACCCCTGGATCATACCCCCTCTCATTCTTCCCCAACATAACATACGTGACAACTCTAGCTTCAACAAAAAAAACCACGAAATTTATTAAAGCAAAGAGTATATGCAGGAGAAGTGTGTGTGTGTGTATAATGTGTAGAATGTGTGACGTATACTCTAAAGTGTATATAGAATCTAAGTGTATATAGACTCAGATCAGTGTTCAGGAGTATAGTCATTCTCATCACTGTGCTGAGAACACACTAGCACCATGTATTCCAGACAAGCAACCTCACCAAGGTGATGCTCTTCCGGTCACGTGAAGACTTCCTCCGTTGTCTCTTGAACCACTAGGATGCTTGGGCATCCATGACAAACACTGTCTAATGAGAGTCTTCAATGTGATTCACACTATGAATTTCCTCTGTTATTTAACTGATTGTTAATCAGAAAATTCTAACCCTATTGTCACTGTTACTGGGGAAATCTTAATGGATCTAGTGTCACTGGTTTTAAAGATTCACCATATTAACACCACAACTCTGAATGTTCTAGGTATCAGTATAAATTTTGTATGAATGTTCCTGGTATCAGTAGTGTATATCTACAATGTTCTGACTGTTCAGTGATACAACTATCACTTGCTAAACATAAATCTCATCAGCATGTCCTGCTCAGCAGAAGCCAGGTTCCCGCAAACCAACTTGGGTATAAGCCCAATGTAGCGGCCTCTCAGCAACTTCTGTCTTCAAATTCTGAGCCATCATCTTCTAAAATGTGTTAGCTTCACTGTTGAAAATCATAGCACACATACGTGGACCTGTAAATGGAACCTGTAGAATAGAGAATACTATGGTGAGGGCAACTCAATCCTGGCCGGAATTAGGTGAGTGTAGGTCAATAGCAGCACTCAGATCTATAACAGAGATCCGATCTCTGTCATACGGTCAAATAACTCATCACATGATTTGAGACATGGCAACACCAGGAAAGAATAAACGAACGGGTAGAAACCCAGCAAATGCCCTACTGGAAGATCCTACCATTTCACATTCCTCTCCTCCCTCCCAACCATCCTCAATCTCTCTAATTATTATCCCACTACATTGTCCCCAACTCCCTGAGTAAAATGATATATCACACAAGCTATTTGAAGCCACACAATAGGATACTAGTGCCGACGCTCTTATGATACTTTCTAACACTTATAGAACATTCTATCACTAATCATAATACATTATATCACCACACCTATAATACATTATATTACCGGCATGGCACATGATGGATGGATGGATAATACATTATATCACCGCACAGTACTGTTCTCTATTCCTAATTATATTCTAAGTTAGATATGATTAATAGCCTACCATATGCCTATTCAGGTTCTAATCGAAACTAGGCAATCACAAACTGGATCTATGTCAGCCGATAAATATCAAAAATGTGACACCCTAGTTTCTTTTATTGAACACAACTCGGAAAACTGCACCGATCTTTCCCACTTCAGAAATCTTGATCGACTAACTCCACTTGTTTACCGCAACGCTTTTTATATTGGGCTGGAGTGACGTCACCAAAAAGTCTAGACGCTGATCCGTCCAGAATCTGGTTTCCTCCTCCTGTTCTAGACTAACTGGAGTCAATCCGCCGTCAAATTTGCTTTCATTTGGGGAAATTCTTTGTCCCGTACATCAATAGTTCAGTCTGTCTGTGAACCACAGAATTCCCAACATCACAGAATCCATCCCGCGTCTGTCCAGACTTTCCGTCTCGCACTTCAAAGGCTACTACCGCCTTGGCAGACGTTGGCGTTGTTATTCGTTTCTCGAACAACCCACATCATAAAGATTCGCCGACCAGGGGTAGACATTTTGACGCGACGTATCTTGTTTCTCAGTTAGAAATGCCGATCGTGTGTAGACAGTTTTAACGACGTATTTTTCTCAGTCTGTACAACATTAAAGGGGGTGTTGTTTTTGCAGACTAATGTCGGGTCTTGTTTGTCATCGATCGCAACTAACAAGTTTTTTTTCGTGACATAGGCTCCCTCCTAAGAGAGTAGTCCGCAACAACTCTTTCTTCTTGGAGGTTCGATCCAGATGATCTATTCCTCTTCTTCAGGAGCTTTTCTTTAGAGAATGACACTGAGTAAACATCTTGGCGAACAGGCTCTTGGGTGGTCAAAGTCATCTCGAACTCCACCAACCTCGTTCGTCCTGGTTTGTCAGTCCGTATCTGCTTATGAGACTCGAGAACCTGGGTTATGTTTTCCCTCTCCTGGGAAGTCAGATCAGGGTTCACCTGCACATCTTTGTTGGTTTCCTGGTGCACCGGGGGATATTCCCTGCCCTCGTTGGTTCCCACTTCTGTCTCCACTGCAACTACCATTGCCATGAAGTGAGCTGCTTTTTCTCCGGGTCTCTCTTCGTATTTCCGCAAGAGATTGATATGGAAAATCTTCGACTTTCCCCGGATCCGGATCTGATAGTTGGTCCTGGATATCACCCTTTCCACGGGAAATGGTCCTTGCCAACCTATCTCCAGTTTGTTGTTTCCCGTTGGGAGTAGCAACAATACTTTGTCTCTCACCTCTAGAGATCTGTCTTTAGACCTACGGTTGTAGTAAGCCGCATGTCTTTTTCTGACCTTTTTCAAGTTTTGATTTGCCAGAGTCCATCCCTTGTGAAGTTTTTCTTTCAGTTCCTCCACATATTTGTAAGAAGACATCACTTCTTCTGACGTCCCCTCTTCAGTCCAACTCCTCAACATGGCTTCCAACGGTCCTTTGATTGGACGACCAAACAGCAACGTAGCGGGTGGTAGTCCCGTTGAGCCATGAGGAACTTCCCGATAGGCAAAGAGTGCTGCTGGGATATATTCATCCCACCTATCAGGTTTTTCCTGTGCCAGTTTCCTGAGCATTGTCATCAACGTGCCGTTGAAACGCTCTACTTGTCCATTGGCTTGAGGGTGGTAAGGGCTGGTATGGATATGGTTAGAGTGGAACACCCTAAATACCTCCTCCATAAGTTTTCCACAAAACTGAGACCCATTGTCCGTCAGAAGTCGATCCGGAAAGCCTAATCTGGTAAAGGCCTCCATCAGTGCATCCGCCACTCGTTTCGAGTCAATCGTGGTCAACGGTATGGCTTCACCCCACATTGTACAGCAATCCACCATGGTGAGTATGTACATGTTCCTCTTCCTAGTCCTAGGAAGTGGACCCAAAATATCGAAGGCTACCCTCTCGAAAGGAGAGTTCATGATGGGCATTTCACCCAAGACCACCGGCGCTGTCCAGTGTTTTGGTGCCACCCTCTGGCACTCAGGACATGACTTCACATACCGACGCACATCATCTGTCATTCCCGGCCAATAGTGATGGCAGGAAATTCGCTGCATCGTGGCGGCAATACCCATATGCCCACTGAATGAGATGGTATGCCCCATATGAAGAATCTGGGAACGTTGGGCCTTTGGGACCACCAACTGACCATGTAGGTTGTCTCCCCTTCCGGCTGTCCTGTAGAGTATCCTATTCTTCATATAGTACTGCCCCCTTTTGGGTGGATCAGCACTTTTCTGCAGCTTTTTGTAGCAAGGACATAGAGTAGCATCCTCACTCTTGGCAGTTCGCAACTCCCCTGGCATTGGGTTAGTCACATTGGCTTCTGCCTCATTCGTTCTCGTCTGAGAGCGAGTCTGTATTGCTCCCATATGGATTGGCTCCCTGGGCATTCTCAGAAAGACATACCGGCAACCGAGGATTACGGGAAAAATGGGATCGGTCAACACCGCGGCCTTGATGGTGCCGGTGACATATCTTGACCGAATCTCCACTCTGGCAATGGGCAATTTCATGGCTACAGCACTCTTCCGTGCAGGCTGTATCTCCATGGTTTCACCTGTGAATTGTTCTGGATATACCAGATCCGCAGAAATCACAGCCTCCTCGTCCAGTCCTGTGCCGTACAAACACTCCACTTGACGACCGTTAACTTCTACCAATTCCACTACAGGTGGTTTTTCCTGGTCTGGAGTCTCTCCCTCGGCCTCGACCTGTTCGGTGGGCTCCACCTTAGGTCTCCCGGGGCACACGGCGAATTGAGTCTCTCCTGACTTTCCCCTGCAGTCAATAGCATTGTGCGTATTCGACCTGCAGTGGTTGCACCATTTCCCTGTCCTAGATTTTCTTGTGCCGGACTTTATTGAGCTCTCCTGCTGGTGAGCATCCTTGTTGACCTTGGCATTTTCGGTGACCACCTGCTTTGAAGTCACTTGACATGCTGCGAAGTGAGGGTTCTTAGCCTTCGATTTGCATTCCTTCGTATTGTGAGAAGGTGACTTACAAATCGAACACCACTTCTCCGACCATGGTCGTTTTTTGTGTAGAGCTCGAAGTGCTCTTGCTTTCCCCCTTCGTCTTCTCCAAATTCTCCTCTGAAGTTTTGACATATGGTTCCACCTTCTTAGTTCCTGTGCTCTTAGCTTTCTTCAGGTTATGTTTTTCCTGACTTTTAGTGTTGGTAGAAAGGATTTCTGCTGCCTCCCCATGGACCTCGACGAACCGTTCTGCCAATTTCGTCACCATGTCGATTCGTTCCGCCCCTTGTTCTCCCAAGAATGTCCTGAGAGGTTTCGACATTATCTTCCGCATCTGGTCGACTACCATGAGTTCTTCCAGACTCTCATAGTCATGCGCGAACCCAGCCAAATCCATCCACTTATGGAGATAGGCTTTCAGACGCAGACTATAGGCGGCGAACAACTCCCCCGGTTCTCGTTTCGCTCCTCGAAATTTTTTTCCGGTAGATATGTGACGTAACTTCGAAGCGTTTCAGCAGAGCCGTTTTCAACTCGTCATAATTGTTCTCATGTCCTGGTAGCAGGCGAGAATAAACCTCGTAACCGGTCCCGCGTAAACCCTGGGATAGCTTGAGATTCCATTTGTCACGCTCCAGACCCAAAGTAACCGACATAGCTTCAAAGCGTTGAAGTTACTGGTCAATCTTCTCTTTGTCCTCCTCGTAGATCGCTAGAGGGAACTTCATAGCATGGTAGCTATGTCCACCTACTGGTGTTGAGCCAGGGAGAGAGAAACCTCCCACTGCTCCCTCTGTTTCCCCACTAGATTGCCTCTTAAGCTCGAGTTCCCGCATCCGGTACTCGTGCTCCCTTTTCTGAGCTTCTTGTTCAGCTTCCCGTTGCTTAGCAGCTTGCTCAACCTCAAGTTTCTTAGCAGCTTGCTCTGCTTCCAGTTTTTTAGCTGCCTGCTCAGCTTCAATTTCCAGCCTTTTCATGGCTTGCTCTGCTTCCAATTTCTTAGCAGCTTGTTCTGCTTCCAATTTCTTAGCAGTTTGTTCTGCTACCAGTTTCTTAGCAGCTTGTTCTAACTCCATCCTTCTGTCGCTTGTCGTCCCGGGGAAAAGTGGAATCAACAAGCACACCTTTAAGATCCTTCTTATACTTTGGAAATATTATCAGACCTTTGTCTACACTCCCCCGTTCTGTCTTCTACTCAGAGAGAGAGAGAGAGAGAGAGAGAGAGAGAGAGAGAGAGAGAGAGAGAGAGAGAGAGAGAGAGAGAGAGACAGAGAGAGAGAGAAATAAAAATAGAAAATTCAAGCTACGGCTTGCAACCTGGAACCTGAGAACCTTGTGTCTAGGATTTTCCACTGACCCGACCAATATTGACAATGTGAGAAAAACGGGTATGATTGATGCCGAACTCAATCGTCTTAACATTGATATTGCTGGCTTGCAGGAGACTCGCCTCGGCAAGCCCAGTGCATGTGGATTACTTATATAGATAAGTAGACCAACTAGTCACCGGTGACCTGGGTCAAGTCCCAGTGTGTAGGTGGGTGGGTGGGTGGGTGTGTGTGTGTGTGTGTGTAGGGGTAGGCACTGTGTGACCTTGACGTTGTAGCTTGCGTGCTCGGTCATCCATGAGTAAACATTGAAAACATGTCTGAACACGTTATGGCTGCATTCTACAGCGTTGTGTCGTAGTAAAATTGCCATGTCAGCAGATGTCTACATTTATATGCTCGGTGATTTCAATGCTCGTGTGGGCAAGGACTCGAGTTCATGGCCAGTGTGCCTTGGAAAATACAACATCGGTCGCATGAATGAAAATGGGCAAAGGCTGCTGGAGCATTGCACCAGTAATGACCTATTTATTACAAACTCCTTTTTTAAAACAAAAGAGATGCATAAGGTCACATGGAAACATCCGAGATCTGGCCATTGACACCAGTTGGACTTCATCATCACACGGAGACAACATCTGAACCATATATCATTGACTCGAAGTTACCACAGTGCTGACTGTGATACGGATCATTCTTTGGTTGCTGTGAGGGTTAGACTGAGACCAAAGAGAATCTACACAGCTAAACACAAATCTAGCCCCAGGATTAATATTATTAACACTCGCGATCCTGAAAAGTGTTTTCAGTTTCAACAGCAACTTGAAGACGCTTTCACTGATACACTAGAAAATTGTACAGTAAATGAAAGGTGGGATCAAATTAAGGAAATTCTTTATAAAACTGCCGTAGGGGTTTACGGCACTGTGGATCATAAGAGGCAGGACTGGTTTACAGCAAACACAAAAACTCTGCAGCCCTTGATCGATAAGATCGCAAGTGATAAGGGAAACATAAGAAGCATGTATGAAGGAATAAAGAAATCCTATGGTCCAGTGATCAAAAGAAGTGCACCATTGAAAACCTTGTCTGGAGAAATCATCACTGATAAGAAACAGCAGATGGACAGATGGGTAGAGCACTATTTGGAGCTTTACTCAAGTGAGACCAAACTAGCGGATGATGCTCTCAACGCCATAGAGGCTCTACCAACTCTTGACCACCTTGACACACTTCCCACCATAACAGAAGTTAAGTGTGCTATAAATGAACTTGCATCTGGCAAGGCTCCAGGTAAGGATGGGATTCCAATAGAGGTTATCAGGAGTGGGCAAGACACACTCACTCTACAGATCCACCAGCTAATAGAGCTATGCTGGCGAGAAGGACAAGTCCCACAGGATTTCAAAGATTCAAGCATCATAACGATGTACAAGAACAAGGGCGATCGGAGCGACTGCAACAACTATAGGGGTATCTCACTCCTGTGTTGTTGGAAAAGTATTTGCCAGAATTGTTCTGCGCAGACTTCAAGTCCTAGGAGATCAAGTCTACCCCGAATCACAGTGTGGCTTTCGACAAAACCGGTCTACCACTGATATGATATTCTCATTGCGACAAATGCAAGAAAAATTCCGTGAACAGAATCAACCACTGTTTATTGCCTTCATCGACCTCACAAAGGCATTTGATTTGGTCAGTCGTGAGGGTCTGTTCAAGGCACTAAAGAAGATTGGCTGCCCACCAACTCTTCTGTCCATTGTGGAATCGTTCCACACAGGCATGAAGGGTATAATCAAGTTTGATGGTGCAACTTCTGAAGAATTTGAAATCAAGAATGGACTTAAGCAAGGATGTGTACTAGCTCCCACCCTCTTTGGAATATACATTTCACTTCTACTGAAATATGCATTTCATGATCAGGATGGTGGGTATATATATTCACTCACGCTCAGATGGCGGCCTCCACATTCCCCCCTGTTTACAAAGTGTGCCCGTTATAGCTATTTATAGCATTTTTGTCTCTTTTGTCGGTCCCTAATTTGTTATGTTACTGTCCTTTCCCTACTCTATTTGCTCTCCTTAGCTTTGCTCTCACGTACTCTTTCGCTCTCGTTCCTTTTCCCCCTTGTGTTACAAACCTTTTTAATTTTGGGGGTACACAAGCTACTTCACCAAAAATTTGGGGTCTAATTTTTGTCAAAAGGGTTCGTAAGTTTTCTACTTCCCTTTTGGGATAGGGCAAGATCTTCCCCTCCTTGCACCTGTTGATCACTTCACTTGGGTAAATTGGTAGCTCACCAACTAGTAAGTTGGCTATAAAATTCATTATATTTTGGAATTGTGTGATGCGGAACCGATGCCTAAGACCTTCCCCCGATTGTCCAAAAATTAAAATCCCTACAACTTGCCTCTGTTTAAAAACGAAATGCCCCCAAAAAATTTCCCGTTAACAGGGGCCCCCCCCCCTTTTTTTTAAAATTTGGCCTCAAAACCCC